>JAUPFP010000004.1:1731854-2133310 GCA_036925085.1 Brachycybe producta
GATAAACTGGTACGAAATTCATACATTATTTCCTCAGGTGAACTCCTAGAAATGTGGTTTGCTTATGGGCTCAATTGAACAAATGCCAAAGGAGAGTAAGTGCCAACCTGAACAAGCACCAACTTTTAATAGGCGCCATATTTTTTTGGCAGTAATTACACGTTTCAATTATGGAGCATGTTCAAATTTGTGTGGCCACATCCATCTCACCTTATAGGACCTAATTAAATTTCAAATATGGGTCTCAAAATCCTTGATTGGCTGGCGTCTTGTTCTGACTTCAGTAGTACCTGTGACTATAAATCTCTATCAGTGAACTTATCAAAGTTATCATATTTTTATAATAAAAATCATATAACTTCTATAGCTGATCACAGTGATCATCACATCAATATTGATTAGTAAGGAAAATCAGAAGAATGCGTTTTTCTATAAAAAAAAAAAAGAATACGGTCAGAGGAGGAGAGGCTAAAGATTAAACTAGTATTTAAAACTATTGTTTGCTCACATTAGAACTCTAGCGTCTACTCAGTTTCTTTTACTGAAAAACGCATTTTTCTAGTCGGATTAGGAAGAGGTTCAGATACCAATTTGACTTCAAAGCCTCTGAATTTTAACCTCTAACAAGGTTCTTTGAGTGAAAAATGTTTTTTTTTTGTTTGGTTGCCTTAATGATTTTATTCTATTTCATTATTGGGTTCATACTTTAAATTTGATTTCGGTCACTTCAGGTCAAGTATGATGACCATCATCATGTATGTGTGACCCTTGACTTATCTTATTGCTAAAGTGTTGAAAGTGAATCATTGGAATTGTATTTTAAATTGACAATGAAAGAGTATATTACAAATTAGGTAGATCATTTTTAAAACTAAGAATTTTATTTTGTTTTGAAAAGTTAAAACCAGAATAAGAAAAATTTGTACCGGAAGAGCTTCCGAAATTGAGGCCATTGAGGAGGCATAGAAAATACACAACCTCAATTTACTTTCAATTCTTTTCTTTTACTACTTCTCAATTCAAATTGGTCTTGTGCTTTTTTCTTTCATTTCACACCTTTTTTTCTCTTCTTCTTCTTCCTTTCAATAGCCAAAAAGAAACACTAGAATACAATGAACTTTTTTTTCTTCTTCTTTTCAATCGATTTTAAAAGATTAGGGGGCTGGTTTGCTTGTGGCCTGTAATGAGGTGTAAACGGTTGTTTTTTTTATCATGGAGAAGTACCTAGTAGAACCAAGCTCATTAGCATGAAGTTTGGCATGTTATCTTATAGTTAAAGGGCACCAAAAAAAAACCAGGGGAGCAAAAAAAAAATAATACCATCGAACTATTGATGAATAATAAACACGTTTTGAATTTTGAAAACAAAGATAAAGTTCTTTGATTCTTATTTTTTTGGGGATTTTGGCTAAATGGAAATTTAAAACTCATATTTATTTTATTTACTTTTATAGTTTTTCTGAAACATGGAAAAAACCTAAAGGAAACACATACAAAAAACCCTCCACAAACATAACAAAGGGAGCAGAAAAAAAAACTGCATTCCTCAATGTCTACAAAAAAACTTGTCATATGCCACTACTACTTCAGTATTATATTTGGTGGAAGTTCCTCTTTTCTCACTCTCAAATGTGACCTTTTTCTCTCTCTTTTTACCCTGTCTCTTAAGTTTATCTGACATTTTGTGATAGAGAGAGGGAGACCCCGACATAGATCTCCACCATAGGCCACCATCATCAAAAAACACACTGTTGCTTCATTCAATGTTTAGTAAGCTAGAAAAAGAGGAGGGTAAAATAAGTGCCCCCCCCCCCCATTTTTTTTTCTTGAACACGTCGCCTCCAGTTAAGAACAAGTTCCGATTTCTTATGTTGTACCAACCAAAAAAAGAAAAGTGGTTCACGGGTCAACAAGGTGAAACGAAGGGACTTGTATCATAAAATTTGTGTGTTTGGTCCCAAAGCTGACGAAAAGAGATTTTTCTTTTTAGAAAGACTGAGAGTGTGGTTTCAAAACAAGACAAGATTCTAGCCTCCTCCTCATCTTCCCTCCTTTTTTTCCTCCCTTATCCTGAAATGTGTAGGAGCCACAACTAACACACCCCTCTAGTAAGAAATCCCATAAACCCCCCCCCCCCCTATTCCCATCTCATTTATCCCTTCTTTTTTGATAAATGTGTTTGTCAGCTGGTAGAGAACCTTAATACACACAGAAACCTCAAAAAAAAACATACCCAACCTACCCTCAAATCTTTCTCACTTGTACACGTGCTTCCTGTATAGAAGACCCTTCACAAAGTAAATGGTCCTAATTTGAAGGGGAAGAGGAGGGGATGGGGTAGAGTTTGGGTCATTATGAAGATCTGAACTTCTAAAGGGATGCAAGGAATTTTTTTAAGAAAAACTAAAAAGAGAAAAAAGCCAATAATTGAAATACTACAAAAACAACTACATTGTATTGCTTTTTAACTTAAGAGTTAAGAACATAATTTGTTCAATAGTCTTAAAAGTTTTGAAAACTTCGCAATTAGTCAAAATTTTAGTTGAAATTGGTTGAAAAACTTTAAAGCAGAACTTCTTGAATGAATGAAATACAGTAGAACGTTGATTATTGGAACTAATGTCAGACATGCGTAGTTCCCATAATCAAAAGTTCATATATTCTAACTTCCATTAGAAAAAGTGGAGAAAAAGATAATTGCAAAGAAATCTTTTCATTTCCATAAGAATAAGTAAAAAAAAAATGGTGCCTATAACTGATGTTCCGATAATCGACACTGCTATAATCACTTTCGAAATAGAAAAGGTACAGTGCAAGATTTGTTAAAAGGTAAAATCCATGTATTCTGACAGTGTAACAACCCTCATGCAGGAGTCATGCTAGATGAACTTCAGTAGGAATCACTAGCAAACCTTAGAGCTGAGCAAAGCAAAGCCTTACCCGTCTTGAACGTTTGCTAGCTGCAGAGAATAGAGCATTGTTAGATGGAATTCTTGCTAGAAAACCCCATACAAGTTGGTCATTCAATGCTTATTAAAAAATAGCTAGAACTGATGACTGTGTATTTGTGGTCTTTCTTTCCAAATGTATTTAGACTACTGGAATTTCTTCCAGCACATAGTTAGTTCTGTTTTAGGACGAATTCAATTTGACCAAGTTTTGTCTAAATTACTACTACATATGACTGGGAATTGTCTTTCTTGCCACATGACTCTTGAGCTGATTGCAGGTGTACTGAGTTGAATTTTGTTGTTCCTATAGTGCCACCTGAACATTACTGGTTCGGTGGTTCGTTTGTTTAAAGGATTTACACATCAATTTTTCTTCGAGATTTTCCACATCGGTCATGACTCATGAGTGTTGTGAACCACCCAGCTCATTGTGAGCCCTGCAGCTCTCAGTAGTTTTGTTATTTGCTGTGCGTTTTACTTAAAAGCGCAAATAATTACTAAATGGTGTATATAGAATGTGAGAGAATTTATCGCAATTGTCATTTATCCATTCAAATGAACCAATCAAGACAAAAGTTAACAAAGTCAGTAAAAGTTGTAACAAAAAAAACACAACTGCTAAGCAACGTTTGATTGGCTCATGAAAACGCCACTTGAGATAAAATCTCACTATGCGTTGAATAGATACCATTTCTAAGAAGAAGAAAAACAACTACATTTTAATAACTCAACCAGTAATCTTGAGTTGACAGATGCTTTAGATACTTACTAAATGTTTATAAATGGTGTAGATTGGCAACTTTGAAAGACAATTTTAGCTTGACATAATGGGTAATACTTATTGCTTGCTATTGTATATGTAATACCACAAATACCTGGTCATTACATTATATATATATATATATATATATTATCAGTATTTGTATTTATGAGGCAAAGTAAAAGCAGAAAGTCAAGCAGGACACAAGATTTGCCTCAAGAAAAAAGAGGCGAAGTGAATCTGTGCACCACCAAAGAAGGCACCTACCACCCAAGGAGGTTACACAAGATTATTTTGTATATATGGTCAAGAATTGGGGTAGGCGGAGGTCCGAGCTAAAGTCTCTTCTTAGGTTAGGTAGCCTATGGCAACTGCCACCTAACTCATTTATATTCAATTCTCGTCACGTCTTTTTTTTTGTTAGCTTTTTTTAATAGTATTTACGAGACCGAATATAAACTAGGCACGACCATGAAGTCAGCAGCAGTAGGCATGCTAGGCAATTTTTTTTGTTACCAACAATTAAACTATTTCTTTTGCATTACGGTTGTAAAGGACCATAAAAAGAAAATCAAAAAATAGACTTGATTTCTTCTCCACTTTCAGAATTTTCAATCAAGTCTCAATGTGTCCATAAAGGTGCATTGAGAAAAAAAAGCAAACTACAAACAGCAGCGCCACCTTCCTTTTGTATAAAAGGTTATAAAGTTGGGAATTTAAGGTTAGATGGTTTTCCTGGGTAAAACACTGAGGGAATAGAACTTTTAGCCCCAACAACAGAGGCGAAGAAGAGGGGGGCGACCTTGATAGATGAACAACCCAGACTAGAACAGGGGAATATTCAATATGGTAGGAAGACCTCAGAAAAAAAGGAGGGAGGATGAATATTTTTGCCAAAAAATGAGAGGAACACAGAAGAGGCTAAAATGAGTCATACAAACTACCATTAAATATCCACCCCCTTATTCTAACCCTGAAGTCCAGATACAGAGAGAAAGAGAGTGAGAGGAATGGATAAAAAAAAAGTTGAAGAGGGTCTTTTTAGGCAGAAAAATCTGTCTGCTTTTCTCTATCCCTTTTGTGTTAGAAGATGTTGCGTGGGTTTTCCAATACAACATCTCTCCCATGTATTTTTTATTCCCCTGTCTCTCTCTCTCTCTCTCTCCCCCTCTCCCTCCCTATTCTTCCTCCCTCCCCAACCACATCTCCCTTTTGGCTACCTCCTCTCACATACGGATTTTTACAAAATTTCACAATGTCAGTGTTCTCAAATGGGACAAGAAAAAGGACCAAGCGAGAAAAGCAGCAAATATACAGTATACATGTATATGCATACGAATAATAATACTTTTCAGTATGACACTGGACTGTAATGTTTTAACCGCTTTACTTTGATCAAATTCCTCCTCCCCCTTCCTCCTTTTATCCCCACTATATACCTAAACATCATTTAGAATCTACTCTCTATCCACCCCCTTGAATTCACTACCCCCTAAAACAGCCATCGGGTATTCTCATTTGAATATGGGTTCTTTTTGCTTCTTCCAGAATTATGGAAGCGCTATAGTTTTGTTCAAGAATTGTTCTCATTGTCGGCGGACATTCGATGTTCTCAGTTCTGAAAAGCTGTTGCAAATATTACTTTTTAGAAAGTTGGCCTTACTTGAGAAAGTTCTACGACTTTCTGTAAATACAACAATAAACACCTTTTGGAAATGTAATTCAATATAAAATTATTGAATTACATTTCTTAATTTGTAAAACTTTAGTCTGGGGTACAGCCTAATTTGAGATTGCTGTATTGACTATGTCCAAAGGCTTAGAATTCAGCAAGCTGTCGCTGAACTGCCTTATGAAAGCCGCTTGGAATATTGAGTCGAAGTGAAAGGGGACGGAATTTTATAGATTCATTTCAACTCATTTGTTAAATTGTTTTCGTTGTTGAAATTGTTGAGCAAATTACTAATTTGTAAATAAAGTCGTTACAAAGTTTGTTATCAGAAAAAATTCTCAAGTCTCAGCTTTCAAACAAAAAAAAAATATTGTTAAAAAATATTAACAATTACAGTTATGGCTTAAAACAAGTTATAGCAGAAAAAAACTGCGCCACCCTGTATTTTTAAAAATGATTTTAAATCAATTATTGTTTAAGAAAATCAAGGTGTTTTAAAAAAAATCATGATTTAAAATCAATGAGTTCTTCCAAGCACATAACAATCCATATAAATTATATAGTTTATGCAAATTTCAGTGTATAATGTGGTTTCTGCTTGAGGTGGTAACTAACCACAAACCAATTCAAAACTACTAATAATTAAATAAGAACCTTGTGCTTTCCGTGTGTTTAACAAAATACAAGATTTGTTACAACTGGTAGAAAAAATATTGAAATATTTACAGTTATGGATTTACCTTTCAATTAAATCTTTTGTATAGTTTGACAATTTTAGATTAGGGCCTTTGGAATGGAGTAGGGTCGGATGGGGAGAAGAGGGGGGGGGGAGGTTCTTTTGGTTGCTTAAGTTTTCAATTCTCCTTTTATTTGGCATGAGTACGACACCAAGTTAGACTTCACATGCCCACTAGTGGCCATCAGGGTTTCCTCCCTCAACTCAATTGTTCCAAAAAGTTCCAGATTTAACCTCCCTGTTTTTAGGTAGCTTCTAAAAGAAAAAAAATGGAGGGAGTGGGAGGTCATTTTAAAGTTTATCGTCTCCTTCTCCTCCTCCTTATTTGACAAACGATAACTGTTCAATTCATAAGCTACAAACCAAAAAATGGGGAATACTTTGGATATAATGGGGAGAAGGGGAGTTTAAATGAGGAAAAAAGAAGGAGGAGGAGGAGGAGGAGGAGGAGGGAAGGATCTATACTGAACTCCAAAGCTAACCCAGGTTCAAGCCTATGATTCAATTTCTTGTTTGAAAGATGGGGAGGGAGCTCCTTGGTCTATGCATATTGTACACACTCATATACACAATACATAAAGTTTTTTTAAAAATACATAACAATGTATGCAAAAAGTTTGATGGAGCATTTTCTTATTTGTATATCTTTTTACCATGTATTTCGGGTCGTTAACCTAGGGGTAACATTCTCCACTCCCCCTTCTACTACCACTACTAATACATGGGAGGGGGAGATTTTGTAAGAAGAACCTAAGAATTGCTTTTTAATTAACATGCTTCATTTATTTGGTATCTTTTTCAATGATTGTTTTGAAGTAAAGAATCTTTTCTCTCTTCATTCATATATTATAAATAAAAGACAAATGAATCAATTTGAGAATAAGTGTTTATGATATGCCATGCCATGGTGTGGCACTGATCAACACCAAAGTGAATAATTGCCCAAACCACATCAGGGTATTGAATTTGGTGAATTTAACTGGATTGAATCAAATCAAAATCCTCATTGGACAAATCCAACTTTCACACAGCTTCTTAAATCCAAATCCAAACATAACATTTGTCATGTAAATCCAAATCCAATAATTTGTTGTCATTATTTTTTTAAAATTTGTTTTCCTAGGTAAAACGATAATTGCTCTTAATGAACAGCAGTTTTTCAAATATTTTTGGTTTTAAATTTGACCGTTGTTCACTAAGTATATGCCCAGTGGTTGAAAACGCCCTTTCCACACTTCTAAATGAGACAGGAATGCAAAATACTTATTGTGCAATATTTTGCAATATTGTGTGTGTATACAACTAAATTAATAAAACAGAATAAATCCAAATCTTTTCATTTACATTACACAGAAATCCAAATTCAAATCTACTACATTTGTTCAAAATCCAAATCAAATCCCAAATCCAATATACAGAATGAAATACATACATTAAAACAATATATAAAAGATGAAAGGCTGCACATAGAGGCTAATATGAACTGAGATCTTTTCTAACATCCTCCTGACTCTATCATCCTCCATGACTCCTCAATAATAAGCATCATTTAAAGGGCAGGCTGCATATTTGCTTTTTGCAGCTTTAAAGCAACTACTGCTTGCTGCTGTTTTCTTCAGCAGCAAAATTTAAAGCAATAAAGTCAAGACTGCGTATCTGCAGCAAAATCTAACCTCTAGCCAGCTCAAAAAGTGCTACGAATTAATCAGCTGACCTGTCTTTTAGTTTTCATTAGATCTGATTGTTTAATTAGTATTTCAACACTATATGATCTACTTCCAATATCAAACCAAATAAAAATAAATGAAAGCAACACAGCAGCAGTTTTTTGTTGTAAATGGATTAAAACACAAATGTGAAATAATAACTACAAGAAGCAATTTTGTCAAAGCTTAAGCTTTAAAGCTGCAGAAATCAAACATGAAGTTTAACTTTAAATTAAACGCCATATTGAACAAACGCCAAACTGAATAACCAACCATGAAGTTTTTGGCGTTTGTTCAGTTCGGCACCTTGATTCTAAAATATATTTTCATCTCTATACAATGAATGATACCCTCTTTGTCACCCTCTTATTTCTAATTGATCAAGAGGACCCACCCCCCTCCCTCCCTATCCCTCCTCATCATCAATCCTAGGAACATCATCCCCAGAAACATTATTTTCTATTCTAAGAAATTGGTAGTTGGCAACACAATGTCTTCTTACCATGACAACATCAAAAACCAATCAGAATCATTTTTTTTTCATTCTTTCTATAAATTCTTAACTAAATTTAGAGTTAACCTTCAAAAATTTGATGCAACATAAGTAAAATTCAAGTGTTTTTTACTAAGGTATTTTAATTCAAGTTCAAATAAAGAAATAATTCTTTAGGTCTAGTAATAAAAGTTCACTGGGTGCAATTTCATATAAAAAAGAGCTCTAAATTCTATTTTAGTAACTTGGAATCCATTGATTTATTTAAGACTTATATACCAGAAGATAATGGACGTTCTCTTACAGGTATGATGATGTTGATATTAATAGAATATGAAAGTAATCGATAGACTCTTTAATTGATCAAATGAGTTTGTATTTCAGTTTATTGGATAATATTCAGAATAAAAAAAAAACAAAGTGAGCCTTAAATAAACCCTATTGTTACCAGGGTTAATATAATATCTATAAAAATGGGTAGCAAAATTGAAAATGATTATTTGAGATAATGAGATTTTAAAATATCTATTCTTGTATATTTTTTAAAGAGAAAATTAGATGCTATTAAATTCAAACAACAGCTCTAAAATGATAATTGACAAATTAGAACCACCTTTTTTAAGTGGTCATTAGGTGTTTTTTTTTTCTTTCTTCTGCTTCTTTTGAGTAAGGTAGTTAAAGAAAAATATAAGCTCAAAGAGAGAGGAAAACATGAATTATCTGATAAGTGGTCACTCTGTTGCTTGGACATGCTCAAATTATTAGCTGACCCTACTCAGTTCGAAATGTGTTTTAGGAATAAAACACGATTTATAATGTAGTTATTAGATTATAAGCTTTAAGATGGTTTATGAACAGCTAATTTTCGAACTCTTGAGGAAGATTTTTTTTTTAAAAACTAGAAAGTGTTTTAGAAATTAAAATGGTAGCGGTTGATATCTTTGAAAATAAACTTGTTATAGACAAAAATTAAAAAAATTACTGTCTGCTAAGCATTTGACTGCTAAAAAGTTAAGTCATTTCCAAACTTATTTTGAAAGATATCAAGATGAAATGATTGAACTACTCTTCTAGTTTCTAAAACACAAGTTTCTCTTTTTATTTTGCGCCTGAAAGTTGAATAATCAAGATTTCTAGGGAGGTTGTTTATACTTTAAAACCATCTTATCAGTATATTAATTTAATATTATCAGTGAAGAGGAAGGATATCACAAAATTGCAGCTATTTTTGATGTTCCTGTTTGTAAATTAATTACGTAATAAAACCACCTTCAAGAAAATTGCTCTATTAAGTTTATTTTAAAACTGAAAAGGCATTTATTTATTCAACTACATTGCCATTCTAGTTTCTAACAATTTGAATTTCTTCTTCAAGCTGTATTTCTACAAATTGTAACTTGTAATATGGTAGCATTTTCTTTATCTACATCAGTTTTGGAGGTTTTATCAATAATAATATTAAAAAAAACTCGTGAAATTCTAAACCTTGTGTCAAAATATAATATAAAAAAACTTCCCATGTCCACGATAAAAAAAAAGATGGACACTCCCGTTCTAAAATGAACCCTATCACCCTGAAAATTCCTGTTATCACCCAGGTCTAGATATACGACAACCAAAAGAGAGAATTTTTAGTTTATTTAAACACATCTATTGGCATATCAAATGCCATGTTGTTGTATTGTTAATAAACAAGTCTTTTTCTACACAGAAAGAAATATTTTTCTTGCTAACTTTAACCCCTCCACCTCATTCAACCTTTTTCCTTCCCTCTCTCTCTCCACCCCCCCCCCCCCAAGTCCCAATTTCCCTTCCTTTCTTCAAGTCACAAACTCCGCCTTTCAAACGTCTTGAGTTAAAAAAAAAGGTGTGTTGAGGTCGATTTCTTCTTATATGTGAATGCCACATACAGTAGATACAGGTATACGAAGAAGAAGAAAAATACAGGTATTCTGGTCAGTCTTTCTTGTATGGTATGGATCAGGCCTGGCCAACCAATGGCCCGTAACATTATTTTTTCACGGCCCGCCCAAACTCTAGCTTCAATAACAGACGAAAATCTGGAAAATTAATTAAAACTAGTAAACCTGTCGTGCAACTTGCACGAAAGAAAAAGGGACTATAACCACAAATAGCATGGATTACTATAGAGAGTATATAAGTATTCTTTGCTGCTGTACAATGTACATACATTACAATATATAATGAATGCATGTAGAATTAGGTACACGCTTTTGAAGCAATTAAGCAATATGCACAGTGTTTGGACGCCATAATGGTTCACCAATATAATACTGCAAAGAAACCCTCAGCCAGTGCTTCATTATTTTTTCTTTAATAAGTTATGTCCTTTTTTTTTTTATATAACTTTTGCGATTTTCTTTTGAAAACTTTAAATTGGAATGTATTTCATGTCGAAGTTCGTTTTTATATATGCACAATTGAAATGTGCAACTATTAATACTGAAATAATTTTTAGAAAATGGAATATTTGGAAAGAAATGAGAATATCTCATTGATTGATTTTTGTTTCATTTTTAATGTGGCCCGTGGAAAATGGTAGTTCGTCAAGGTGGCCCGCAGAACGATTTGAGTTGGCCAGGTCTGAAATAGACCAACAACTACAACAATTGGAATGAAGTATGAGAAAGAAAAAAATCTGTGGTGGAATTATTAAGTGCGAGTGGCAAATATAAAGAAAAATAGAAAACAACAGAAAAAAGGGGGGAATAGAAAAAGAGAGAGAAACAAAAACCTCCCAAAGCCCAGCGGGGTAAAATGCCGCTGACTGAATGTTTCCCAAATAACAATACACCTGTATTAGTCGGTCAGAGATAGAAAAGAGAAATAGAAAAATGAAAAAAAAAACTGGGGGCAAGAAGAAGGGCGGGTAAAATACAGAAGAAGAAGAAGAAAAAGGTGGGGAGTCTGACCAGGTGACAAACAAATCCTCGTCAGAAACATGGCATTCTGTGTGTGTATATAAAAAAATAGCCCTGAAAAGAAAATATGGGAGGAATATTGGGGGGATGGGACGGATGCTGACTGGACTGTAAACAAAACTGGTTACTTGGCATGAAACAAGCCAACAAGGCCATTTTACCGACAAAAATACTAAGACACACTATGTGTCATTAGGATCTTGTGGGTCCTTTAAGAAAGGAAGATAGGAACCACTAAAAAATGTCGGCCTAATTGACAATGTTCCATCTGAAATAGCGCCGATCGTATCAGATTTTTTTTTTTTTTGCATTCAAAACAAGAACTATTTATTTTGTTTTGCTGCTCAAAAGTCAGGTACAAATTATTCCCCTTTGACCTCTGTACGATATGCTGGCGTGCTGAACTTTTGAGGTCAAAATTTGAAGATTACTATCTAGAGACTAGAACAAACAAGAGTTTTTATATAACATTGGCACGCAAGTATAATTTTTTTTTTTTTGCAAGGAGCAACATTCAAAACAAGTATTAAGTTTTGAATAAACTAGAATAGTAATGATTACAGCAGTCACAAATTAACAAAATACTTTTTTTATAATCAAAAAGACTTGTTAATTGTTGTTAGTTTATATCTGAAGACTGTAACAATCATACCTTATGATGTCACTGCTTGTGTTCTGTCATTATTTTGTACAACAGTTTAGTGAAAGTTATAGGATGATATTTGTCATAATGATATTTTTGTAATTATATTTTTGTGACTGTTAAAGTATTATGAACTAGATATATACTGTAACAATTAATTGTCTTATGTGGTAGTGTCTTAATACCTTTGTGTAATGACACCCCTAGATAATAACTATCAAACTATAGCCAGTCTTTTCAGTTGGAAATGTGGTAATGCATAAAAATGTAAAATGTATGCAACACCAAAATAACTTATTCAGCCATAAATAAAAGGCATTGTTGTTGTATTAATTTCCAAAACTATAAAATATTTTGTTTCATTTATATATTTTTTTTAAAAAAATACACAAGTTCTTGTTGGATATTAAAATGGTTAAACATGTTTCAACTTTCAAGCATGGAAGAGTAGATTTCATTGAATTTGAACAGCAAAATCAGTGGTGAAATCACACTCTTACCACCAGGTCCACCACCCATGATATGCAGTCCTTACTTTAAGTGCTCTCTAAAGTTCCCTGCTGAGAACCACATCCACCCATTCCAACCTCCACTAAGTGAGGAGGAATGCTTGCAAAAACAGGTAAAGGTTCTAATATGATAATATGCTGTATATTGTATAAAAAGGGCCATTCGTTCTGCTTTGAGAATCATACAGAACAACAACAACCACTTTATGGAGGGAAAAAAGGGGCAGAAAGAAGAGATTTCAAGTTTTTGATTCATAGCTTTTTACTTTTTCTTCTCCAAGTAACCATTAAGAAAGAATAAACGCAACCAACAGGTGTCGCTCGTTTGCTTGTCTGTGTGTGGCTGCATGCCTCTGATTTACTACACAATTTAAAATATAATCCATTATATCTATTAAATTTTCCATATATGAGTGTTGCCTATTATATTGCAATCATATGATCTCTAAACTTTTTCTTTTGCGGTTTCAACGCTTATTTAGTCTTTTTCGTTCCCTCTCCCCTCTGTCCATTTCACTTAATCCAAATTTTAATAACAAAAATGACCTCAAAACTTTTTAATTTTCTTTTAATAAGGTGGTTTTAAAGTGTAAAACGCATCTCTCGAACTCTTGATTATTCTGTTTTTTAGGTTGCAGAAACTGTGTTTTAGAAACTAGAAGGGTAGCTCAATCACTTAGGGTATTTTTCATGCTGATAGCTTTCAAAATAAGCTTTTTATGTGAGTTTGAAAATGACTCAACTTTTAAGCAGACAACATTTTATTAAATTTTTGTCAATTTTGAAAGTTCCATTCTAGTTTCACCCCTGTATTCTGTCCATCAGGAGCAAAAATTGTCAAGAGTTCGTAAGTAAATTAGCTGTTTAATAAACCAACTTAAGACTTTCGTGTAGCCTACTGGTGTTTTTGTTTTTTCCAGTCAAAACCTTAAAAGTGTAATTACAACCACGTCCAATTGTAAATCCTTAATAATCGCCTGATAAAAAGTGAGGTGTTTTGCATCAGTAAAAAAAGGTTGAATATTTGCTAAAGGATTACCCCATTTTTTTTCTCTAGATATTATTTGATTTTGAACTGCTGAAGCCATTACATAGGTTGTTCAGTATTACTTGAGTTAAAGCTCCCTCCCCCCCCCCCCCCCCCCCCCCTTCTTCTAAATATAATAGTTAGTTCATCTTAACTGTTGTTGAGGCACAAGCACGATTTAAAAATGCGGAAAATTGAACTTGAAACCAAACCAACCAACCAACCAACCAATTGACCCTCACACTCGCCCATATTGCCTCCTCTTTTTTTTTTCCTTTGAAAATTAAGTAGGGCTCTTGCTTTAAACTACGTTTAAAAAAAGTTTAAACATCTATCAGGTTTCTACATTTGTCAAAAGTAAACCTAAAACCTGCATTCAACATACGAAGCAATTGTTATTTATTATTCCCTCCATTGCTCATTTATTCGATTCTTATGACTTCATATTATTATAAAGGGCAACCAAACCCTCCTCCCCCCACCTCCTCCTCTACATGGTTGTGATTGAAGTCAAAAAGTGACTTTGAACCACTTTTTTTTTTCTTTTAATGTATTTTCTATCATTTTTTATTGATGTTGAACTGACCACAGAATTGTGGTTAAAATTGTCTAATAAGTCTAATTTTAAAGATGGGATGAAAAGTTATTTTTTGGGGAGTTAACTTGGTTAAGATGGTTTATGCACAGCTGATTTTCGAACTATTGATTAATTCTTCTTCTGACTTTCAGGAACAAAATTAAAATAAATTAGAAAGTGTTTCAGAAACTAGAAAAATGTAGCTGGAATCACTTAAAAATACTTTCATGTCGATATTTTTTCAAAATATTATCTACCTAAAGTTTCAAAATTCACATAAAAAAGCTTATTTTGAAAGATATCAACATGAAAATACCCTTAAGTTATTGAGCTACCCTTCTAGTTTATAAAACATATTTAAATTTCTCATCAGTTTGGCACTTGAAGAAAAGAATAATCAAGTGTTTGAGAGGCGTTTACACTTTAAAACAAACTTAATTAAGTTTCAAAACCAACAAATTCAAAGTTTGTTAGAAACTAGTAGATGTAAACTATATCTTAATGATAATAAAAGTGAAAAGGGGGGGGGGGGATATCTTTAAAATTAAACATTTTATGAGCAATAAGCCTAAAATTTCAAAAGAAACTTGATGAACTCTCTAACAGGGTTTCAACAAAGAAATTTCGTTTTAAAAGTTTTTCTTTCTTGAATTTTGGTCTCAATAGGCTGAAAAATGATTTCAAGTTGCCATAAAAAGTTTATTTTTAAAGATATCGTCATAAAAAAACCGTTGTGGGTCACTTTTGAATTATTGTTCAGGGCCCCAACTGGCCCCAAACCAACCTTTATTTTACTATGTCCTTCTAAATAAATTTGAACAAAACTACATTTTTATGGAAACAACACAAAAACAACACAGGATCACGATGGAATTTTTTTTACCTCCCCAAGGTTCTTGCTCAATTTGTACAAAAGTTTCAATAACACACCTGACATGATTTCGATACATTTGTACAAAAAAAGATTACGTGACTTTTTTTAGATTTATATATATAAAATTGTACTCTTTTTTCTTCTCCACCCACTGAAACACCGTGTTTTAACAATTGACCTTGGTCCAATTGTCGTATTCATTACAATTTCATCAAACAACAAGCAACACAATTATAAAAAAAAATCTGTTCATCCCTTATAAGAACTGAACTGAAACCGTGTTATTTGGAACAAAATGTTTATAATTGACCCCCTTCGGCCACTTAATATTTATAGAAAATGTGTATCACTTTTGATTCTGACCATGTCTCAAGGACACACATCTTCAGTTTAGTGTAAAATGGTATAATATTACACAAAAAAAGGACCAATGTTTAGGAGAGACAAGATCAGTATTTCCAGTATTATTAACTTTTTATTTAACAGGTGTGATGACAGGTGTTGTTACATGACGGGTGGACATTATTTATTTCATTCGAATTTAAGGTGGCTGACTAGATATTTATTGCGTTTTTGTCCCTCTGGGATGACGCCACTGGAATGGATGTTATATAGATGTTTTTTTTTGAAAAACCTGGACGCAAAAACGTCAAAGCGAATTTTTTTTAGAAATAGTACGAAAAAATTCATATTGTTTTCAAAACTAGAATGGCAAATGGTTATGTTCAGGTCTTTTCATGGCAATATCTTAAAAAATAAACATTTTATAGCAGTTTGAAAATGACCTGTTTCTTATTTTTCCGTTCACATTTCATGAAAAACCATTTTCGCCTTTTTCAAACAGGCATAAAATGTTATTTTGAAAGATACCATCATGAAATAACTTTTAGCATTATCATCAACTATTCTAGTCTCTAAAATACTTTGAATTTTTTCGTAATGTTTCTCCTGAAAAAAAAAACGTTCGCTTGAAAGACAAAAACCTTCTCAAAGCTGCGGCATTTGAGAAAGAGACCTCCTATAGAACACCACTAAAGTGGCGCCATCTAGTAAAGACAAAAATTAAATATCTATTCTGCCACCTTAAAATGATTTTTTCCTGAACAACATAAGAAAAATTCTTTGCTGTCGTTTTGAGTTTCCAACAAAATTCGTCTTTTTATCCCTTAAGATTCCCCTCTTGTGACACTAGAAAAATTCTCTTCAAAATAAGTAGGAACTTCTTGAGAGCAAAAATTTCTAGTGTCACAGTCTCTCATAGGAAGAAGAGGAGATTTTGACAAGTAACAAACATTCAGCCCATCACTTTCTATATTTATAAGGGAAAGAAAAACTTTTCCTTTTGGGGTCGATTTTGCTGCAATTTCTTGTTTTTTTGTGTCTCCAAAGACCCCTAAGAAGAATATATATTTTCGAGGAACTTCTATGAGTTAAATACCCTCACTTTTAACAATCCCTTTATCCCTCCCCTCATAGTTAAAAGACCCCCCTCCATGCATCAAAATACCGCCTCATCTTTATTTCTAAACCCCAAAATACACCCACAACAATTGTTAACCTTAAGGTCCTAGTAGTGTCCTTCCAACCCCCTTGTTATGTCCTTTTTCCATTCTTCTGAACATTTTTCTCAAAAGAAAAAAAAGGACCTCGACTTTGTGAACATATTTCCCCACCTTCCCCCCCCCCTCCCTCCATTTCTATCCCCTTTTTTTTCCTTTGAAAAATGTGACAAGACGTTTTATTTAAAGCAACTTGTTGATGCCCCCACATCATCAACCCAAACAACATACAAGAGATCTCTATGGAGATTGAACCCCAATAAGAAAAGGACCCAAAACGAGAGAATAGATAAAAGTATTTCTTTAAAAGTATACGGGGAGGGGGGGGGGGGAGAGGGTGTGATAGAAGATGGTGGTTCACTGTGTTGAAGAGTTTTTTTTCTCTCTCTCTTTTATCAATTCTCCATTAAAACTCACCCTTGTTTGTCAGCCATTGAAGTATTGACTGACCAGTGAGTGAGGTGACCACTGTCTCCATATTTAGCTCTCTTTTTCTATCTTATATCTCACTCCCCTGAAATCTCATTTTAGTCAACTTGACACATTTTTAGTTGGCCAATTCTTCCCCCCTCCCCCAACACTACAAAAAAGTAATTCAAAATAAACAAGTTTCTTAACTGTGTTTATTTCAAAACTTTCCCTCCCCCCCCCAAAAAAATGGGCAATTTGCTGCTAGTTAGCTTTTTATCCGGAAAAAAACACCTCATGGCTAATATTTATTTAAAACACCCCTTTTCCTCTCTCTTTTTTATCCACTTCAAAAAATATAAATGACTTCATTGGGTCACTTCAATGTTGTGAAGTATAATAAAATGATGACTTCAGAAATAAATAAGAGAAATATCTAAAAAAAAAAAATAAAAGAGAGGTTTTTATAACTGCACCTTAATATTTTTTTTGTGCATAAAAAGGTAAATTTTGAACAAAGGAAATGTGGAAGGTACAAATCATACAATGTATAATTCTTCGCACGGGATGATGGTATTGGAACAGGATGTCGGTTGTTATTAATTTCATAATGTTGCCTTGAAGTTGACCCTCTCTCTATCTTTCTTTCATTCACTCAATACACGTCCTGCAGAAAAATGTGTATTGCCCGCTTCAGGTGACAGACCATCCATGACCACCACTACTACTAAACCTACTACTACAGTACTACTAATTCCATCATCATACAAAGACAATTATTGGAGTAGAGATACAAAGACCCCTTCTTCATTTGGGACAATAATAAGAGATAGACTCTTCTAAATTTTTTCACCAGTTGCCACAGTGTTTTTATTTAATTGTCTAATTGTAACAACATTAATAAATAGATTCTTTGGTTTCCTGTCTATTGTTGGTTATTTTAACATCCATTCATATAAGATATATTTGAACTCCCCCCTCCTCCTCCCTCTCAAGAGACTTTTTTTTTAGTTTGAATTAATTAAAAGCGTTTGATAGCGTAATTTCAAAAATAGATATACCTTTAGTAAAAGTTAAGATTTCCAGTTTTAGTAAACAACTTCATGAAAATAAATTAAAAATAGGGCTCGGATTTTTTTATTTATTGTAAAATCAAGCAAATGTTTCTCAAGTTGCAGCCTCAAGCACCAATTGTAAGGTAACAATTCCGTTTAGATCAACCAACAATTACGTTTTTTTAAAATCAAAAACACTGGTTAGAGGCTAGAACTCTTAACTTGACAATTGATAGTAACCAGACATTTAGCCTCTCTTAACAATCTTTTTGATTAGAAAAAGCATTATTGCAGTTGCCATAATGATGATAATTACTTCACAATTGGCACTTTGGTCCATGAAAATCCGAGCCACTAATTATAACCATGTTAGAGAAAATTAATTAAATGCTAATGATACTTTATTATGATTGCTATCGTTAAAAAAAATAAACATTTTAGGACAAGTTTGAAAATAAGCTCACTTTTCATTTTTTTTGGGGAAAATATTCAAGTTGGTCATTTTCAAACTTCTATGTAAAGTTTAAATTTAACAAAAGATATCATCAACAGGAAAACTTCATAATCTTGATGAATTTACTATTCTAGTATGTAACCTCTGCTTTTTAAATTTTAGAATAATCAAAAATTCTAATGTAGCCTTCTCCTTTGTTATATTAGGTAAATAAAGTGTTATTTCGATTTTTGATATCAATATATGCATATATGTCATTATATTTTGTAAAATAAAATAGGGTGGGTTGAGTGTATAAAGGGGGGAGGAGGGTTATGTACCTTATTGTTTCTCATGAATGAACACATAAAGAGCGGGGAAGAGAAAAAGGAGTGGCTGAGCCCCCCCCCCCCCCCCCGCCCCTCTCCCCATTTCTAATTTGGTAAATTTCCACCGAAATACAATAAGTATACTACATACATGTATATATAAAAAAAATTGCTGGTGTATGTAACTCTTACTTCACTCCCACTTTACCCCCCCCCTCCCTTATCATTCTGTCCATCCCGCTGGTCTGGTCGTCACGGTCGTACACCCTAACCGTGCCTTTAACTTGTTACCATGGTAACCAAACTCTCTAGACAGGCGTTTTCAAACTAATCAGCTGACTGTAATATGTGCTTGTCGCTTTTTTTTATATATATAATAGAATCTACCACCCACCCACTCAATCTTCTCTTTTTTTTTGTGATTTACTCTGATGACGTAACTTTTGGTCATGGATTTTGATGAATTAGTTGAGCCAAGGGGTTGAATTCCTATTTGTATTTTCTCCCCCTAACCATTTTTTTTTCGTTCATCAAGAGGTGACATCTCCCTGAGTCTGAGATCTTATTCACTCATCTCCATGCTCCTATTTCTCCCCTAAATCTCCCTCTCATTTTTTGTTACTGCTGCTCACCGTAGCGCGCTCTATTGACGATAATAAAAACAGCAAAAACATTGATCTCAATGACCCGAGTAATGACGTCATTCGAATGTCTCTTTTTGTAGTTTGTTGTTGCTAATTTAAAATCTTAACACCTCAAAATTAAAAGTTTCTAAAGCCTGCTTCACACGGACCACTTTGTGTCGCCACGTAAAGTGGTCCTTTTTAGGTTTCCATTAATTACATGGGAGGGGTGTTCACACGAGCTACTCCCACCGGGGTTTTTTTTTTGGCACAGCGGTAGTGAACAGTGGGCAAGTCCAGCCACGAGTGGCGACCACCGCCAGCATGTTTGTCTGTGGTAATCTAGGTCATACCAATGGAATGTACTAACAGCATTCTATTTTCAATGGTAGTTTATGAGTTTCTTTGTGGTGACACAAAGTTGTTCGTGTGAGGCGGGCCTTAAAAAAAAGGTGCGCCAGTACCTACATCATTATTTTATCAGACTAGATTTATAAAATATAGCCAACTCGAGAATACTGTTAGAATTATTTAAAATAAATGATTAACCTGTTTTATTAATTTAATTATAGAAACAGTTTAAGATGGTTTATGAACAACTAACTGATTTCAGAACTTACAATTATTCTGAATTTCAGAAGCAATACTAAAAAGAAATTTAAAGTGTGCTAAAAACTAGATGGATCCCTTAATAGTGTTTTCATGTTCATATCTTTCAAAATAAACTTTTTATAGACAAAAACTAAAATAATATAATTTTCTCAAAGTTGGGTCAATCATCAAACTGACATAACAATCTCACTTTAAAAGATATTACTACCCTTCTAGTTTCTAACAGACTTTCAATTTTATCTTTAATTTTGCGTTTAAAAGACAGAATAGAATAATCAAGAGAATTTCAGTTGTGTTTACACTTTAAGAACCAATCAGAACTGTTTGATTTTTTTAAAAAAGAAAATATCAAGTAATGCTGCTGGCTGCTCATTTAAATAACATAACCAGTAATCTTGAGTTGACAAAATGTTATCTTATTAAAAAAAAAAAGCTTGTTTGTGACTAACGAGAACTTTCCACCACAGACATTGACAATTGTTCTAATGTTGTGTAGACATGTTGCAAAGTTTGTGGTTTTCATAAGTTAATGTCAACAACCATAATTGTGAAATTTATTAACAATTACACGATTGATTAAAGAATTAAATGCAATTTGACCACACATGACATCAAGCATTGTTCTTCCTTATTTTGAAAAAAAAAAGACCATTTTCATTTGTAATTATTCGGACATAGGCAGGATTTTTTGTTGATGTTGTTGAGTGGAAGTGTCAAGAAGTCACAT
Source organism: Brachycybe producta (assembly GCA_036925085.1). Classification (NCBI taxonomy): domain Eukaryota; kingdom Metazoa; phylum Arthropoda; class Diplopoda; order Playtdesmida; family Andrognathidae; genus Brachycybe; species Brachycybe producta. The sequence continues at coordinate 1,752,491 of JAUPFP010000004.1, forward strand.
TAAATCGCTGTAAATAATCTTCTAAAGTTCTAAACAGTCAATAGAAATATTAACAAAGGATTTCGTTTCGGCCATTGCATTTGAATGTAAAACGGACAAAAGAGGGACACACAATATATACAACAAGGAGAGACCATTGTTAAATCTCTTTTGTTTGTCTGAAACCCACTTTAGGCAATATCAATAATTACATATTTCCACACATAATTACTGACCGCAAATAACTTATAGTGACCAACCAATAAACAAAATTATCTTTTCATGTGTTTATCTGGTAGCCATTTTGTGTTTTTCTAATATCCTCATTTTATTTCAGCTGATAAATACTACTTTCTATATTAGAAGTATATATGTATATAGAAAAGGGAAAAAAAGCTATTCAGATAATTGAGCCATTTGGCCTACTGCTAGCCTCCGCCTGCAAGATAATAGGTTTTGCGCAACTTCAAATAAAGGGTTGTACACGGAGGCTACCAGTAGGCTATATGGCAAGTTTCCCTACCAATGAACGCCATGCTTTAAAAGAAGCCACTGAATAAATACCAAACTGAAATTCACTGAATTGTGTTTATTCAGTTTGGCGCCCGAGCGTTGGCGCCTGTTCAGTTTGGCGCTTGTTCAGCTTGGTCTTTATTCAGTTTGGCGTTTGTTCAATTTAGCGCTTAATCCTTTTGGCGTTTATTTAGTTTGTTTCAGCTTATTCAGTGCCCCCACCGTGTTACAAAAATACATGTACTTAAAAACAAATAATTGCATGGTGCTTTTTACACTTTTCATTGGACACCTTTGCCATTTTCACTGTTGACACAAACCTTTTGAATACCACGTTGTTGGATAAAAAGAAACACTTCAAGTTTTTCCAATACAAAAGGCTTTTTCTATCTCTCTCTACATGGTTTCTTTTGCGTGAAAAGACCAAAAAAAAACCAAATATGTCAAATTTCAAAACTTGCAATGTTTCTTTATTCAATAGTTAACTACCTATTTCCAAGTTCTGTTGTATAGAGTGTAATTAATACCCTAGTATTTAGTTTTAATAATAAATCAAAAGTGGTAAAAAGCATCTTTTTGAAGTGAACGAGTTATGTTTATTAGTTCCCTTAGGCCAGTTTCATTTTGCTACAGTAATTTCATTACTTTTAATGAATTTTTCATATGAAGGATAATGATGTGATTTTTATTGTTTCTTATCTTGATATTTTGTGTAATAATGATGAAAATAATGATACCGAACAAAGGATAAACGTTTTAAATTAAAATTACATTTAAAAGATACCTTTATTATGAAAATAGAACAAATTGTTTTAATTCTCAAACTAAAGTGTTTAATTTTGAACCCTTTGAATGAAAAATACAACAACAAAAAAAGAATCGATTTCACTACGCAAATTCACAAACACACACACTAAAAACAAGTGTGTTTCTTTAATAATCAATACCAATTGTCTATTAAATACTTCTAATTTATTTACATTTAACTACAAAAAAAAAGCTAAATGAAAAGAGAAAGAATGAAATTTTGTAGTTTATTAAAGAAAAGGTGTTGTTGATATATATATATATATATATATCTCCCCCCACCTACACCTTTTATTTCACAGACACACAAGAGATCTTTATCTTATCCACCCACACCACAACTGACATTATGGATATAAAAAACCTTTCTCTCTCTCTCTCTTCTTATTCAGTTCCCCTCATCATTTGAAATGCGACTATCCTTCTTATAGTGTGTGTATAACACCTACTACTATACTAGCATAAGAGGGGAGGAGGGGATTCTTAGGATTTTGTGGCCCTCCTACTCTACTATCCTTACTAGCACCTCCTCCTCCTCTTATTTAATATCGTTTCTATGGCGACAAGTTTAGTACGCTGTTGATGGGATTTTTCAATGTGATCATCTCTTTTCTTCACCAAATTGAGATGTAAATATTGTGTATACTATATAGAGGTGTCAACGAGTAGAACCGAACCGGTTTAATCAGTTCACAATTTTTTTTTTTGAAACCGGTTATGATCAGTTTGTCCATCTTGACGAACAGGTTCCCAATATGCATTAACAAATTTATGCAGCAGATGATGCACAGATGCGCAATATTGCACAGCACATAGTCTAACATGCTTCACAAATCTGCTAATGCGTTTGAACTGGTTCGTCAAGATCGATGACCTAATCAGAACCAGTTCGAACTTGTTCCTAATATGCATTTAGCAGATTTGCACAGTACAGTAGTAAGAGGTGACATAGGCGTAAATTGGGATTGAAAAGTGGAGTGGCAAGAGTTGGGGTACCAAGAACAAAAAAGACCTAGTATTGCATTGCATTTTGGGAAGGCAAAGAAAAGGGTAGAACCGACCAGAATCTAGTCGGTTCGGAACCGGTTCTTATTAGTTCGACCCTTACTGGCGAACTGGTTCCAAACTGCTGACATTTCTAATAATATATACAACTAAAGAAATACATTTAAAGAAATTTGGCTGTTTAGATAATAATTATGTATTCTAGGCAAGTTGGCAGGGATGGCAATTGGAAAAAATTTAGATTCCGATCCCATGAATATTTTTGATTTTGATTCCATTTTCAATACTTTTTCGTAATTCCCATTACAATTGTAATGCTTTTTCCCAAAATGTTTTCAATACCAATTTCGAGATTCAAATACCAAAAAATTATCGATTAAATTCCTATTCCAATTCTAATACCATCCCTGATTCTTGGAACCAAAACGATTTTTCGTGTTAACCAATATTTTCTAGTTATTCGAAACCAATAACTCGAAAATATTGGTTAACACGAAAAATCAGTCTTAAACGAATTTAAATGGAAAACCCAATCTTATGGGACTTTTACCAAACATTAGCCACATATTTCATATTATTCGATTTTTTTGTGTGGTTCGTTTTCGTCTGTAGGGGGTCAATTGACTAAAATACTAAACAAGATCTGATCCCCTCTTGTCTTGTTGGTGTAGTGGTTAGTGTCTCTTGCTCTCAGCCCATTGTAATGTTGGTCATGGGTTCAATCCCTTGCAGTGTGAATTAGTTTCAAATATTTCAGAAGGTGGCAGTGGACAAACAAAGAAATTATGAAGTTAAATAAAAGCGAGTAAAAAGGGCACATTTCAATCCAAAAAATCTACTAAAAATGACCTTTACGAGAAAAGTCTCTAATGAAAGAAAAGTACCATATTGTATTTGATTAGACTCTGTGCACACTTTTGTCACCAAACTGACAGCCCTTGAGTTTTTCCATAGAAAAATACATTGCAACCACAGCCATTGAAAATGCCATTTGAAATCAGTCATTGAAATCATTCTGCAGTCGAAAAGTGGTCCAACAGACACAGTTTCTAATAGATTTTAGATTTCTCTTAAAAATTACTTTGGATAGTCAAAGATAACTTTTAAATCCTCAACATTAAAGTTAAGATAAACAAGATTTTTCGTTTCATGATGTAGTAGAAAATACAGTCACACCATGTCACTGAAACAGATCACAAAATCTTCGAAGATGTTTAGTGATGATTGTCTTTTTACATAAAAGTTTGATTTAAGTGGTAATAATTTCTTGAGAGAATATTGCGACCCATGATTATGATGATGATGATGATGATGAAGAAGATGAGGAATACGGATGATGATGATAGATATAAGACACATTCAGTGATGCAAACTGAACGGAAAAAAACTAAATTCCCACATATTATCGCTTTTATTATTATAGGCTCTTACTAAGAGACCCGACCGTGGAAATATTCAGTGAGGTCACATAAACACGCAACTCAGTAAAGCGAAACAATTACGCACGTTTTCAATTTTCGCATCAAGTGTTTGTTTGGTAGGTGGTGGTGGGGTTTGAAGCCTCCTCTTCATCCGACGACGACCATCAAAGCATTTCATTGTTCAACGACTTAGAAACTGAAATATTATTACATGATAAATATTATGATGTTCACTCATTTGCCTCCGAAATTTGTTAAATCTTTTGACTGGTTTATTGTCTTGTAGGTCTAGAGACTTTCGAAACATTTCTCTCCTTTCTTGCCAACATCAGTGTCATGTTCTTTTTTTCTACTCCTTTTACCACCTAACCCAATTAGGATTTCAGTGCTTCTCTATACATTGCACACAAGGTTATAGTGACAGAAACTTGTCATCACTCACTTTGTACTAGATCCTAACATCATAAGATCATAACTGTCATACCCATAGTATTTTATATAAGATGAATTATACCAACTGACTTACAAAAAAGCTTTAAGTTGGGTTACATTGGTTTTGCAACAAGGATTTCATGCAGTAGTGGTGTAATAGAATTCTGGCCCACCTGCCGTGAGATTCTAGGCAACCCAAGACAAAGTACACACCCACCAAACCAAGATCCCTCAAAACTGAACAATCACATATGCCAACATGGGTCCGCTTGTCCCCAAATAAGTCACTTGTTAGTATGAATGCCCGGTCCTAGCCGTGAGATCGGATGATACCATTTCTGGACCATAATATGATGTTCACATTATTGTTGTATGGAGTTTGGAGTTAGTTTTCTCTGAGCTGCACTGTACTGCACGTCGGGAATCATCAGAAAGCATGCATCTATTCTACATTCTTGCTTTCTTGGGAAGTTTAAATTGAATATGGCAACCTTCAGTGCGAAAGCCAGAATGTTTGCAACTTTGCACCATGATCGCGTCATAATATACTAGCCGTTCTATGGCCTCACATTTAAGAAGAAAATGGCAAAGTGAAGCACATCTGGAAATTATTTTCATAGTCTAAGTGGTGAAGCAATTTAATCACCCTTCTAGATCCTTTATGTTAATAGTATTTTTGGTTAAATGTTTCAATTAACCAACAATAGTGTAGAATCAAATTTAAAATCTATATCTGTTACAATGAAATATTGTATGGAGCCGATTTGACATAGAATCTTTTATTGGCTTATAAGAACCTGTCATAATTTCATAGTGTCACGTAGATTTCTGACAAACAAGGAAACTGAAACGTGCGGTAGCCCGTCTTAAGATTGCCATGTCCAGTTAAAAGTCAACTTCTACAGTAGTCAACTACTATCTGACATGCTAGGTATTAGAACCACTCAAGGATTCCTCTCATATGCTAAATATTGTCATTTTGAGTAAGAAATGCTTTCTTTTATGCGTCAAAGTTGATATAATTTGTACTTGAAAAGTGTTTGCTTGCTTGCTGCTGCTGCTCCTCATGATCAATGATCAATACTTTATTTCTTCATGAAGTAAAAAGTTACTTGCATATGTGTAATTTAAGACAAATGGCGACATCATCATCAGCTGCAAACATCAGTTGACTTTTTTTTCTTTCAGTAAAAAACATTGTAAGATATAAATAAGTGATAAAATGAAGAGACAAAAGCAAAACTCGTTACTTTTCTCTATCATTTTTACTCATCTTCACTTTTCATCATCTCAAATAAATACATTGCAACAACATTTTTGTTGAGAAAAAAAAAACAAGACAAAGATATAATATGCTTAATTTGTCTCGACAGTAAATGTTTTAATTCAATTTCTAGTAACGGTTTTTTAAAAAATAAAAATTTACCATAAACCACCAGGAAAATGACACATGAAAAGAAGAGGAATAGTTCTGATTTTTGTAAAGAACTTAAAGAAGAATGGATGATGATGATGTTGAACAGTAAAAAAAGCAAATGGGAAATGCCAAAGGGGACAAGGGAATGGGAAATGAGATAAATCTATTTAAGGCTATAGGGAAAAAAAGACATTTCTAGGAAGTAGCAGTAGCTACTTCAAAGCTAAGGACAGGAAAAAGATGAAAAATAAGATTTTTTACCAGGAACTTGTTATTGTATACAGATGGTATCCACACGACATTGATCAGTAAAAACAGAACAAGAGAAATCATTTGGGGGAAACTTCAAATGAAAAGGAAGAGCAGCAATCTGAGATACATTCATATTATATCTTTAGAAGAAGAAAAAAGAGTGACATTTCAAAACATTCTCCTGATACTTGTCTCTTCATTTTAACACCAAAAACCCCTAGTTTAGTAAAATTAACCCACTAAATGTCCTTTTCATCAGACTCTTTCAGTACTTTGATTCTTTCCCACTAAGGGTCGTACTCTTAAGGTAGCTGAATAGATATTTATTTTGTTTCTGTCCCTCTAGTTGGCGACACTGCATGTTCTGTAGGAGGTCTCTCTTCCCCTCCATCCACAGTTTCGAGAAAATGTATGTTTTTCAAGTGAACGTTTTTCGGGAGAAATATTGCAAACTCAAAGTGTTTAAAAACAACTATTATAGTCGGTTTTATTCTTTCATAATGATATCCTGAAAAATAAACTTTTGTCACAGTTTGAAAAAGGCGAAAATAGTTTTTCATGAAATGTCAATGAAAAAACCTAAAAATGGTTTATTTTCAAACTGGAACTGTTTTATTTTTAAGATATTGAAATGAAAAAACTTCAAACATAATCTTTTACCTTTCGAGTTTTGAAATAATTTGAATTTTTTTTTCTCCTAAAGATTGGCACACTTGTTATTTAATGGTTCGGTCATTCAGTCTGAGCACTGGTTGTGCAATAATTTAATCCAGTCCTTATTCTGCACAGACATTCATAAATTATTGTTTTCTGGGAGAATAATGTAGTGGTTCCCCTTGCCATCCATATGACAGTGCTTCAACCGTTCAAGTCATAGACCATGCCTGAAATTCCCTTGTTCTGAGCCTTTCTGGACTCTCTTGTCATTGGCCTCAGAAAAAGTAATGGTAGTGTCCACTACCATGGTTTGAAATGAGAGTTGCCCTTCTTCTAGGTATCTTGATTTGTCTGGCTCCTCTCTAACGGAATCCTGTCTGGCTTGGGTGACCTTACCAGTCGGCAGTAGCCAAGCTACCGCCGGCATGGCATAGCCCTCTGGGTCGTTAGAGTACACAAACCCCCCACCATGATAAGGTAGAAATACCGGTCCGGGGGGGGGGGGGAGCACTTATTATATGCCTAAAAATTGTTTACAATTCCACTTCAGAATCCAGATTGAAACACAGTATTTTTTTAGCCACATATAATATTATTTTTGGTGGTGAACCTCTGAACCCTAGAGTCAATGACAGCAATTTTGTCAATTGTGTCACCCACCCATGAAATTCTAACATCCATTCTAAGGTTCTTTCTGTTTCTGTTTTCTTTTGTTGTGGTGTGTGTATTTTGGGATTGATGGATATACTTTTTGTGATCAACATTACGATCAACAAGCAAAGCAACCCAATTGAAAGTTTTGAAGTCATCCGTTGCAATTGCCAAATTACCCGAAAAAAAGGAGAAAAAAAAATATATATATATAGACCCCACATTAATAGTAACAAAACCAAGCCTTTAAGATAGTTGAAACTTTAAAAGATGGTTAGTTGGTTACCAGCAAACATGTTAAAAGTTGTTACCAACCAACATTAGTAATATAGAGAATGAGAGAAACGAAGTAAAAACATAAGAAATTGTTATTGTTCAAGTTAGTTATTTAGAACAAAAGAAGCAAAAAAAAAAAAAGGTCGTTTTTAAAAACCACACACAAACACTCATAGAACGATAAAATTAACTCGTTTAAAAAGTATTTGTGAAGTTTTATGACTTGCTGTGTTGCTTCTATGTTCAAACAACATAAGAAACACAAACAGATTTTGAGGTGAACATACAACAAACAACAAATTCTTTGTGACATGCAACCATTCTTTATTTAGAAAAAAAAGTGTGTGTGGTGTAAAAGAGAAGTAGGGTGTAATTTTTAGTTTATTGCAGGTCGAGGTTGTTTTTGTTTTTGTGTCCCTGTTCGAATTCCCCCATTTGTGGCAATAATTGCATCCTTGACAAAAATGAAATGCAAAAAAAAAAACACAAACATTTGCATTAACTTTGTCCATATTATTATTTTGGAAAGAGGTTATGGCACCAAAAAGTAGTTAGTAAAATTAATTATTTTGCCTAAAGTTTTAAAAATGATTTTTTTTAAAAAAGGAAATTTAAAGTTTATTATGAATTAGATCACGCAAAAGAAACTTCATTGTCATATTACCTTTCAAAATAAACGTTTTAAAGGTATATCTTGACCACAATGGTATTAGGAAAGGAGGTCTGAGTAGGTCTGCTCTTGAATCTTCTAGAGGTGGGACAAATACTAAAATTTTCTCGAATCCGAATTCTAAAAGGTTCTCAAATCCCTCAAATCTCCCGAATCTCTCAAACCCTTCATTTCATATAAATAAAAATCTTATATTATTCATTAAGAATATACAAATATAAATGAAATAATATTAAACATTAAATTATTAATAATAAAAGAAGTGTGGCACTCAGGGTGGCCACAAAGTGATATTGGTGATCCCCGGTTATCACCGAAATTGCAACAATCGCCGTTTTTTGTTAGTGAACGCTTCTATTGTGGATGTCAATGGAGTTAAAACTAATTTTACCAAAGTTTTTAACAGTTTTGTTTAGGTTAGGATTCGAAAGACGAAAAAAGCGCGAAGATTAGAGTTTTCAAATCTCGAATATTTTTTAAGATACGCAGGATTCGAGGATTTGAATGTTCCATCCCTAATTTATTGATAATGTGTTGGTTTCTTGTTTATGTTCAAGACAAGTTTACTTGTTCTTGATTGAAATTGATCATGCTCGATTCAATTTAGAACACGAAAAAAATGTATTAATCAGGTAGAAAAATACATAGATTTATGCATAATAATGGTGCCAGCTAATTTAATGTCATTAGCTACATTAATAACAATAAAGTGCAACACTGAAACACTTTTTTTTAAAGAAAAAAGACACACACCTTTTTTTTTTCCTTTTCTTTTTCAAGAAACAAAGTGGAATTCTCTTGACACGACTAGTCTTTTTTTTTTCAACCCAATTTTACGCGTTTCTTGTCTACTTTGGATTTCTGTTGCGGTTGATTCCGTTGCAAATTAATGGTCTAATCTTCTCAAGGGTTCATTAAATCTTTCCGACATAGAACCCATCAGTAAAAGAAAAAAAAAAGTACAGCCAAACATTCTCATTCTTTTATATAAAGAGTAAAATGGAGGAAAGAAGATTCTGAATATATGTAAGTCCAACATGTATATAAGTATATAAATGAAGATAGAGTAGAAAAAAAGAGAAAGAATCTTAATTGTGTAGCCAACACTATTTGCCATTAACTTTCAAGATGAAAATTGTTCATTTTGGTCTCAGAAAAACCGAAGAAAATCAGAATTCTGTATACAGACTGGAATTACAGTAGAACATACAGTATAAATGTAATATCATTATCATCATAAGGTTGCTTGCTGTTGCTGAACACGTCATTTGGAGACAACAGCAAGAAAAACTGAAGTTTTTATTACTTGCCTTCATTTCTCTTTTACACCAGAAATGAATTTATCCAAGTTTTGAAAGTGTGACAATGTGGGTGTCTTCATAATTGCCAATGTGATAAACTCTTAGAAGATTTTGTACATTTACTGCACAATGGCTACCAAGAAAAATGTTTAATTAAGGCTAGGTGCAAATTAGGCAACAATGCAAGCTTGCAACCAGCAACTGTTGCTGGTGACACTGCACTAGCATCACCACTGCATTTGCAGGCACTAAATTAGTAATTAGCAACAGTAGTAATTGGATGTTTCCTCTGCTCAGAATGGTGAACACAGGGAACTAGCAACCATTGTATGTCAGCAACGACTTTCTTGTCACGTGATCCTAATTTGGTTCCCTAATTTGCACCTGGCCTTAGGTTTTGTTTGCAAGGTATTTTACAAGATTCACAGCAATATTTGAATAAAGTTCTTGCATTAATTATTGCCGCCGGGGGGGGGGGGGGGTAGGTGATTGCTTTTTTTTGTAAACTGCTTATCTGAGTGACAGTTATTCAACTCTACCTGAGTGTATTGTCAATTGTGGCCTATATGTTTTGTAATTGTAGATATATTTTGGAATGTTAAGTCACTACTACTACTAAATATGGGAAGTGGACTGTTTGTACTCACTGTGTAGTGTGTGTAAACTAAAGAGGGTTATTGCCTTCGACCAAAACAAAAAAAACATGCGGAAAAAACACAAATGTTATTATAGTGGGCGTGGTCTTTATTAATTATGCCATGCAAAAAAAGAGGACACAGACAGCAAGAAAAGAGACTTCAGTGAACTATTAGCCAGAAAGAAGAGATAAAAAAAGCACTGACAAAAATGATATGCAATCAATTGTATGCATAAAAAAATATACCAAGTTGCCCAAAACTTTGAAAACAATCTAAATAATAAATTAAGATTCGCTGCGCTTTGAAAACCAAATTAAATTGTTAACTATAAACAAATTAATTTCACACATACAGGGCTAAGGTAAGCTCCACAGATATAGACACTCTTTTATACCTAGCGGAAATGACGCAAATTAAATCCTCAAGAGTGTTGTGTATGTGTGTGTATATATATATATATATACATATATATAAAAAAGTTTAATTATCTTTCAAAATGTGTGTTAGCATCAAGAAAATTTGGGCCACACGCTTAATATTTTCATAAGAAAAATTCCAAAAAAAAATAGATTAAAAAATGAAAAACATGTTTCTATATCATGAAATCTTTTTTTGCATTATAATAAAATCAGTAAATTTGTAAATTTATGTTCTATATTTAATTTAATTTATTTTTGGTATATTTGCATTTTAGTGACGGAACAGAAAGAAGCTTGGATCAAGAATTACAAAGATCTGAAAAGTATCAGCCTTTTTTTTTAAAAAAAAACAAACAAAAAACACAGGTAAGAAAAAGAATTCCTAATACTTTTTTCTTCTAAATTTGATGCTCAAATATATTTAAAAAAATGTATGAAGCTAGATACTATATATATATATATATATATATATATATATATATATATATATATATATATATATATATATATATATATATATATATATATATATATATATATATATATATATATATATATATATTAGAGAAAAATGTCGTTGATGAGTGAGTTCTAATTGTGTAACCTCTCTTGAAGATTTTCTTAATTCTTCTTTACCTCACCACTGATGTTTTCTATTTTAACAAGAACCTTCGGTCTCTTTTACAAATTACAATTATTGAATCGTGCTGTTAACGAAGGAATAATTTAGCCATAAGTATAGGTGTCGCCATCAATTATCCATACTCAGCTATGACCATGAAAATTTGAAATGCCAAAAAGGCTGATCTCTATGTAGGGCTATAGCCTATATATTACGGTTTGAAGTCTAATATGTGACAGGAACTTAATTTTTAAAAGTAGCACTTTTTACAGCCATCATTTTTAAATCCCCATCAATCAATGGAGATACTGATTAATCAGCTGTTCGATCGACCAATGAGTTTTAAAACATACCTAGTAATCAGTTAATACTTTCCTGACTTATGTTATATTGAATGCCTCATTACTTAATGTGTCATTTTAACTTAGTTATACCTTGTCTGTGTTCAGTTGTATTATACGGAGTCCAGTTAAGGATATGAATAAAAATAAAATCGACGTTATTAATATCTGAATAAATTGAAATACTAAGGGAAAAAAGCACACAACGCATAATAAAAACCCACTGAATTTCATCTTGTAAAGAATTTAACAAAAGCGCCATATTTTTCTTATTTTAATTTCTATTTCTAATTTCTGCTGATTTTTCTGCATGTGTGATTTTTCCCTAATTCAATATTTTGTTAAACTAACCCATTATATTGAAATACAAATTTAATATATTTAAATATTAACTCAATATATAAAGATATTAAATGAATAAATTGAATTTGACATAATGTTTGTTTGTCCTTAATAGGGCTCTGTAGAACAAACTTAATATTTGAATGCATTTAACTTTTTAGGTATAGATAAGATGTTACGGTTCGTATTTTTGATTGTAAAGTCAAAGCTAGTGCTAAACTCATCAACTTTTATGTGAAACTTTCTATCAAAAAATTTCATGAGTTTAGCACTACCATTAACTTAAAGAATACGACTCTTATACCTAGTACACACCTAATAATTTAAATGTGTTTAAATAATAAACGTGTTCTACAGAGCCCTGTGAAGGACAAACAAACAATATGTCGAATTAAATTTATTCAGTTAACAATCTGAAAATATTGAGTTAATACTTAAATAGAATATATAAATATTGACATTAAAATATTGATTTAGTATTTCAATTTAAAATAATAAAGTCAATTTGTATTTGGTGTTCATGTCCTTGACTGGATTCCGTATAATTCACCTAAACACATTTAATTTGAATTTATTTAACTCATATGTGTACAAGGTATTAGTAGTATTTGCTGATATTTTGATATAAATACAGGGGTGAGAGGAAAGGAATAAGGTAAAGATTGAGTGTTAAAGGTGAATAGATGAAGTGTGTCATCGTCACCCAAAGTAGATTCAGAATTTTACGTACAAAAATAAGTAACACAGACATATGTCACATATACACACGCATGCAAGTGACTTTGAAGATATGGCTTGTTTCTGTTGTTTGCAAGCAGACAACAAGAAGGAAGGAAAAAAAAAGTAACATTATTATTGTACGTATTATGGTAATAGGGAGGGAGGTAGGCAGGCAGGCAACAGTGAAAAACCGACAGATTGGATCAATAATAACTGGAGAACTCTAGTATGTATAGTATGTACAGTATGTGTAATATGGTGGAATAGTCCAACATTTTTCATTGGTGGGAGAAAACGATTTACAACAAAAATGAATATAACCCACACACAATATACCCTACCATATTATGCATCTGTAAGGCCCTATTTCAACTAAATTTTTAAGGGGAGAAAGTTAAGAGTTTGACAGTTTGGGGGAAGGGGGGAAATATGAAGGATTGAATGTAAAATAAAAGAGATCCTTTCTCTATTTTTCTATGGAGAAAACCATCCCTTATATTCATTCATTCATTCATTTATTTCTCCCTGAACTTCAGAAGAAGATCCACTTGAAAAACATTACTAGTATAGTCTGAAGAAGAGAGAGAGAGAGAGAGAGAGAGAGAGAGAGAGAGAGAGAGAGAGAGAGAGAGAGAGAGAGAGAGAAAAAAATACACAGAAATAAAATCGTACAATATTCAAATTACGTGCGACTTTTTTTTCTCTCCCTGTGTTTTTTACCCCTACTTTTCACTCATTTCATTTCCCCCACACTTCTTCCCTATTTCTATTTTTAAAAAAAAAAATCCTCCCCCTAAAAAAGACAGCCAAAATCTATAGAAACACATTAGAAATTCAAGAGAACAAATATCATCTTTTGACTAAAGCTTTAAAACCGATCGATAACTATCTATATCCATTGTAAAAACAGCCTTTAATATATTTAGACTGTTCTCTCTTTATAATATATAATATATACCTATAGGGCAAGAAAAAGCATTGAAAAAGTCCATATACTGTATGTATATCATCCATTAGGTCTTCAATTATTAAATATGAATTTTAACGTACGCCAATTAGAGTCTTATCTCTGATTGTTTTATTCTCTTTATAAAAACTAAAGTAAAAAGAAGAATATAAGAATAGACTGAAAGAGAGATAGGGATTTTGGAAAGCAAAAATCATTGCAAACACATTATTATATTCGTTCATTCTTTCTTTCTTTTTTTGATTATGATGATGAACGTTATTATTTATTGATTTATTCATTCGGATAATATATCAACTATCTCTCACTTTTATTATTTTTTTTTATATATCTTAAAGTACTTTTAACAGATTGCAAAATAAAAGTAAAACTTAACAATTTATTTTTGTTGGAAAAGTCACACCACCACTTTTTATGGTTTTTTACATCATAGAAAAAAAAAGACAGTCATTAAAAGATTAATCATTTTACTAATTGAGATTTACGTGTGTTAATTGAGTATTATTTTTATAATTAAAACAATAAAATTATTATAATTTGAAAATAATAATTAAAGGGTGAAATGCTTTGATTATTGGTTAAAATTGCGGTAAAATGTGTTAAGGTTTTAAAAAAATTAGTTAAACATCAGTGATGTTTAAGAAATGAATTGAAAGTATTTTAGAAAATAAATTATTAAATATCATAATGATATAAAAGTATTTTTTAAAATTAATTTTTTTTTGCAAAAGTTGGTTACAAAAATTCAAAGGTATAGTTGCCTCGCTGTAAGACAAAAGCTAGTGACGTCAGAGGTTTTGCCGTAAACTTTAGATTGTGGAATTTAGTCTGATAGAAAAAGGAGGATATCAACAGTTTAAACAAAAGGGTTCTTGTATTCTTTTGTTATTATTACCCCTTTTTAATCAGACAAAATGACACAAGCCTGAATTGTCAAGCTCCATTGACGTCACAAGCTTCATCTTACTGTGATACAACTATACATAAAACACGAAAATAATGTTAACCCCGTTCATTAACAACTATTCTAGTTTCTAACATACTTGAAACTTTTCTTCACAGGAAGTGGCTTCTAAAAATCTTGAGAAAACAACTTCTTTTTAACATTGTACAACATTTAAAGGTGTAGTCAATATGTATTCACCACACAATCTTTTTCTTTTATAGAAATTGTTATAATCCATTATTACGTTTGTGTTAATTGTATGCAACATGACGTTTTTTATATGTTTGTTAACCAAAAAGAAAAACACATAATAACTCCACCCCCTTGTCAATATGATATCTCAAACAATGTGATGAAACTGATATATTTATCAAAATTGACCACCACGTCAATCAATAATCTTTTTTTGTTGTTGTTCTTCTTCTAGTTTATATGTATTTTGTGTTGTTGTGTCTAGTTCTACACAAACAGCCACCAGGTGATTTTGGTTAACATTACATAATCCTAACTTGTCATCAGACTTGTCAGTAGACTTGTCAGTAAAAAAAAATAAGTTAAACCTTTCCAAACGTGTAAGCTCTCTCTTAAATACATAATAAGTAAATGATATATAGACTTGAACCACACATACAAACAATAGAAATTTATGTAGTTTATATTATGTTACCCTACCTCCTCTTATGACAAGCAAACTAACAAAAATATTAGACCTATTAATCAGTGATCACCTGCAATGTTGTTTATTATGTTTTTGTTTTTTTCCTACTCGACATCAAATTTATGCTATGATGGATTGCCTACCAACAGAAATATAAGGGGGTGGAGCACTTTAGTGAATTGTTAACCGTTATAACAACAACATTAAAGGTGAAAAGGAAACGAAAGGAGGAGGAAGAAGAGGATGTCTATTAGTTTAAAGCGAGAGAAAAAAAAAAACTCCTCAAAATCAAACCTAGATTATGTAGTGATAGGTCATTTTTAAAATTAATTTTGAAACTGGTATATTAATTAATTACATTAAGAATAAAAACAAGAAGAAGTCATTTAAATTGAAGGTGGAGGAGTGATAAGAAGGGGGATAGGGTTCAAGGAAGTGATAATAATAATAATCATAAGAGAGCATCTTATGTGTGTAATGTAATGTATAAAAAAGGCGGACAAGGAAAACGTCAAATTCAATTGTTCATGAATTCGTTGAATGTTTAGAAGAAAAAAAAGACCAACCATAATATAAAATGTGCACTGACCGCGGTCAACTGTAAATTGTTTTTGTTCTTCTTACATACCGGAAGTAGTGAACTTGATCTTTTAAGATGTTTTTTTAAAAAAAAATAAGAAACAGCTGATTTTTCAAACTTTTGGTTATTTTAAACATCAGTGATATCACAATATGGAGAAATTGTTTTATAAAACTTAGAAGGGTAACTGAATCACTTAAATATTTTTCATGTTCATATTTTTCAAAATAAACTTTATATCGAGACATATGATATTAAGTGATTGACCTGCCCTTCTAGTTTCTAAAACACATTGAAAAGTTTATCTTCATTTTGCATCTGAAAGATATAATTTAAGTAGTAGGGCTAAGATCTTTATGCAAAATATCAAAGCAAAATGTTTCTCAATCTGTGGTCCAAGTGACAATTGTGAAGTCATCATCATCACTAGAGCAACTACAATTAAGCTTTTTTTTCTAATCAAAAAGGCTGGTTAAAGGCTAGATGTCTGGTTAGTAGTTACATGTATTATCAGTTGTCAATTAAGAGTTCTAGTCTTTAACTAGTGTTTTTGATTGAAAAAAAAACTTAATTATTGGTTAATCTAAACGGGATTGGTGTTACTTCACAATTGCCTCTTAAGTCACAGATTGAGAAACATTTGCTTGATATTGGCATAAAAATCCGAGCCCTAATAATCAGGAGTTCGAGAGGCGTTTTTACACTTAAAAAAATCACTTTATAAATAGTAATTCCAAAAAAAACTCTATGAAATTGTCTTAAAGGTCAAAAACTCTTTTAAATTTTAGTTTTAAAAGTTACAGTAGCAAAACCGATGAAAAGAAGACATTTAAACATTACGTGAAAAAAACACCTGTATGGTTTTTTTTTTCTTCTTTCCTTCTGAAATTTTGAACACATTTTATTTAAGCATCAAGACATCCAAACTGTAACCTCTCTTCAACAACAACAAGAAGAGAAAAAACTTATTTTGAGACAAAAAATATCTTGGTCATGCTTCCCTTCCTTGATTGAAATCACTGAAAAACTGATTCCCCTTGGTAAGTTTTTAGTAGTTAAGAGAGTGCGGAAGATAAAAGTTTCTCTCTCTCACTCATTCAATTCGTGTGGGAGTTTACGGAAGAGCACTGACCTCAAGGACGGACGGACGCTCGCTCGCTCGCTCATTCATTTTCCCTTCCTAAAAAACGCATTCATTCATATACAAGCCAGACAGACATCAGCCAGCCTTTTCATTTCACGATGATAGTAATATTAGTATATGCAGTATAGTGCAACACCACATACATTGATTTATAAGGGGAGAGTGAGAAAAGGGTCAAGGAGGTGGGTAGCGTTGTCCTCTCAACAATTTAACCTGATAAAATGTCAAATGACCTGTTGTAATCATATTTAACACACACACTCTTCTTCTTTATCCTTTTCTAAACGCCAACGACATGTACATAATTTTTTTTTTATAAAATAGCCTCAAATAGGTGCCTACAACGGGACTTGTCCAGGTCCTATGTGTATTAGAGGCTATTTTCTTAAAAATTGTAGTGATTTTCAAAATAGTGATTTTCAACTTGCACATATTGGTTCAAATTAAAATACAAGTGTCCTAAAGCATGTATAGTATATTAGGTACTCAAAGAACTGTTGGAACCATGTTCAGAAGGTTCCTCAGTGCCAAGTTATCTTCCTGAATTTTCGGGCCTTCCAAAAGACGTTTCCATGTGTTAATGGTACAAAAACTACCTAATATTCCAAAATGCAAACTTTGAAATTGCATTCAAATGCTTGAACAGGGATTTACAACATTAACGTGTAAACGTCTCTCGAACTCTTTGATTATTCTGTATTTCAGGTGCGATGTGAAGAGAAACTTGAATGTGTTTTAGAAACTAGAAGGGTAACTCAATCACCTAAGAGTATTTTCATGTTGTTGTTTACAAAAAGTTTATTTTGGAAGATATAAACACTCGAAAAATTTTAGGAATGGACTGTGTCAGAGAGACAGTCTTGGTCAATTCAATATTCATTGACCAATGCCCAATCTAGTGGTCATATAATGGTTGTAAGAACTTAACACACATGATATGACACGTGTATACCTCGTATTTATGGATATTACATGGATAGTAAATTTACAAAATGAAAAAGATACTCTTGTTAGTTTTCATTATGTTAAAATTGCATTTTTTTTTTGCATTTCTAACTCTTTCCAACCGATGTGTGAACAGAGTTTGATTTCCTGTGTTTGTATTTGACTGATTCACACACAATCCCAATCCCAATCATACATGATGATGAACTTTTGTGATGTGTTCTATGTGTGTGTGAAAATGCCACCCCTTTATTTTATCATTGTCCGACAAAATTAGTTTGACATGAATATAAAAATGGATATCACATGTGATTCATGAGACAAAATTTGGTTGAAATAAATTTTATATAGGCCCCTAATGTAGTAAAAATTTTCACTAGAAACAGTTTTATTAAATGTACTGTGTGACTTCAATAATTAGTTAGACAATTTGCAAAACCATCAATTCGTGCAATGAAAATTCATAAATGTATAAATGATAATGCTTTGGGCAATGTGGAAATCTGAGAATTCCTAATTAATAATGAAATTTGTATAATAAATACTATTAAAACGTTATAATTTATGATAACTATCAATTTAATTGTTTTTATTCTGTTTGCCAGTGCGTTTTTGCATATTGCCTATTAGTAAGGTAAAAATATTTACGCATTTTGCAACGAAAATATTGATATGGTTAGAGGCTAGTCTCTAACTAGCATCTAACCAGTCACTTTTATAGCTAAACGGTTAGTTATTTTGAAAATTTTCAATCATTTAATATTGCAGATTTTCTAACAAAATTGTCTATTAATTTTAGAAAATAGCTGATTAGTGATTTTGTATTTTAGCAGTAACCATCATACTGTAAAAGATCAACCAATTCATAATTAATAATTTGTGTTTTCGTAAAAGGATTTCAATTTTTTTTCGTTTCCTTCATTGACTAATGTGAACTTTTATGGTTAGATATGTTCGGCATAACTACTCCTATGTTGTACACAATTGCAACTACACACAGAGAGCTAAAACGTAAAAATGTTTTGAAAAATATCAATTTGTGATGTTGTTTGTACTCATTAAAATTTTAGCTCAGATCAATCATATAAAAAAGATAGGATTACATCTGACACTTACTGTATGCAATAAGTTTCAGATGTAAACACATCCAACAACCTAAAAACAACAAGAAATGAAGTCATCACATATTACCACTACCTTAGTACCCCCACCCACCCCTTAAACATGTACCTTAATTTTACGCCTGATGCCATTCAGAAAGAAGGAAGGGAACAACCTGAACCAGATAATTTTCAGTAGCAAATCGATTATCGAAGAATGTTAAAAGAAATAAGACTGAGAAAAAGATTCTTAACGCCGTGACCAAATATTTTTTATTGTCTCCCAACATAAGAGAGGGGGGGGTGAATGTTATTTTTTTTAAAAAAAAGTGCCCACTATATTACTAGTAATAAAGGGACATTCACACCAATGAAAAAAAAAACAATTGTTTTTCTAAAGGGTTTACAATTCATTTAACAACTGGCGTCTTAAGTGAATTTTTAATTAATTTAAATATGAATAATAATCTAAACAATAAGTATATTTTTTATACTTTGAAATTGTCTACTTCATTTGATTTACTCTTTCTTATGTATTTATTCAAGCGGAAGTCACACACCGGAAGTGTTGAACAAATTAGGACATTCCAAACATCAACAAAATCAGATATGAAAACGATATCGGATTTTGTTAATAAACATTAGGTTTATTTTTTTGTCACGTATTTAGAATGTCACTACGTGTGAGGCTATTTTTTTATGTTTGTTATGTTTTTTAAAAAACTAGTCTCACACACATTGAATTTTGGAATTAAGGTGGCTGAATAGAGATGTTTTTGAACTTTTTGGATGCAAACACATCAGCAAACCTTTTTTTTTTTTAGAAACAATATCACGAAAAAATTCAAATTGTTTTAAAAACTAGATTGGTAGAAGATTATGATAAAAGTTCTTACATAGTAATTAATATCTTAAAAAAATAAACAATTTTTACAGTTTGTAAATTACCCGTTTTTAGGTTTTTCCATTGACATTTCATGAAAAACACTATTTTCGCCTTTTCCAAACTGTCATAAAATATTTATTTTTAAAAATATCATCATGAAAAAAAAAAATTTTTAGCATTATCACCAACTGTTCTAGTTTCTAAAACACTTTTTTGTAATGTTTCTCCATTTCATTTTATGATACTCAAATAAAACATATAGACAAAAAAAGCACAAAAAAAAACAAAAATGAAATATATTTACGTGATTTTCTTCAACATATATGTGTGTGTGTGTGTTGTTGCAATATAATAAAATATATGATAATGAAGACTTTGTTTCATAATAGTAAATAGAAAATACACTAAGTAATAAAAACTATATACGAATAATATTTTTGTACATCTGTGCAGACAGTTTCATTTTGTTTTTCTTCAGATAACCAAAAAAAGGTTTTGTAACATTAGAACAAAAAAGTTTCCTCTGATCAGCTGATTTGATGCCACATGTGGCAACAGGTGGAACTTTCAGGTGACACTTGCTCAAAGAAAAGAACTGTTTACTATATTTTAGTTGTTATACAACTAAAAAAAAAATGACTGAACAAAAAAATACAAATAGTTTATCTAGTTGGTGACACAAGGAAGAAGACGAAAAAAAAAACCACAACTAAGACCTCAACATTCTGAACCTGAATGAAGGGTTTTTTTATAATCTAAATAACATGAGGACACACACACCAAACTCGTGTTAATCCTTTATCATTTTACGCTCTAAATATCATAAAATTAAGAGAAGGATGTTTTTTTTTATAAAAATAATTTTACAGTTATACTTCATGAGGTCGGTTTATTATGACAAGAAATTTTAAAGTTGGACTTTAAAAAAAAAATTAATTAACAGAGTTTAGATAAAATATTTATTCATAATTGACAAACTTTTTATAAGACAAATTCAAGTAGAATTTAAAGTTTGTCCATATATAATCGATGTTTTATGAAATTTATTTTCAAAGTTTTGGTAATTCTGCTTTTTAGTAGCTGAATCAATAAATAGTATTTTTACGTTATGTTTCAAAATAAACTTTTTTTTATAGACAAAAACAGATGTCATTTTCACAACGACATAAAAAAGTATATTTTAAAAAAAATATCACTCATGAAAATATTATTTTATGATTTGAGTTTATACTTCTGGAGCTCTCATTACAGAGGGGAAAAAAAAACATCGTAAAATTGTGACAATCATATCTTGTGATATAATTTCTTGTGTGATATTATTTTACAGCTGTCAAATTATTCTGTACACCAGTCACTGGTAATCATATGACGATATTTGCCATAATTATAATGTGTAATTTCACTAATTTGCTTTTGTGACTCTTACAAGATTATGAGATTATGAACTAAAAATATGAAAATGTACTGTTATGACTTTCTGTAATGAACTTCATTGCTGAAAGAAAATAACTGTCATATGTAATTCATAACTTTGTGACACTCACTAAAGCATACTACAAATATAACTGCCATTGACTGGTGCAGAGAATAATATGACAAGTCATAAAATAATAGCGTATTAGCAGTGACATCATAAGGTGTGATTGTCACAATTTTATGACTTCATCTGTAATGAGGCCCCGTAGTTTCAATATTTTTTTTTTTTAAAAAGTTGAAACGTTGATAGAAATTAATGTAAAAATTAGTGATTTTTTAACTTGTCATAAAATATTTAAGTATAAAGATTTCATCTTGAAAATATTTTAAGTATGATTAGTATCTTTAATATTAAGTATCTTACTATTCTAGGTTTTTTAAAAAAAAGTTACAAATTTTTCCTTTGTTGTATCTTAAAGAGTTGTGAGAAACAATTTCTCTGAGATTATTATTAGCAACTGACCAAAAGGAAAATAATAATAATAATAATATCAAGGGAGTTATTTTGCTTAAAGATGTCTATTGTAATAGTTGTGTGAAAGACGGCTGGCTTTTAAGAGAGATTAACCCTTTTCTTCCGGCTGTCTTTTCACCATCACCTCACTCACCTCTCACTGTTGTATAGCCCCGGCCTTTTAATATACACAAACATTAGGCATTTGTATACGTGTAAAACTAAGCAAGGTTATCATTTCTCACTCTTATTTTTAAGAGAGAAAAAAAAGAAACCTCTCCAAAATGTTCACCACAACATTGACCTTTTTATCATCTTAACCCTTTCCTTTCTTTTGATGATGGCCAATTAAACTGACACATGAACACAACAAAACATTCCATATACAACAAACACATGTTTGTACTTTTTAAACCGATACATAACTACTTAAATGTTTATAAAATATTCAACAGTATCAATTTGACTAAATAGAAAGTTATTTTTCTCACGTCCAACTCATATTTTTTAAAACTTTAAGATGTTTTATATCGGAACTTTAGTTATTTTGCGTTTCAGAAGAGCAGCAACACTAGAATGATATTGAAAGTGTGCTAAAAACTAGGGGTGTCATTACAGAAAAAAAATTAAGACTGTCATACTGTATTACAGTGTAAATGGTCATGTCTAGCTCATAATCTTGTAAAACGTCACATAAGCAAATTACAAAATATTATGACAAATACTATGGTGCACAGAATAATATGATAGTCATAAAATAATAGCACACAAGCAGTAACATCATAAGGTATGATTTTTTCTGTAATGAGGCCCCAGAACGCTAGCTTGAAATCAGTTAAAAGTATTTTCAAGTTGATATATTTTAAAATAAACTTTCTATAGATAAATGTCGACCTCAAACTGCGATAAATAGTTTATTTTAAAAAAATTTATCAACATGAAATTAGTCTTAAGTGTTTGAGCTGCCCTTCTACTTAAGAAAACACCTTCAGGTTTCTCTTGCATCTGAAAGATAGGATCACCAGGGTTGCCTCATTGCAGAAAAAAAAAACAATCATAAAATTGTGACAATACCTCATGTCACTGCTTATTTAATGACAATCATATTATGTTGTACACCAGTCAATGATAGACATTTGACAATATTTGTCATAATATTTTTTAATTTGATTTTGTGACTATTACAAGATTATCAGCTAGATATAACAATTTAGTGTCATATGACAGTCTTATTATCTTCCTAACCTCTCCAGAGTTCAAGATACGTTTGTACTTGAAAACCACCATAACATTTACTGCTGTAATTCTAATAAGTCGCTTAAGACAAAACTTAAAAACTACATAGACATAGAGAATATTCTTTTGCATCATGGTTTAAGCTTAACTTTATTGTAAGCAACGTTTTTTAATACTAGAGTTAGGAAAGACAAATAAAACTCACCATAATTAACTGTTTGCCAAGCATCAATTAGTTCTTTTTAATTTACATTCTGAAGTCCAGTTATGGAGTGGACTGAGAAGTGCACTTATTTAAGTCTTAAGACTAAAAAATTATGACCATCATGAGTTGAGTCATGACATTTCTCAGTATATATTCACATAATAATAGAAAATCCACAAACAAATCCTCCTGTTGTAAATTGTGAATTGTTGATTTCTTCTTACCAAGTTTAATTAACACTTATATTAAGTTATTACTTCACAAACACTCACCAGGTGTGACCAGTAGGCATGCGTGCCATTAGATATTGATCTTTGTTGATCAATAACAACAACAAAATATATACAACATAGAAGTTAACTAACCACCAACAAGTTGATTAAAGAAAACTTCTTTACATAAGGTATTCTTAATTATACAAACCAAGAGATTGCACGTGAAGACAACTCATCAACATCATCACCATTAGAGAACTTAACTAGTACAGTAATTAACTAGTAGATTGATTCTATTGGAGGAGGAAGATAAATTAAGTTTATCTCTCAGTAGGCTACAAATATCAAATCACATGAGCACAAAAAAGTATAAAATTAAAATAGGTCGTGTTTTAACTTTTTTTTTAAAAATAAAAGTCCCTTTTTTTCACACTGCAACAAGTAAAGTTTTAAAAAATACTCGTTTTATAATAAGGTCAAGAAAGCCTGAAAAATGTAGCAAATATGCATAATATATATGCATATAAATATAGATACACCACTTTCATCCCACACATACTCCCTCCTTTATTTTAAATACATAACACCTACGTGTTACCCTATATAAAAATCCATATTGTGTATGTATTTGCATTATTATTATTATTATTGTGTCATTTGTAGTCAACATTTGTTATGACAATATTACAAAATAAAACATTATACAATAATTCAATAAAGAAACACAACATATTTACAAGTATGTTTTATAAAAATATATATCCATCAACTACACACACTTACCTTAAAAAAATAAACACTTTGGCTGCTGACACAGCTCCCTTCTTAGATTATTATTGTCTTTTTCACTCTTTCTTTTTAATATTAAGAAATACAACTGACTTTAATTTTACTTTGTAGTAGTTTTGTTCATGCGTTTTGTATTGTTATCAAATAAAAAGTACTTTAAATTAGGCAACAATAATGAAAGACAAAAAAAAAAATGCAAAGCGACTTTTGTGTCGAAAAAGCAACAGCAACAACCAGCCAGAAAAATGCTTAATTCCAAATTTTCCCCACCCCTTTCATGGGAGTTTTCATTATGTTTAGATGATGATGATGATGATGATGATGATGATCAAGTCACACACATTATACAACCAGAAAGACACACAACAAACAACCATCATCCACTACAACCATTTGATTACTGAATGTATATGATGATATAAGCAGACGATCTTTGTTTAAAACCCGCCTCTTCTGTCTCTCTCTCTCTCTCTCGCTCTCCCCACTAATAAACACCCAACATCATAGGGAGAAATAAGGAGAGAGGAGGAGGCGGTGATTTTAAGCTGCTAATATGGTTCACACATTTTCAGGAGGAGCAAGCATTGAAGCAACCATTTACCATTTATTTGGTTAAAAAAAAGGCTTAAAAAAAGGGTACCTTATTCCATTCAACATAACAAGAGACCCATAATACACAGACAAGACGTTGTGTTGTGTGCCCTATGTGTAGTTATTTAAAAGAGATGTGAGTGGATGCAATGAAGTGTGTGGATGGGAAAAGAAAAGGAGAAAATTATCATCGATTTTAAGAGAAAAAGAGAAGCTCAGCATCATCATCATCATCATCATGAAAACAATGAATAGAAATGTCATTATTCTTTTTAAAGTCAAATAAAATGGTTTTGCCAAACTTGACAGCAGTCTGTTGTCTGTGTGTGTTGCCTCAATATTTTTTTTTATTTTGCTTCTTTTCTCTTTTGCCAACGGAATTAACTTAATGACAATGAATATCTAATAAGAATAATCACAAATACCATACTTTTGTAGGTTTTTTTTTAGCTTATAAAGAAAAAGATAAGGAAAAAATAGCAACATAAGAGACCTCTATCGGAGATAAATAGAAATATATATATGCAAGCATGCATTCAAAAGAAAAGATGTTCCTCTGAACAACAACAATTTATTGGCTTTTTTGCTGCCAAATTCATCATGTCATCTTTAAATAACTTAACTTAAGACGGCTCCATTGAAAAATACTTGTGTAAATGCAAGGTAGATGGCGCCCTGCAACCTCCATAGGTGGTAAACTACACTCGCCAATTAGTTGAAATAAGAATGCAGAGTTTTAGCTCTAAAAGCTTCCAAAACCACCTATTATCAACACGTGACAAACTTAACCCAGAACATAGAAGTGAAGAGAACACGTGTAGAAATAGCGACATAAACAAAAGTTTGCATCAAAAAAGGAAGTTGAGTCAGTTGAAGAGTGTCAGGAAATTTCTATGGGAGGGATAGTGGCGCTATCTAACGTTACACGCACATAATAAATGATATACTTGCATTTGAAGTCATTTTAAGGTGGTTTTGAAGTTTAAAGGCCTCTCGAACTCTAATCATTTTGTCTTTCAGGTTGAAAATTCAAGAGAAACTTGAATGTGTTTCAGAAACTAGAAAGGTAGCTAAGTCACTTAAGGGTAATTTCCTGTTGACATCTTTCAAAATAAGCTTTTTATGTCAGTTTGAAAATGTCTCAACTTTTAGCAGAATTTTATTTTTGTCTATAAAACGTTTATTTTTTTAAAAAAATAAATATAAACATGAAAATACCCTTCTAGTTTCTAAAACGTTTTCTAGTTTCTCTTTAATTTTTTCTCCAGAGTTCGAAAATCACCTGTTTTTAAAAACCACCTTAACTATTTTGTTCCTTTCATCAGTAAACCAAAAGTTATGCGTTTTTTTAATCGACGAGGCTGTTTAGAGACTAGAATTCAGTAACACCTTTTGACTTATTGCAATGTTACACAAGTTGCTCCCATTTGCCGGCGGTATCCTTTTCGGTCGAAATTATTTCGGTCGACAAGCCTCAGGGATTGGATTGGAGGCTAACAGTGACGTCAATAAAAAGTAATAGGGAGCGGTGAATGAAAGAGTTACCAAAAAAATATAACCCTTTCTCCCTAACCTATCCTAACCAAACCTAACTATTTCGCTGCTCACCGCTCCCTATTACTTTTTATTGACGTCCCTGTTAGCCTCCAATCCAATCCCTGAGGCTTGTCGACCGAAATAATTTCGACCGAAAAGGAACACACCCATTTGCCAACCAATTTTAAAAACCATAGCCTCTAAACAGCCTCTTTGATTGAAAAAAAAAAATGCACAATTTTTTTTTTGGTCCTACTACTCATTAGAATCAATTTCACCTCGAATTTGAATTTGTATGAGGTTGTGCTTTTTTAACATTGTGATGCTCTAATACATTTATTACACTATGACATTAATTAGTTCTCAATATCTGACTCCTGCGTGCCAGTGATCCATTCCAAGACTAATTTTGCGTTGTCAAGTGTCTTGGATTGAATTCAGAAACAAATTAGCTTGCAAATAAAGTTACATGGATTTTTTTCCCCTTAGAAATTAATAACAGTTAAATGCATCGTTGTCCTGTTTGCATTTTTTTTTGGACAAAAGAAACGATTGTAACAATTTTAGGCTATCTTGAAAATATGACACAAGTGATTACTATGATTTTGCACTGTTCGATCCACATCAAGCTGACAAAAAAGTGCAACACGAGCTCGATACAAAAATTCTAGACAAAAGCAAATTTGGAAAACAAAACAAACCTGAAAGAACTGTGAGCAGTACTCAAAAGACAAAACCACAACAAATGTGTGACACAACACAACACAACACAAATTTAAGTTTTGTTTTTGTTTCTATAACTGTCCTATAATAAACTATGCAACTGTTCTGTTGTTGTTTTAATACTACCTGTCCACACTACACAGACAGACAAGAGTTGACATAATGTTGCATAGTACTAGTACCACGAGACAAAACAAAAACCTTTTTGATGTTTAACAACTTGTGATGGGACATGTGGAAATAGTTTGTGAAATTGCAGACAAAACAAAAACAAAACATAAAAATCGTAGAAAAGTTTTAGAATTGTCGTGAATTTGTCTCGAAATGCTTAAGTTTCTGTTTTGCTTGTGTTTTGTCAGCTTAATTTGAATCTACTTTTAAGTTTAGCAATGCTAAAGAAAGACAGCAACAGGTTCTGAAAAGATGTTTAGGGATAAAACATTACGACACAAGATAAGACTATTATAACGTGTGATAATGGTTATAAAAAAATAATGAGGAACCGGATGTTCATCAACTGTGAACATATATGATTGAAGATGATAAAAAAAATGATAGTTGAAAATTGAAATAGTTTCTTATAATATAACATCACTCTTACTTTTCACTCTTGAGGTGTTCTGTTCGATTATTCAGGAAACTTATACCACAAACAAACTTAAAATAAATATTTATACATCCGCATATTTAAATACTAAGGAGGCTTTGAAGTTTTTAATTAACTTTAAAAGAAATACTTTATCAAGTAAAATGATTATGCTTAAACAAGAATTTCAATTTTTAAGGACCAATGGGGTTAAGGATGTTTTAAAAAAAGCTAATTTTCGAAGTTTACATTTCAGAAGAACAACACTAAGAAGAAATTAAAAATGTGTTAGAAACTAGAAGGGTAACTGAATCACTGAATAGTATTATCATGTTGATATCTTTCAAAATAAACTTTTTATGAACAAGAAATTTAAAAGAAATTCGTCTGTTAAGCATCTTGTCCTAGCTAAGTTATCTTCTATAGTTATTTTGAAACTCGCATAATTATAAAAACGTTTATTTTAAAAGATATCAACATAAAAACACCTTGAATCAGCTACCCTTCTAGTTTCTAAAAAAACACTTCCAAGTTTCTCCTAATTTTGTTTCTGAAAGGCATAAATAATCATGGGGCTCATTACAGAAATGAAGACAGTAAATTGTCATATCTGGCTCATAACCTCGTAATAGGGACAAATAAAGATACAACATAATGTGATAGTCATACAATAATAACGTACAAGCAGTGACATCATAAGATTTAATACCATATTACCCATAATAATACCCAATTTAATACCATATTGATGATTGTTTAAATCATCTGATTGGTGGTAAAATTAGTCCAGAGTAAAAAAGAAAAGATGGCAGCCATTATTATCTGATTCAAACAAAATGGCGCTGTTTATTCTCCCTTATTAATTATTATCTCTCATATTTTAATCATTGTGAAGATCCATATATAACTATTATTGTAAGGATTGTGACCCATGAATGTTTTGTTGTTGTTTCTTTTAATAATATTAATTTCACAACCCTATTTTCATGTTAAAAATTGCACATACTTCGAAGGCCAAAAAAAGCAGCTTATGTAGGTTATTATGTCAGGGGAATGGAATGACACGTCTCTCTTTCTCTCTTTTTGTATTGTATATATACAAAGTATTTGTGTCCTCCACAAAACAGTAGATGAAATTCAAATTGAAAAAAAAAATAAATGATTAAAACACGAGAGTTACTTCTACCAAATGTCCTATTAGTGCCTAATGATATGTTACTTAGGCGTTAATCAAGTTGTGTTTTTTTCTTCTTCAAATGTTTCATCAATGTGTGTGGTTGAGTGACTGACTCCCTTTGGTGTAAAATTGAATGAAAATAACCAATTGACGGTGTCCTTCGCTATAACAAATAATGTCCTTGCACCTCTGTGGTTTTAATAATTGCAATTTTCGAGAATAGCAAAAAAAAAAAAAAAGTTACACTAAAACGATTTCAATGTATTTTCTATCTCTTTTTTTAAGGGGGAGGAGGTGGAGGGTAATTTATATATATATATATATATATATATATATGACATTGCAATAGCCAACACTGCAGGATGTCCCATTTAAATGGTGGTACTATTATTGTACCTGCCTATGGTTCCTTTTAAGTGGGACATCACTGTGTGTGTCAAATGGGACACTTGATTGAGCTCAAATTGACATTTTTCCAATAATGTCTTCTTCTTACTTGTGACTTTATATAAAGAAGACAAATCCAAACATCTTTCTTACCTGCAAAGGAAAAAAAAGAATAGGTTAAGTTAGTTATTTAGTTAGTCATTACAAGTGCTCGGATTTTTATGCAATATCAAGCAACTGTTTCTCAATTTGTGGCCCAAGTACCAATTTTGATTGTTAGAGCAACTGCAATTTTACTTTTTCTATTTTAAAAAAGCTGGTTCGAGGCTAGATGTCTGGTTACTATCAGTTGTCAACTAGAGTTCTAGCCTCTAACAAGTGTTTTTTTATTTAAAAAAAATAGTTTTGTTGATCTAAACGGGATTGTTCCGTCACAATTGGCTCTTAGGCATAGGCAACAGTTTGAGAAACATTTTGCTTGATATTACATAAAAATCCGAAATCTAGTTATTACTTCATTAGTTAGTTTGATATTTTCAAAACCTTTTTAAGACTATTTGATTGTTTGTATATAAAGTGAACTACTTTCCAAGTTAAAAAGTAACTTTAACAACAAATTCAGAATTCTTCCTAGAAACTAGAATGAAGAATCAAATTGAATATACACTTTTCATGATGATAATATATCATTAAAAAAATAAAACATTTTATGACAAAAATAACGAAATTTTATTTTAATGTATTTTTATTTATATATATATTTTTTGTATTTTTAATAATCCCCATTAGTTTTTTTCCAAGATTTGTATGAATAACATACGGTAAAGCATATGCTGACAATTCTCTTAAAGTGTGTGTTTGAAGGATTAAAACTTTTTTTCCCCCCGCCCTAAAAAAAGGTGATAGAAAAATTCATCTTGTGCGATTAAATCGCTAGAATTAGATATTTCTCAAATCACTGCGTTTTATTTTACTTAAGACTTTGAAGTATGTACTTTAAAGAGAGAAAAGAAAGAAAAGAAAATGACAAGAAAAAGCTGACAATATTTCATAACTAAAACTGTCTCTGTGATGCATAGAGTAAATAATAAATATTACAAGCTCGCTTATATTATATATTACAACAAGCACACGCCCAATATCATTATCGACATAGTTTTCGTCTTCTTCTTCTTGTTCTTCTTGCCTACAAATCGTTCATCTATCTTTTTTTTTTCTAAGCAGAAACTAATCTGCGCTTCAAGCAAGAAAAGTGACGCCAACTGCAGCGCCTCCACAATTTACAGAATGCATCCAAAACACATTCATCCTTCCTTTACAACTAAATACTGATTTTTAATAATATTCACTGTTTTTCAGTGTTTGAAATTGTTGTCTGTAGGAGTTTTCTAGTAGATTTCACTATGAAATGAAATGCTATATGGAAATTCACGTTTATTTTAAAACATGTCGACATCTCTTCCAGTTTCTAACACAACTTTGCATTACTTCTAAAAATGCTTTATGGACTTACGAGCTGTTGATTATTGTCTTTCAGGTACAAAATTAAGAGAGACGAGAAAGTGTTTTAGAAACTAGAAGGGTAGTTGAATCACTTAGAGGTGTTTCATAATGATATATTTGAAAAATAAACGTTTTTACTCTTTACATTTTAAAATGTGCCTGTCATTTCAGTAGAATCTTAAGATGTTTTGTTAACAGAGCTGATATTCGAACTTTTGATTATTCCTTTCAAGAATAAAATTAAGAGAAAAAGATGAATGTGTTTTAGAAACTAGAAGGTTAGCTCAATCACTTAAGGTCATTTTCATGTTATCTTTTTTTTAAAATAAGCTTTTTTCGTCTACTTTAAGTTGTCTCATTTTCAAATGGACATAAATAGCTTATTTTGAAAGATATCATCATGAAAATACTCTTTATTTGATTGAGAAACATCTTTCAGTTTGTAAAACACATTCAAGTATCTCTTTATTTTGCACCTGAAAAACGAGAATAATTACAGTTCGAGAGGCGTTTTAAACTTTAAACCACCTTAACTTAAATTTTAGAAGCTAAGCTAAGCTTAGATATATATCATACCTTTTTTTTCAGTTTGCATCTTTACTAAATGATAAATCAAAAAGATTGTAAAGTAGATTTTGAAATACCCTGTACAATTTATGTAGAAAGAGACTTCTATATCTCTACATATACAGTTTTCTCCTAAGTAAATGTTACTTGCAGGCTTTTATTGATTACTTGCAAACACAAGCCACAGTAATAAACTGAAGATAGTGAGGGAGAAAAAAAAAGTGAATCTAGAAGAAGAGCATCTAGCTACCAATTCACCACCACCACCACCACCGTTACTGCCGCCACTATCACCACCAACAACAACACTATACCACGAAGCCGTGGCACCACTACATCTATTCCTGTCCGCCACCTTATTGCTTTAGTTTTTCATCTCTCAAACGACATCAATAATATGTACTGTAGTAGTAGTAGTAGTACTGACTGCAAAAAGCATTCACAATTCCTCATATTTTATCCTTCATCCTCAACTCTCTTTTTTTTTTGTCTTCTTCACACAAAAGCATCTTCTATATATTCTCAACAAAGCTGTTCCATGTCTCATAAACGCAGATCAACTTCTACACATGTACCACATTGCACTCTTGCACGCACATATAGGCTTAAAAACATTCTAAGAGCAGTGGTTCTCAAAGAATGTGCCATAAGTTTGGATGGTGTTAATATAATTTAACATTTTCAATTAAAACCACAACATTATTAGAAAAAAAGCATAATTACAAAAACATTGCTATTACGAGTATGAACTAAACCAATGGTTTCCAAATGAGTCTGCGGTGACACATTTAAGTGTGCTGCTACTGTTAGATTAGGTAGGTTTGCAAATCGCTGCACAAAAAATACTGTGCTATGAATCGAAAAAGTTTGGGAACCACTTTTCTAGAGAAACTATACTCATCTAAAAAGCTGTTTTCTGTCTGTCTGTATGTGTGTTTGTGCCCATTTCTAAGCATTTCCCCACCCCTAAAGTGTTCAAACCCGTTGCAATTTCTATCTTCCATCAACCAAACGAAAATGATATCAATCTGTGTCGTCTCTTTAAGTTAATGCTATATATTCATAGTCAGAACATTGATTCACGTCTCTGTTGTGTGTGTGTGTAGGCAAGGCAATAGAGAAAAAGCTTATATAGTATATCGATTTCTCCTGTATTTTGGCCACAAAAGAATAAAAATGGTTGTCTTGTATATGTGTATATATTTATATGCATGTAACATTATAAAAAAAAGAACCTTTTGTCAGCCATGTTTTTGATGCATTAAGACGCCATGTGTCAATGTCGCGCAACCATATTACAACTTTCCAAGAAGAGAACAGAAAATGAGTAGTCAAAATCAATTTTATACCATTTGTTTGTCTCGTTTCAAATAATGTTTTTCCTTTTTTATTAAAAAAAAAACAGTTGTCTGGACTAGAGAATATTCAATTTAAAAAGTTAGCTTTTTGAATCTTTTCGTTTTCTAGACATTCCACAGTAGAATATGTATATGAAAATATGAAAAAAAAAACAGCTAAGAACACTTAAAAAGATGCTTTTGAATTTGAAATCATTAGATTCATCATTACCAATGTCCTCATGTCTTTTACAGGACATTTACCCATTTAAAATACACAAAAACTAGTCTACAATTTAAGTGCATAACTTCCCCTCAACATCCTTATGTTCCTCATAAACTGTCTCTAAATCAACACAAAAGACTAACATTGCCATATTCTTATAAGTTATGATTCTTATGACAATTAGATTAATTTATATCAGTTTTCGGCTCAATTTTCAGAAACTCAGACAAATAGCTAACAATTTTGTAATTGGAAGAATAAATTGTAAATTGAATTTGATAAAATGAATCAAAGCAAACAGAAGCAAACTTAAGTCTAAACGCAACGTTTAGACTTTCTCCTTATAAGTGGGGAAACAATTAAATGTGCAACCACTAGACATCATTACAGAAACACTAATTAATATTTTTTTAAAAAAAAGTGTTATTATCCAATACCAGTAACTATAATAGTAACTTGTTCTAAGAGTAGCAAGTGTTCCTAAAATTCTCATATTTTAAACGTCATTTAGAATAACATCCTTATATTGTTCAGCATGAAAATCTTCTAGACTTCTTTGAATTCAAATGTGGCTGTTGGACTTTTTGCAAACCTACCTAGGCTAGTAGACTTGTTATATAATCCTTACAAAACTATTTTACTTTATTATCACGCTACTCAGTGGGTCCCAATGGGTGTGTCGGAAAACTTTGGGTTAGATATTGAACCTTTTAATATAATTTAATATTTTTAATAAATTTAAGCTTTATTGAGAAACTATTATTCATACTGTACATACTGAACTCAGAATTCGCCATATAAAAAAAAAACTTACAAAGAACTGAACAAAAATAGCAGTTATTATTAAAGCAATATTCTCCTGTCTACTAAAGCCAGGTACAGACGTGTTTATATTCTCGTAACATAAATACGTCATGTAATGTAATCGCCACAGTGTTTATGTGATTGCAGAACGACATTGCATAACATGAATGTGTTATGTAACAAAGTTCATTGTGACATACAGCTATAGTCAACAACAAAGGTGATACTTACACACGGTATGGCGTTACACAAGTTTGGACAACACATATATCGTGTTTGTTTCTGAAATTTACTGGAAGGCTTCAATGTTACACAATGTCCTAGCACCTCATATGGATTAAAATTTTGTAAAGCAATATTTCAGAATCTCACTGCTATCATAATATTGTACATGCTACGGTTATGTTATTGTAAAATGCACAAGTCTTCCTCCAGCTTTGAATTACTGTGTTGCGATTTTTCCATAAGCAATTAAGTTTTGAAACCACTGCAACTAAACCGAAGTAGTATTTGTACTGATAAAGTTTATTATGAGCTGAGGATGAAGTTGAGGTTTAAAAACGACCATTATTTGTGCACCAACCTTAGTTTGGGTTGGGTATTCATCAAAAAAGCAAGCAAGAGCAAACATCTGCTTGTGCTCGTCAATGTTTACTCGTGTTCCCTTGAAATGCTCACCTTGCATCTATACTAGGGCGAATATGCTCTTGTTTGCAGTTGATCCATGGGTTTAGAGTAAAGCACAAACTACTGCACTGAACCACAAGCATTTCCACAATACAATAATCACCGTCCACACTAAACAACCACAAACATGGCTCTTCTTTCATGTATCGCCATCCACCTAATATTTTTTGAACGCGAGCGAGCGAATGTTTGCTCGCTTGCTAACCGGGTACTCACCAGACGATTATTGAGTGAGAATGCTCGCTTGCTCTGTGTATGATCTTGCTCGCTTTTCTGGTGAAATACCAGCCTAATATAAAATACCAGTTGTGCTCAACAAACTTTTCCAAATTTCTCAAGATAGGAAATTTCTTTCTATATAAAAAAGCAGGAAAAGCTAAAAAAGTAGAATAGGACAAAAGTTTTTTTCTTCTGAAAATAGTGTAAAGACGCAAGTGTGTTGTACATTACACAACCACATTACGAGGGTATATATGCTGTATCGTTTATACAGTAGATCCAAATAGTTGTGGTATTTTGAACGATTTATAGAACCTATGGATATTGTGGCGTTGTTGGCAATACGCCATTGTATCTATCTGAAGCAATTTTGTGGCTGGCCTTTTTTTTTTCTTCTTCTTCATAGAAAGAGATACCGAATAAAGAAAAAAATTGTGTCACGGGATTTACTTTCTAGTATTCTAACCCTAAAGGCGCTGATGGAAGATGAAATGGCCACAAATCATAATAATGTGGTGGTATGTGCCATAATGTCACTGTTACCGTTACTGGAGAACTTACACAGTTTAAGAATTTGACAGTTTTCTATCTTTATTGTATAAAATTTGCAAAACTGCATTTGCTACAATTGTACCAAAATGAAGAATTCTTTTTTTTTTATATACAAATCTAAACATACGTCAGTACCAATAGGCCTACAGTATGTGAATTCCAATTTAAAAAATTTTGCATTTTCAAATGAAAAATTAATAATTTACCAATCAGACACAATTTTGCCAGCATCTCTTTAAAATTTATTAAAGTAGCTTTCTTTTTGTGAATTTGTATGTAAACTTTAAAGGTTACATACTGGAAGAGTAATTTTCAATTGTTCTCACAATAAGTTTGAAGAAAGTGTCTCGGGTTGTTGATTTTGAGCTTTTGTTGTGAGATGGAATCTACTGGCCCTTTTTTTTTGTCAGAGCAACCAACCAACCTCAAGTGCGAGAAAACGTCTTGCGCAATAAGCACTTAATTCTTTGCTTATCTCTTGGTACCAAACATTAGCTCAACACAAACTTGTATACTCTCTCACACTATTTATATTATTGTATAGTAACATCCATCCATCCATCCTTTCATTCTTGAGCTAGAAACTTCAAATGTAATCACCAAAAGGATACATATAGCCCCACAAAATACTCGGCTCTCTCTCTAGGTTTGGGTTAACTTAAAATCCCTGAAATAATGACACATGCAAACAGCAATCTGTCACGCAAGTGACATCTAGCAGTCGATATCAGCAGTTAACCCTCCTGTATTTTACTCCCTCTTCCCCCCCCCCCCCTCCCGGTTCTCTTTATAGTAGATGTTAGTTTTGATTTAATGCAACTTTATAGAACTACTATGCTTACACTTCCGCTAAAATGTGTGCTCTACTTGTAAGTGTATCTCATGTCATGACACACATAAAATGTATTTGCTGCTTCATAATATACAAAAGCAATTAATTTAAAACTAATGACAAAAGATGAAGTTTAAAAGATTATGGATCAAATTTCTTTTTTTAAAAAAAAGTTGCATTCCATGTAAATGATACAAATATCGCACGCATATAGGAAAATTAGTTCGATTTATTCCAAACTCCATCATCTTTTTTTTTGTATAAACCTACTGAATAATTCTCTAATTAGTAATTGCACTTGACTTTTATTATTGTAAAGCACTGTTTCCACTTATATACTAATGATACATATTTCTGTAAACATTTTCATGAAAATATTACAAGAATCCATGATGATTTTTGAATTGTCAAGATAGCATGTTGCAGCCATAAACAACTGCACATTTTAGTGAGTTCCTCAAAAGATGGAGTTTCTTATTTATGTGCACACTGAGTCGTGTTAGCCTGCCTTTCTGCACAGTTGTTTTATAACGCAACAAAAATGTATGCTTTTGAAGCAACAAAAATGTTGCTTGCTTTTTACAACATTTTCGAGTCTGTAAAATATTTTTGTTGCAGATTCAAGTATACAGACACATGAGTCTAAGTGGAAACAAATTGCTATTGAGTTTTTTTGTGTGCATACAGGTAGGTCTGTGTTAAGGGTCATTTCCACTTAGACTTTACGAGCCTGCAATACAGTGTTGACAAGAAACATATTTACGGACTCAAGAATGTTGCAAAAAGGTTTAAAATGTTCCAAGAGCAAAAACATTTGTTGCTTCATAAACAAAAAGTGCAGAAAGGAAATTATTGAGTCGGCGTGGCATGCAGATCAAAACGCTGTCCATTCCCCTTGAAGACCTCACTAAAATGTATATTTGTTTATGGCCACAACATGTTTACATAGTGGAAACACAAAAAAATCATTAGATACACTGTACGATGAGGACTTACTGTACATTGTATACAGTAAGTCCTCAACATGTGCGGTTAATTTTTTCCATGGTTTCCACATAAGTTGAATGCCATTACGGCCAATTATATTTTTTTTATTGCATTTACAGAGCCAATTGATACGTGGCGTTGTTATTATAAGGGGAAGTAACGCAACCGCATATCTACAAATCTGCGTTAAGGTTGTGATTACGCTACATGCGTTGTCTGAAGACAAATTGTCGCACTCAATCGCACAACACGTTTGTCGTCAAACAATGCATGCAGTGTGACCACGGCCTTAGTCGAGGACTTTCATTGAAATGTTTACAGACTGATAAGTACAAGTGGAAACGTTGCTGCATAATGTAATATAAATGGATTGTCGACAAAATTTTTAAATTGGCTTTGTGCCCATGATATAAACTTTTTTGTTCTTTCCTAAAGAAGAATAGCAAAAAAACGAAGTCCTTTTGGTCACAAGTAGGTTTTTTTTCTTCTAGATGTTCAGAGGTTTTTTGACTTCTTCTTGTTGAGAAAAGAAGAAGAAGAAAAAATGAAACTTGTGCAAAACCAAAGTAAGGATGTGATTTATGAAATCTTTATTGCAGACATCGTTAGCTTGAAAGAAATAGAAAAAGAAGGTTGGATTTGTCAGAATAATACATTATATAAAAAAAAATCCTTCCCCCCTCTATATGTGTAATGATTAAAGTGTCTAACAATGGTTCACTATTCTGCAACTTGGAGACACTAGTGAGCAGAACGATTCCAAAAAAAAAAAACGAGCTCAAAACCGCTCCACCACAAAACTCTTTAGAACCCCAACAATTATTGATTTTGAGTTATAATATATTCTTTTTCTTCATTGTACAATGTATGGAGACTAAAGATTCACTATTGATGAGATTTCATTCAACTGACGAGTTTTATACTGAACTTTCATTTTGTAATACGCAAAATTCATTTTTTTTGCTAACTTTTAAAACATCTAAATGTTTAATATTTCTGATGTTTGATAAAATTTCAAAAAAACAAAAGGGAGAGAGAGAGAAAATCAGTCAATTGTATGCAATTCAATTTACTTTGAAAATCGGTATGTAATTTAATAAAGTTGTTGCCATTTCTTGAAGCGTGTTTTTTTTTTAAAAATAATATAAAATACAAAAAAAAACGAGGTCTTAAACTCTTAATGACAGTCAGTGTGACCGATGATGACTAACACTCATCGAGTATTTAAAATAAAACCCCCATCATGAATAAACCATGAGATCAATAAGTGATGGAGCAAAGAAATTAGTAGGGTAAAAATAATATGGAGAAAACTCAATTTTATTAAATTATACCTTACTAAATTTAGATAGATCAGTGACAAAGATTAAAAAGATGTAAAAATATTAAATGCGGAAACTTTTGAAGTTATTGTAATTTGCATGAAATGCTAATTAAATTTAAAATGTGATTGTACCGAGGTCTGAGCTCTGAACAAACTGTTACTAAACCTAAACCTAGGGTTGATACTTTCAAATAGATTTGCATCTTGTTATGGTGAGCCCAGTCTACCAGGCGCAACCATGAGGACCACGAAACCCACCAGATTCATGAGGCTCACAAAGCCCACATACACATTATTCATAAAATTGCCAACCCATGGGCTGGGTTTTTCCAAAAAGTCTATTGGCCTATGGGCTTTATGTAGGTTTCTACTTTTCAAAACAAAACTTACCTAACCCATACTCATATCAGTCTATGGAAAAAGCTAATAAGAGGGGAAAGAACGCAACAGAAGCTGGTAGGCAGGTGAGGAATCAGGATCTCCAGGGGTTGTTAGAAAAGAAGTGTAGGCCTATAAACATAGACACAATGTAATGAATATATGCCTAGATCTCTATACTTTACCAGTGTTAAAACAATATCAAATGAAGCTAATAACAGCCTGTCATAGCAAATTCTCATAAATTATAGTTTTCAAGAAGTGTTTGGAAGGGGCATAAGAGATGGTATAGTTGTTTATTCTCTCTCCCTCTTGAAACCCTCTGTAGGTCTATAAAGTCTTGTCATGTCCTAAAGTTGCAAACTATATTTTCTACAAAATGAACTATTAGAATTAAAATCTCTTCTGACATTGGCTCCCATATATTGAACGTTTTTATGCGAAAATTTCTAACAATATGGCATCTTGACTCTTAGTTTGAGCATATTTTCTTGTTAACACCCTGTAAAAAAAGTGTGCTTAGACTCAATGATATGGAACTGACAGCTTGCATCCTTTACGGGTCACATATCTATTAAGGTTTTGACTCTAACTCAATGGCTACTATTTGTCCATCCCATGATCATAAAAATCACTGATAAGTTCAGTAAAGGATTTCTTAATACAATGAATAGACAAAGATTGGTTTCCAACCAATTTCATTTGTTATATGGGATTTGTTGTACAGTTATACCTGTAATATGTTTTCTCTGCCTGTATCACTATATTATTTTTTTAAAAAAGAATAAGCTAAATAATTTGTATAAATCACCATGTGGTCGGTCATTGAGGCTTTTTCTGTTTGAAAGTAACACAATAATACTAACAGTATTAACACACTAAAGCTCAAATATCTCATTGGATTGTTAATTTAACAATCAGTAGACATACTGTATATATTACAACACAGGATGTTTCTTTCCTTTTCAGTCAAGTCTTCCCTTACCAAGTTACTACCCAATTCTCCCTTTTTAATTTTACTCTAAATCATTCTCCCATCCTTAAAAAAGGCCTACATATTAACAAAAAAGTAAAGTATGTATCACAAATGTGGTCTTTTTTTTCGAGTATTTTTCCCCCCATTGTCTCTTTGTCTTTCACATGTAGGCATAATAATAAAAGAGCTACCACGTCACCCATCATCAGGATCATTGTCATTCAATGCCTATACTTTAGTATGGTGGTAGTGGTGGTACCTTTACCTCTCCCTCCCTTAGCAAAAATTCAAAATTTGCATTAAACCGTTCAGATTTTCAAACAATGACAACACTACAAAACATATACGTGTATATCCAACAATCTGCTTCATTTACATGATGGTAAAAGAGACACAGACTAACAGACAATGAGGGAAGAAGGGTGGTGAGAGAGAGAGAAAAGGCTACAGCAGCCTGGAAAAAAACAAAACACCCTATCCTTTTTTCTAGTCTGTATCCAGAAACACGTGCCCCATCAGTAGGCCTAATAATACTTTCTCTCTTTTCCCTCCCTCCCTCCCTCTGTTGTAAGCCTACATATTGTCGTGTGTGCGAACTTTTAGGAACAATGAAAAACTGAGCGAAAAACCATACTACCCATAATATTGCCTGACATGAAAGAAAAGTTGGGTGTTTTCATGGGATTGGATTGGATGGTAGTGTAGTGGTGTTGGTGGTGATGAATTGATGATGGTGATGGAGTAGGAAGAAATAATATAATGTTGTAGAATAAGAGAACCCCGAACTCCCCGCCCCCCCTTTTCCAATGATAGAAAAACCACCAGCATCATCTCTATATACATATTATACAACTTATACAAGTATTATAGTGGTTTCAAATGAATGGGAACGGACCCCTCTCTTCTAGTTCTAAACATTGAAAAATTTGTGCAAAAGTTAACTGAAGCATTGAATTTGTTTTCGTCCACCGCTTCATAATCAAAACCCATCACAATTATTAAATATATGTATTTATAAGGGGGGGGCTCTATGAATTAATTAATCTGTCCATTTAATTTCTCTTCTATAATTAAGATAGCTAGTGCTTACTCTTTTCCCTTGCTCCGATATGCCTATTAAACAATTTATTATTTATCTCCTAAATATAAAAAAAAACCTAGAAACAATTAACAAGTGTTTTTGATTTGAGAACTAAATGATGTTAATAATTTTATTAGTTTTAAAATTTTCTATATAAAAATAACTTCAAATTGAAATTCGTAGTTATACTTCTTTAATACAGAGTGTGACAAATGTTACTTTAACACTTAAGTATATACTTGTCAGTCAGTGTCTCTATTGTTTCCTTTTAACAAAAGGAAATAATGGAGACATTGTTATTGAATAAATTGTTGCAACAAACAAAAAATTGCAACAGTGTTTAAAATTTACTGGAAGGTTCAAAACTATATATGACACCTTTTGAGATGTGTAAACAAGCGCCAAATTGAATACGCGCCACAAACTGAACAAACGCCCCAAACTACATAAAAGCCTAAAATTTGGCAGTTAATCAGCTTGGCACGTATTCGGTTTGGCGCTTATTCACTCGCCTCGTAAACGCTAATCACGAGACCTCTCTCTGGTCATTTTGTCTTTCAGGTATTTTCATATTATATCATTTATAATATAGGCATTTTAAAAAGTGAGCTTGAAAATGGCTTAACTTTAAGCAGACACTTTTTTGTTATAATTTTTATAACCTATAAAAAGTTTATTTTGAAAGATATTAACATGAAAATACTAACAAGTGATTGTGCTACCCTTCTAGTTTCTAAAACTATTTCCAATTTTCTCTTAATTTTGCTTCGAAAATCAGCTGTTGATAAACCATCTTAACTATAAAAATCTTCATGATAAACATAAACAGAAAAAGTGAACAACATTCTACACAAATTACATGTACAAATAGAAAAATTTTCAAAACGAAATTACATTCTACTTATGATTGTAAGACTAGAAGTTCCTTTTTTGAGGGGGAGAGAAAGAGAGAAAAATGTGTAGGAAAGGAAAAACGTCAATATGGCAAAATACACATAAACATCATTCATGTTTTTTTTGTCATTTCTATAATGATTCTAGCAGAACTTAAATAAAAGATGAAGAAAACCATAAAAAATATAGTCTTGAATGTTGTAGAGATGAGGGAGGAGAAGAAGGAGAGAAGAAAAAAAATCCAATTCATATTCCACCCAAAGATCCATTATGCAAAACAGTCAAAGAAACAGAACCCAGGAACCATCATCAGGACTTCTTCTTCTTCATAAAGGGACTCTTATTTTAAACCGGAAGAAAAACTATTTCTTCTGCTAGTTTCCGCTGAGAATTGTTTTGACGCAATTTTGAATTTTGTTTTTTCTCCATTTTTTTAAAATAAAACTAAAGCACTCAACTTTCAAAAACCCAAATTTGTTTTTCTTTCAAACTTGAAAAGAAGTAAAACCTAAAACTATCTTCCAAAAATGCATAAAAAAGTATCCAAGTTCTCCTTTAAAAGAGTCTCTGTTAGTGTTGTGGATGTGAGCAGGAATGCTTTCATCACTAAAGATGTCGCTTAGAAAAAACGGCTTTTAAAAATATTCTTAATGTCTTTATTACAATAAGAAACATGTCACATAATTAAGAAAACATTAACCTATTTATATAATTTGTTGTATCACATTTGAACGCTCAGAAAAGGACCAAAAAGCCTTAATAGCAGCCACAGCTGGCAAACTTTTTTTTTTTTTTTTTTTTTTTTTTCATTTTGTCCGTTAAGTCATTAATACTCATTATCCCTTTGTTGCAATGCAGACGTAACGGAAAAATGAAGAAACCAAAGTTGTACAGTTGTGGCTGTAATCATGGCTTTTTCTCCTCTTATAAGCGTTCAAATGGATACAACAAATTCTGTAGGTAGGTTTATGTTTTTTTAAACATGAGATATGTTTTATTGTAATTAAGATGTTAAAAATATTTTTAAAAGCGGTTTTTCTAAGCGACAATTATCTTTAGCAATGCAAGCGCCCCATCTCATATCTATGGCGCCAACATATTCCCTTTAAAAAAAAAACCGTCAAAAAAACTACAAAATTATATCTTTCCTACACCCCTTATTTACCCCTATTTCAAACACTCACCTTAGATCAAATCATTAATTATTTAAAATAAAAACCTCAGAATTAATAATTTAAATATTTCAATCCATAGATAGCTTCTAGCTAGAGACAGTGTATATATATAAAATAATATTAAAAATTGTCCAGTGTAAAGAACTGAGTGTGCCATCTAGTGGAAATTTAAACAATCTTCTCTTTGACAACACAAGTTTACAAATTAAGATTACATCCTTCTTCCTTTTTTCTTTTACCCCAATGATGTCGAAATGGCTCATTGAATTTGAATAGAAAATGCATCAAAGCCAATAATAATAAATGAAAGCCTTGTATCAATACGATAAATACACCCTCGCACACCAGAATACACATCAGTATACAAGTCCATGTACCTAGCTAACACACACACATTATGAGTCCACTTCTAGGGGTTAAATGTGAACCCTGTGAACAGAGTTACAACATAGAAAAACCATGTTTGAATACTATGTTTCCATGTTGGAAAATCTGCTCACACGGTTCAAAATTTCCTTCTGGAATTTAGGCATCTTCTGCTATTCCTTGAAGTAAGACAAACCAGTCAAACATCTACCAATTTATCCGATTGATTTTACTTGTCAAAATTCAAACTTTTGTCATACTTCAGAACAAGAAGAAGAATCTTTTCCAAAACATGAATGACATGTCAGATTTTAAACGACAAAGTACTTTTTTTTTTTTACAAAATTTGAAAACAAAACTAAAAAAAAATGTAGACTTTGTCAATACAATTGTTTATTTTGAAAGAAATGTCAAGAGAAATTTCATTCTGTTTCATTTTTTCTTTCTTCTAGTTGATGTTTAAAGGGGTTTTAAAGAATACTATAAACGTCACTCGAACTCCCGTTATTTTTTTTTGTCTTTCAGAAGCAAAATTAAGAGAAACTAGAAGGGTAACTCAATCACTTAAGAGTATTTTTATGTTGATATCTTTTTAAATATCAATTTAAACTAAAATTTAAAACATTTGTCTACAAAAACTTTATTTTGAAAAATATCAACATGAAAATACTATTA
This sequence comes from Brachycybe producta, assembly GCA_036925085.1. Classification (NCBI taxonomy): domain Eukaryota; kingdom Metazoa; phylum Arthropoda; class Diplopoda; order Playtdesmida; family Andrognathidae; genus Brachycybe; species Brachycybe producta. Next base: position 1,796,138 of record JAUPFP010000004.1, read on the forward strand.
AGTAATTAATTCACTTTCAATTTCTTCTTAGTGTTCCTTCTGAATAGTTGAATAATGACAAGAGTTCCAAAATCAGCTGTTCATAAAAAACATCTTAAAAATTTAAATTTAATCTCAAAAGTTAAAAATTGAAGAAGTAAAAAAAATGCTCAATTTCTGAACACAGAAAACTTTTTTTTTCTCATAATTTAATAACCACAGTTTAGTTTAATTTTGAAATTTCATTGTGTATTTTTGTTCTCTCCAATAGAAGACCGGAAGTGAAAAATTTGTTATTTTTTTTTTTCTGTTTATAATAAAACACAATAATACACACTTAAAAACAATGTATAAAATTGTATATAGAAACAAAATGTATATAAAAAGACTGAAGTGTTGTCGTGGCGATATTGGTGCCTTATAGGTCAAAAGAGTTAGTTACCCAAGGGTCCTTCCTTTCTTTCTCCAATATGCGTGACCATAAAAAACACAACAACAACAACAACAAAGGTAATAGCAGTAGCTACCACGCTTTTGCTCCTCCCAACATTTCTCTTTACTTCATTAAAATTAAGGACAATGATTATATTATATGCAAGGAAATAATCTCTTGATATTATATATACATGTATTATAAAAATTGCAACTGAAATCGCACTATTCGCAAAAAAACAACAACAACAACATTGATGCTATTATTCATCAAGCGAAGCGCTCAATTATAGCATGCAATTACATAGAAATTAAAGAAGATCTTCTCCTTTAACTAATCAATTACAAAGTCGCGTGAGTGTAAACACTTCGAGTGAAGAAAAGATTCCAAATAAATTTAGCTAAACAATACAATATTTAAGCTTAAAAACTTCCAATGTATGATACGTTCCATGGTTACCAAAAATGTTACCCACAATATGATATATGATATTTTCTTATACATATGGGCGGTTTACTAAGTCCACTTGTTGAACTGCTATCAAACAGAAGAACCCTAAAAGGCCTTCCCAGAGCTCAACAAGAAAAACTTCCACAGAAAACAGTCATTAATGCAAAAGCACAACACAAATTTGAAACATCTAAACTACAGTATTTCAAATATCAAAAACATCACCTAGTGAGGGTCAAACTTCTAGCTCAAAACACAGTTCTACAGGCTGCAGACAATTTCACTAGAAATCTGAACGAAACTTGGGAGTAGAAACCAAATTGGGCTCATACCAATGAATAAATTCCATCCCATCTCACCCCATCACATGCAATGGGATTCTAAACCAGGGTAGGTGAATCAAGTGGGACTGACGGGATCACTGAGACTGACGGGACCCATCAGATGATGGGATAGGATAGGATGAGACCAAAATTTCGCTCTACTTCGAACTCTACTACAGAGAAGCTTTATTTTCTCCACATATAGGCCTACTGTACATTAGTGTTTCTCAAAGGATGTTCCACAGAACCTTGGCGTTCTGTTAAGCGAAAGCAAGGGCTCTGCCAGAGCTGAAAGAAACAGTGAATCTGATATCCAAATTGTCATTTTTATTAAAAATGCGTAGCCTACCCGTTATTTTTTTTATCCATATCGACTTTTTCTGGTAAATTTATTTTTCTAGCTCCTGCTACACTTTAAGCAAGATATTTTTTTTAAAATACTATTGGAGTTCCGTAAAGTTTTAAAGATTATTAAAAAAAAACCGTTCGGAGGCCAAATTAGAATTGGGAAACACTGCTGTACATGCTCCAACAGGTTTTCATTTCTTAAACTGTTGACACTTTCATTTTTGAGAAAACTGAAACAATTTATCACCATGGACGATGGAACTCAAAAGCTCTGCTCAAACTGTCCATATATTTCCAGTTGTGGACATTTATTTGCTCAAGCTATTCATCTCAGTAATACTAATTTCAAATCACAGTTCCATAGTTTTATACATTAGTTAAATCTACTATCTTCTTTGAGAATAATACGCTCGTAACCCCGTCAGGATAGGCAGTTGTTTTCTATTAGAAAGTAACGCACAATTAAGCAGGTTTTAACTTTCTACTGTGGGTCGGAGTCCCTCTATGTTTCTATAGCAGCTAACATTTGATGGCGGTCATTCAACCTCAATGTTTGGTCTTTTTGTGAAGATTTTGTTTTTCTTGCCTTAGTACCAATACCATAACAACATGATGTTAATCTGTTGGAAATGACATACAGATCATAACTGGAACTATGGAAAATGTTCTTGATGAAGTACCAGAAATTATGACATCATGTTGCCCAAAACAAGTTGAGGGAGAGGGCACTCTTTTAAGAGGCTAGATACATCTTTTAGTTCAAAATTTCTCCGAATGTAGGCGCTGCGATTGTTGTTGATTGAAAAACGGGTTTTTAACGTTTTTTCTCCCGGTTCGAAGTCACATAATAATTAATTGAAAAATAATTTCGCGTGCTAATCTTATAAAAAGGAAATATCATGAAGCCAATAGATTAATGCACGTGCTAATTTTTATGTGATTGTTCTAAGTCGTTTTTAATGGGAGTTCTTCAAATGTTTGTGGGACGGTTTTTTGCTCCTATGGGACTTAACATGGAGTTAAAAAACGTAAGATTTTAAATGTTATTTAAAAATAGAAAGCCCTTTTAAAATTTAGAAAATGGAATAATCCTGAAGGCAATAAACACGTGTAAGTACGTGCTAATTTTTCTGATTGCTCTAAATCATTTTTAATGAGAGTTCTCTTAACTTTTGTTGGACGGTGTTTTAGTCCTATGGGACTTAACATGGAATTTTAAAACGTACGATTTTAAACGTTATTAAACAATAGAAGGACCTTTTCAAAATTTATAAAAAGGAAACATCGTGAAGCCAATACATGAATGTATGTGCTAATTATTTTGTTATTGTTCTAAATCAGTTTTAACGAGAGTTTTTCAAATGTTTGTGGGACGGTTTTTGATCCTATGGGATTTAACATGGGGTTGAAAAAACGAACGACTTTGAACGTTGTTTAAAAATAGAAGGACCTTTTCAAAAATGATATAAATCGAGCACGTGAAGAACAATACTTTTCATTGCATTTTGCGCTTTACTGTATTTTAATTGAGCGATTGTGAGGCGATTTCTTTCAGTTTTAGTAACACTATATAAGAACACTCATTTGTCTCGTTGTCGTCTGCTCAAAACAACAAGATGGACGTGGATCTAGGCTCTTAATAGTAATCATTCTTTAAGAACACATGACCCAAACTCAAATAGGAGATCTCAACAAAATCCATTCAGATTTATTTGAAAAGCTAAGGAGGGCTGCTGCTTTTAGCATGAAATTTATTTAAAATAAATCATTAAATGCTAACATTTACGAGCAAACAAAAATATCAACTGGTATTCCTCAACTTCACTGACCCTCCACTCCCCAGTGTGCTCTGATTTTTCTCTAAACAAATTAAAGTTTCGAAAATTTCCAGCATGTAAAAATTGTATTTTTCTTCCCATTTTGAACTTAGCCTTTTTGAAATAACAAAAATACCCACAACCACCTACACAAAATGAACGCCATCATCATCTCTCTTGAGTTAATATCAACTTTTGTCTGTTTTATGTTCCATATATATTAGATAGAGAGAGAGAGAGGGGGTTTTTTCAGTGTCGATCGATATCGTTCACCACCAATGTCATCATTTATCCCCAAAATAGAAACAACTAGAAAAGTGAGTGTATTGAGTACAATCATCTCAAAAAGTGGTGGAGGGCGGCGACGGCATGGTAAAGCAACAGTGGCAGTGAATGCGGAGGCCGTTGTTAATAAATAAATTGTCCAATCGACTCTTTATCAAAGTTGAGTTGGTTACAACAAGCGCCCAAACAACTCAACCTACTCAGGAGTTGTTTCAAATTGGGCCGAGTTCCAATAAGTGAACAAACATGCTGATGGATAAATTGGAAACAAAAGCGCGGAAAAGAGAAAGAAAAATAAAAACTAGATTGCAAATGACTGAGGTTTTTTTGTACTTATTGGATTCGTTCAATTTCTAAGCACTTCTAAAAATAGCCCGAGAGCTTGCAGTGGTATGAGGTGCCATTCATATCAAAATAGGCATAATTTGTCATGCCAATAATATACTTTATATTTAATATAAATTTTTTGAATTTTGACATGAATAACGCCTCTTACCTTCAGATTTACTGCGCTTATACCAGTGTTAAGTCCTGGTTAGGATTATGCGACTAAGTAAACACAAACTTCAATACTTTGGTGTCTATTTTGCTGTTAATGGCGAATGTACATGCGGCATATGCAGAATAAAACATTGGACAGCGACCTTTATTGGCATTCAACAATTCAAGCAGGAAAGCTTAACAAATTAAAAGTGTAGTAGGGCCTACTTAGCCGTTTGTTTAGCAGCCAACATTGCATTGTGTGACACAGCTAGGTTGTGAAATTATTTTGACGTGACTATTCCATACTGCCGTTTGCGCCGCACTTAGTCGTATAATCGTAACCAGGGCTTTACTTACAGGTTGGCTATGGAAACAAAACTTCAGGTATACTTTTTGGAGGGCTTTTGTACGACTATGTATGAGTGAAGAAGAAGAAGAAAAAAAAGAGGGGGGAGAGTGGGTGTAAAGGTGAAAGGTCAACAGAATAACCCCCTAAAGTATTTGAGGATTACATTTATCATGAAACATGACAATTGCGATTCAGAATTCAGATTGCAAAATTCTGAATACAAGAGAGAAAAGAGAATATAAACAAAAATCGTGACTTTAATCAACCTGAAGATGTTTCCTATAAAAAATCTTCCCTTCTTTTTGTTGTTGTTGTATTAAAAAAATGGCTGACTCTTCTTGTTCAAGATTTAACAGAACAGTGTTTTAAATAACACGAGAATGTTTGATAAGAATGAAGGGAGAGGAGAAGGTTAATGTATTCAAAATATTTTTTTAAAAAAAAAACTTTTCAACAGAAATATCAAATTGATCTTCTTCACTAAACTCCACCTATGATATCCTGCTGATCAACTGTTGATTGTGGCCACAAAAATAGAAATACACACAGAATCCATATTTTAGTTGTAAACTGACATAAGAGTGGCCATTTAAAATGACCAACCTACTAAATTCTAGATTGTAGGTTAAAAGTGAAAATTACACGTGGCTTTGAAGTAGTAAATAAAACACAAGTTTTTACAAGACTTTAATTTGTATTTACATTTTGAAATAGTATAAACAATTGTTTATATACAAAAATGGTGTTTTGAAGTTTAAATTAGCCTAAATACTGATTACAGTATAGAGAAGTGGCCCATTAACATGTGTTAATCTTTCATGTTTATGCTTTTATATATCACTGACAATGTTAAATTTATATTGTCATAATTTACCCACATTCTCCCCCACCCCCAACTCTATTAAATATACCCTTACATTTACATAATAACTGTTTTTACTATGTGTATGTGTGTGTGTGTGCCTTACAGTGAAATGCTTAATTTTTTTTGACAATTAATGAAAAAATTCACTGTTTTATTATTTAATGTTAAAACTAGAAGCGTAAAAGAAAAATCTTTTTTGACATTTCCATATCTTCAAGAAGACTGAAGAAACCCCCCCCCCCGATTTCAAGGTGGTGATCGTTAAAAATGTATAAGATTTTAAGCTTTAGTCTATGTGACTGTGCGTCACATTAAATTGAGTGCTGCTTTTTATGGTTTTTTATCACTACACCAATTACACCTCCTCCACTCATATACTATGTAAAGTAGTAGTAGTATGAATGACTGGTGAACGTAGAAATCAACAGGAAGTTGGATAATGATGTTATTAAACCGTCATCTTAAAAGAATACTTTAGAGAAATTTTCTTTCATTGTGTTTCTGTTAATTAATACTTATCTTTAAAAAGTACCTATACTGTCGTAAATAAGCTTTGTTTTTATAAACAAAAAACTTACTGAAAGAAAAACGGATAGATACTTGAATAGTAAATAGAATGAATCGAACCTGAAGGAGAAAATGTTTACATGACAAATATTTTTCAAAATAAACTTTACTTGAAAGTTTAGAAAATGTCAAGTTTCCTTTTTGTTTGTACCTAAAAGTTTATTTGGGAGAGAAAAAAAACCTGGTTAAATCGGTCTTTTTTTTTTCATACTTTTCATATTAAAACGTTGATTTTCGAAGATGTCAGTCATCATGACAACACCATTTTTAATTTATTAAATTAATATATTATATATTTTTCACTTTTAATAGTCATAAACAAGCCACACATGAGCACAAAAAAGAGGGGGAGGCGGAGGAGGGGGCCGTAGGGCATGCTTAAATTTTTCATTTTTTCCATTTCATGTTTTTTTTCATCATTTTTCATTTTTTTTCATGTTTTTAATCACAAGAAGAAGCAATAACAGGAAATAGAAAATCAAATGATTTGGTTTAAGAAGTCTTTTTTTTTGTACGATGTTTTCTGACCAAAAAGTATTTTTTAAAAAAAGAAATAAGTGAACTTTTAAGCTCTGATTTAGCAATTATTACTTATTACCCTTACTTCTGTTTTCAAGATTGAGCAGAGCATTTTTTTAAGAGAGACGTTGGGTTCATTCTAGCCTCTATGTACACAAATTGTACAACCTTTCACCTTATTGCATTTGGCTTTTATTCAGTTTAGGCTTTGTTGCAATTCTTACTAAATAACCGCAACCGCATAAACTTTCAACTATTGCATTAATAAAATGATGTAATTTCTGAGCCGTTTAATAAAAGTTTGGGTAAATGTGGGTTTTAATATAATGAAGGGCCACAATATGAAAACCAAACTCCATTTACTAGCAAACTTTTCTAAGTTTCCTAGATGATGAGAGAAATCAACAGGTAAAAATGAAACGAGAATATACGGAGAGCGAGAGAGAACCCGACACAATGTTTTGATCTTAAATACACAACCTACAAACAAAAAAATACCATCTTCGAATGGATTTTTTTTTAGAAAAAATGATATTCATATTTAATAAACCTTTTAATGTGTAACCGTGTAGTTATCGCAAAAGGTCGCGCATGAAAAGGCTTTTTTTTAAAAAAAAAAGAACAGACAAAAAAAGGAAGAAGACCCGACCCCAAAAGTAATCTATTTTGTTTTTGAAGAGAGGTCATTCATCCTTTCTGACTGCAAAAACTTCAGGGGAAAAAAAAAAATGAATTGTTTCACCGCGGTCCATGCTCCTCCACCCACCCTCTCCCTACCATTCGTACCTCCATATTCCCACCTTGCTATTATAATTTAACCACAATAATAAAAAAAATATTAAATGGAAACGAACTTCCAAGATAGGTAGGTAGGTGGTGGTGTATTTCGAAAGTAGTCAGTCAGAGGAAGGAGAAAAACCACCTATTAATTATGAAACTTTAAAAAAATTGAATGTGATGGTTGGTAATTTTGATTTCAAACCTTCAAAGTCTCTCTCTCTCTCTCTCTCTCTCTCTGTTTCATTCAATCAACTTTTTTTTTTGTCTACCAACTTTTCAATAAAGTTGAAATATATTTATTTTACCATAATAACTAATACCCATTAGACTACTTAATGAGTTAATCAGTATCAAATATCTCTTTTAATGAATAACGATCACGTATTGTTCTAATCCTTCATTATGATGTTGTATTTAGGTGTGATATGTGTGGCAGCCATTTTTTTTAGCAACAACAACAACAACAAAAAAGCTCCGCTGGTTTTACTCTTGATTGTTTTTTAACCAATTATGTCTTGTTTGGCATCAGTGTTATATAATTAATTTGCAATGCTAATTTGTAGGCTGTAGAAATTCGCAGGTGTTGATAGCAGTGTTTGCCATTTTGTAGACCCATCTCATTTTACAAGCCACTGATTTTTAAGCGGAAGTTATAGTTGTTTCAATACAACACCAAGTTTTTAATAAATATTCGGCCACCCCCTTCCCCTCTTCAAAAAAAAAATTCAACAAACATGCAACTAGTCTACACAGACTCACAGAAAAGAAGGGTCAAGTTGTATTAACTGACCATCAGAGCATGTAGATGACAACACTGAGAATGAAAACTTTGACAAGACTTAAACAAACTTAACTTACCTTTAACATTTAAGTTTTACTTGTATTTTGCATCAGCTAATTGTAAACAAAGATACACAAACAACTTACCTTTTGCATGATTCATTATTTTCACTAATATTTGCATCAAACATTGCAAGCAACAGTTGCTTACATCACTTTTTTTTTCTATTGACTTCATGCAATGTTTTGATAAATTTTATCAACATTTATATGAATTAGAATGTTTTGAGAAATTTAAAGACTGCAATTTTTGTTATTAAAATTCAGAATTTTGCTTGATTCATTTAAATTATAAAATGAAAATGAACTATAAACTAAATAAAGTTTTAAAATTTACCTGATGACTTCGGTGAGAATTTATCGCGATGAGCTGCACAGACTGCTAATAATCTATACCCCAAGTCTAAATCGTAACCTTGTTGATGGGCCACTTGACTGACCACCTGCAAAAAAAAGTAGAAAAGAATATTTAATTCGTTCAGAGTCTAGCAAGAGTTCATTATCAGATTCTATCATTATAGCCAAAGTCATTATGAATCGTTTAAAAATGTTCATTGATTACTTTTTCATAATATTTAACAATGTGTTGAGATGAATTAACATTGTCAAGTAAATTACAATAACTAATTTACACCAGTGAAAAACTTAATTAGTTACAATTACTACATTTAGAAAATAAATTAATTACGATTACTACAATTAAAAAAGAAATTTATTGCAATTACTCGTTTTCAACAAAAAGCATTTGAACTATAAAACTTTCGAATTACAAATTACAGTAGGTGACAAAGAAAATAAAAATGCAAAAATTCCAAAAAACTTCAATGAAGAAAGTTACCACAGAAAACATGTTAGTTTATTTTACAATAATCAGTAATAATTAACTCAAGTCACAAGTAGTTTAAGAACAAAAAATAAAAAAAAAAAAACAAAGGGGTTGTTCATTGTTAATTAATTGTAAAAGTATTTTAATTACAGTAATTCATTACTTTTAGCAAATTAATTCAAAACTGATATTTGAATTTTTTCTCCTCCTTTTATTTCGCTTTCTTCTGCTAAGAGATTATGACTTAAGGTGGCTTTAGATATTTATTTTGTTTTTAACCTCCCAGACGGCGCCACTGCAGTGGTTTTTGTAAAATTTGGACGCAAAAATGTCAAGCGAATGTTTTTTTTTTTTAGAAACAACAGAATGAAAAAATTCAAATTGTTTTCAAAACTAGAATGGTAAAAAGATTATACTAAAAGTTTTTTCATGAACATATTTTAAAAAATAAACATTTTATAGATCAGTTTGAAAGTAACCTATTTTTTTTCGGTGTTTCCATTGACATTTCACTAAAAACTATTTTCGCCTTTTTCAAACTGTCATAAAAAGTTTATCGTTAAATAAAAATCGTCATGAAAAAACTTTTGGCATCATCAGTGTTCATCACCCACTATTCTAGTTTTTAAAACATTATGAATTTTTTTTATTGTAATATTTCTCCGGATAAACGTTCGCTTGAAAAATATAATTTTTCTCAAAACCGCAGGTGGAGGAAAAGAGACCTCCTATAGACCACTGCAGAAGCGCCGTAATTAGGAGAGAAAGCAAAATGAATATCTATAAAGCCACCTTAAAAGCTCATAATAAACTCAAAGCAATATAACAGGGACATGATAAGAAATAATCAATAGAAAACAATCATTAAATTTCACTTTTTTTGGTTCATTTTCTTTATGATCTTCTGAAAAGTCGTGTGAGTGTGAGGAGTTACTTGCCCTCTGTTGAGTCCAGTTGTGCAACCTACCTGTGTATCTCACTTTAAAGAGTGAATCAATAATTGTAACAAAAAAAATTCTTAAAACTGCTGCAAGATTGAATAAAAAAGCATTTTTCATTGACTTTTTTTTCTTTCTTTCTCTCCTACAAATCGATTTACTTTATTATGTATGCAGTGTGGTGGTAGACTGAAGGAGCTAGACCTTTTCGAAATATGATTATTTGGACTGAACGTGAGAAACATATTTGACACAAAAGCTCCATTGGTGTAGTAGTAGGGTACTCCAAATACCAAATTATAAAACAACTTGTTTATAATCGTAGAAATGTGTGTATTGGAGTCCAAACGGTGCAAATTGCATTACATTGGGTCCATTGGGTGATATATTAAAAACAACAACACAGTCAAGAGAATAATTATTAGGCTCTATATATAAACCACAACCTGAAATAATTTCAAATAAACTAACTGGTCCTTTTCAAAAAGTCCTGAATTTTTGAAATTAGTGAAAAAGAAAATATTCACTTTAAAAAATACAATTTTTGTTTGATAAAAATAATTCATAACTGGATTTAAATCATTTGTTCAGGTGATATTTTTTTATATTAAACATCGTGATTTATATCAGATTTGAACCATTAACTTTAACCAAGTTGATTTCAATGGGAAAAACCAACTGATTTAATTTTTTTCATTTAATCCACATTTTAAATCAACTCGATTGCAGTTAACTTAATTTTTGGGTTGATACCAATTTTTTTATTAAATCGTGATTTAAATCAATAATTTAAATCAAGTTCACTTCAATGGGAAAAAAATCAAATTGACTTAAATCAACCTACTCTGTTAGCGATTACTTTAGTGAACATTACTGAGATTTTTTTGTGAAGAAGAAGAAACTAACTAACTAGATGACAATACACACTCAACAAAAAGATTTCTTCAATGTATATACCCACAAGAAGAGATAAGGAAGTTAGTCACCAAATATTCAATAATAAATCTAAGACATAACCAATACACACAACATATACTCTTATGGTATCTATACTAAATATATATCTATATATATATATTGAAGTGTGTTGAGGAGGAGGGTGGTGGTGGGGGGGGGACTGATGGTAGATTTCCAATAGGCAAAAAAAAAGTAAAAAAGAGACAAAAAATGGCTTCGTCACAGATGCAACAAAAGAGGAATAAGATGGACGAAATGAGGCGGCTGTTATCGATCCAAAAAGAACCGTTGTTAGTAAAAGTATTATATGGTAACTGAGGAAAGCCCCAAAAACACAAGCTTTTTCTTCCCCCCCCCCTCATCTTCCCCCTTTTTCCCTTATATTCCTCCCTCAGAATCCCTACAATATTGATTGTTGTCTCGCTCTTTCTGTTTTGTTGCACAGAAAAGAGCGAGAAAACCATACAGTTTTTAGGTGTATGTTTGTCTTATATAAAGAAATAGATAGGCAAACGTTGGCTTCACGAGTTGATGCATTACTTTTATTTAGGAAATCCAACTTCAAGTTCTAACTGAGCCTGAGCTCTTTTTTTCTTCTTCTTCTTCTTCTTCCCTGAGTATGTATGTTATTTCTGCAGAAAACTCAGCCAACTTGATGCCACTACCAACACCATACAATATATCGATCTGTTCTCTTTGCAAATGTCATCCATCCACATGCTATGTACAGTATGTGTGTGAGACCTCTATCTCTTAATGTGTACCTATATAGTATTATTCTCTCTATATCCTAATCTTATGCCAGTAAATGGATTGTGGATATATATATATATATATATATATATATATATATATATATATATATATATATATATATATATATATATATATATATATATATATATATATATATATATATATATATATATATAAGAACAAAATAAATCTATTGCGCATGCGCCATACATATGAAATTGTACAGAAACATATTACAAATCCACACTCTGTTCGAAAACTCATTTCGTACAGACAACAAAAAATAGGAACCTATTGGTACGGATGTAGAGAGAAAAATCCAATTGGAGTGACCTGGTCAAATAAATTGGACAATACCCTCTCTGTGTCTCTCATTCTCTCTTTTTTTCAGATTCAGAAGAAAAAAAAATCTAAAACAAGCTTGACTAAATTACAGATTCACTTTCTAAAACTATAGAATCCCCTTTTTGTAAGAAAGCTACTTTTCTTATTTACTTTTTTTTGCATTCTTTTGTGTATATAGTCAAATGGTGTCAAATTGTGACAACAAAAGTAAAATTGCATTATACTCAAAAGAAGTTGCTTTCTTATGAAAAGTCTTTCTTATTGTTAGCGAAAACGAGCTTTTTTTTCTAATTTCTGCTATTCAGAATGATTAAATTTACAAAGTTAAGATTGGTTTTAAAGTGTAATGATCTATTGATCGCTTGATTATTCTGTCTTTAAAATGCAGACTGAAGACAAACTTGAATTAGTTTTAGAAACTAGAAAAGCAGCATAATTATTTATGAACATTTTAATGTTGAATACATATTAAAAAATAAGCTTTTGATGTGATTTTGATTGAAAATGACCCAACTTTTTAAGCAAGGCGATGTGTTGATTTTTCAATATAAGAATTTCAGGATCATCCGTACTTTCGGTAATCCGGACCAGTTCCGGTCCCATTTAGTCCAGATAATCAAGAATCTACTATAATCTATTTTAATTTTATCTTAGATTTTTTAATTTTTTTAGTGATTTTTTTAGTTATTTTTTTTTATCAAATAAATTTCTTAAAATAATGTGCTTGTTATAAAAATAAATAGCCTGAATACGTTTTCATTTTTCAGCTGAAGTTTTATAAAAAAAAATTAAATAAAAATCCCCTGATTTTATTAAAAGAAAAAAGAAAAAAATTTGATTTAAAGATGAAAATCTAATTTTAAATAGTGTTCTTGAATTTTTATCAAACTTTACCTGTCTCTATTTATATCGTGAAATAGTTTCTGCCCCGTTTTAGGTCGAATCAGAAGAAAATCTGCTCTCAAATGCGCTGAATTAAAGGTGGTAAATAACACCTTTCATGTAACTTCTTTCAGGTGGTTGGTTATATTGAATACAGAGGCTTTATAATATCAATAATAAATCATCATAAAGGGTTACTTTTAAAGCTAATATTTGTAAGGTATAATAGCCTAATAGGTACTGTCAGAATGGACAATTGCCCATTTTTAAAAAAAATATATATACACCAAGTGCAACTTTTGTTTTAGTTAGTGCAAACATTGTATATAGTCGACACGCACACACACACAACGCAATGTTATTGAGCAAACTCTTTGTCTGTAGGGCTAAATACATGTTGCAGTTTAAACTATCATCTTCCAAAGCCTAATTGAGTCAATTATGCTATAGAGTTAGATGGGCGGATAGGATGTAATAGACATAATGTAGTGTATTTTAGACACTACAAGTGAATGTGCTACAACGGAGAGAAGGGGGGGGGGGGGGGGTTGTGTTTAAATTCTATTCATTTTCCTTTGAAAACGTTAAAGCACGAAAATCTTTTCGAACAAACGCTTCTTCAAGAAACACACGACAGGCGCTGTAATAAATTATGTATTTTTTTTTAAGTTTTAAGAAAAAAATAAGAAGGATGATGCCCAAAGTCGTATGCGACTATAATCAATAATGTTGCAAGATCACCACCACGCAATAAAACTCATGTAAGAAAGGTGAAGCACTTGAAAAATCTAAACAAACAAGAGCGCAAAGAAGCAACAAAAAAGCAGCTCGCCAAAAAGCGCAAATCTTTCAGTCTTATTGTATAAAATTACTGAAATCTGATGAAAATAGCATATTTTCTAGCAGTTTTTTTGGAAGAAGAATCAACAAGCATTTTTTTCCTCCCAATAAACGCAACTATTTTAAAGAGCCTTTCTAGTTTTTAGGTAAACAAATAGTTGGATAAAAATTTGTTTAGTTGCAATACTGAATAAAAATTTTGGCTAGTCGAATCGACTGGAATGTCAAGTTAAAAGGACGTTTCAAATTTATTGAACTGTTGCTGGTTTTAGTTGCTGCCTTATTTGCTACCGAACTACAACGGCTGTATTCTAAAATGTTACTTAAGGTAAAAGCTAAGCTTAAACAAAGCTAAAAGTTTTCCAAGCTTTTTGAAACTTCTGGGGCTAGTTGAGTGCTCCTGATGCATTTTTAGAGTATTTAAATATTTTTCGACTTTTGGCCGTTTTTTGAAAAAAAGCGAAGTCAATAGACTTGATTTTTGACCCATTCTTCAAATTTGAAAAATTAAGGAATCCTTGTGATTTTCCACAGGGTTTTAAATCACTAAAAAAATCATAATTTAACCTTTTTTTTCACTTTCTGCCCTTATTTTTTGTCTCTTGACCTGGTGTTTGCGTCGAAGACAGCAAAAAATTCTTACTGTGTTTAAAGTACTCAACATGACAGAAACAGGGCCACCTACCAATGCAGACACAGAGTTTGAAGATTTGAACTGATATTTCATTATTTCTAGTTTATTCAATTTATTAAATTATTTGTTATAAGTTAGTTAATATTCTACCTATCATGATTTAATTTAGACCAACAATTTTATATTGCCATTCACAGTTATTGTGACATTTTTTATTCTTTGCACTTCTCCGATTCTGTTCTAAAGTTCTGAAATTCAATTTCATTAGCTTTTAATCTTACAATACATGTAAATGATATAATGCTATTAGTCACGTGTTTATTAAATGTGCACATCATAATTGTACACAATCGGTGTATATTATTTGAAAAGTAAATAAAAATTTCAATTTATTTTTTGGAAAATATTCATTTTACAAATAATCAAAAGAAATCTGACTTTTTTGATTTTTTTAAAAAATATTATGATTTTAAACAGCCTTGACTGTTGTGTATTCACTATAACTTAAATATATAAACTGAATAACAAATTGCAATGTCTTCTGGTGTAGCCATGCACGTACTGGCTTCAAATCATATGTCAGTAATATCCGGCACCATCGCTTCACCCCTGCCCTGAATATTTTTTATCAAGTGGTGAGCGAAGCGAGCCACAAAATTAGAAACATTTTTGCTGTATATAGCATCAAACTCGTAAACACGTTTAAAACATAATTTTAAATTTCACATTTACGAGCTCTCGAGGTCCACCCAATTTTGAGAAGTTCCTGAGAGCTTCACATTTTCAATATGCTTAGGGGGCTCGAGAGACTTCTTAGAGTGGCTTGCTTCTGAGGGCCGTGCAGTTTTGCAAACATCCCGGCACCTTCACAATTTTCGAGAGGCTCCACCCAGCTTGTTTATCCAATAACTTTTAATTTTTAACTAATATAGTTTAAAGTTTTGCACATGTATCCTAACCTTTATTATGTTGTTAACAACTACCTAAAATTATAAAAATAAAGGTTATAATATTTAAAAAACATATTCTTTAACGAAACATTTGTTACATAGACCACTCGTCAGTGTATAAAAGTGAATGTTTAGCTCAGTGGCGCCTAGAAGGACCGGCTCAGTCATCTAATGCCGCCTTGCCACCCGCTCCAGTACGTGCCTGGGTGTAGAGCTGAATATTAAAAATGCAATGTCAGAAAATTAAAGAATCTCATTTGTTACATACCAAATGTTTTAACTGGTATCATGTTTTTGTTGCAATTTTTAATTTTGTTTCTTTGTATTAACAAACACCAAAGGCTGGCTTGGCATTTGTACATATTTTTTTTTTTAAAAAAATACAAAGCTAATGAACTTTTATATAGCTTAAGGGAAGAATGAATAAAGCCACTTACTCACTCATAGAAAGAGAGAGAGATACATGAAGATGTTTCATTTCTATACATTGTAAACGAAGCCTCATTTGTTATGAAGACCTATGCAATGTATGTAAAGTAAACAACATGTTTTAAGAAACTTACTCCATATTATGACCTCATTAAGGAATGTGACCTAAACTCGAAGAGAAGAAATTACTTTAGTTTTATCAACGTCAATATATATTTTTTTCAAAAGCACACTTTTAAAATTCAGATCAATCGTGTTTCATAAGCGTGGTTTGGCCATATGTGGTGACTTGTGGCCCCTCAAGCAATTTAATTTAACGTCAGAAACTGCATTACATCCATTGATGTTTATACAACTAAATACAACAATAGAATTTTTTTTTTCTGAAAGAAGTTGAAATAGGTTTCTTTTTTAACAAAGATGAATTTTTGTGATGCTGTAGGAATCACTAAGCAAAGTGTGACAGTAAATTGTACTCATATACATTCATACCTCGTTTACGTGACGTCACTCACTATTCTGTATTGCCATTCGTGCCGAACATAGTCGCAAGATTGTAACCAGAGCATAGGGGGATTTCAATTGCGCCTGTACAAAAACAAACTTCAACATAACATACATGCCCAAATTAAAGGTTTCCAACTTATCTACCTGAAAATACTTGAGAACATTCCTAAATGCAGTGCCGCAACTAGGAATTGTGTGCCCGGAGACGGAAAATTTAAAATATATATAAATTTATCATTATTTGTGCCTAAAAAAATGTTTGCACTTTGCAATCGTATTCATAACGTTCTTTTTTCTAAAAATGACACACTTGCAAAATCATAACACTGCATGAACTATTTGCTTTTCCATAACTTTATTGTGTCTGAGTGCTGCGGCTGTGCTGATATTTAGTGAAATTAATTTGGCCCAAGCACCAAAAAAGCCAAGAGAGAGGCCTTCTTCTTGGATATTAATCTGTCTCTGACTACATATTGTCAGTATGACATGTTTTCATCAGGAATTCTTGTGTTAGCCACTTTCTACTTCTTAGCATTCCGGTACTTCTGTACAAATTTGTATATGCTTGTGATACTTTACTAGTGATCACCATCATATCTACAAAGAAAAACTGCCTTTTCTTTTTTGGTAGAAAATATTTTGACAAATCTCATTTTGAGAAAAACTTTTTTTGTTGTTTCTAATTAAAATTTGACTACCTCTATTGCTATATCAATTTAGAATCTTCGTGTCCTGTCTATATTTTATGCATAATGAGTTCAATAATAATGAAAAATAAATAAAAACTTAAATATTTGAAATAAACAAAACTCTTCAGTTGTTTTTCTGTAATGAAGAAAACAGGAAATTCTACTTATCATAATAGTTATACATAATATATACTTGCATCAGTGACCAAAAATCAAACAAGTATTTTTCATTATACTGAAAAAGGAAAAAAAAAAACTTGTAAAGAAATGAATAGGAGCTTGCAAACTGCTCATAGGAAATTTCACCAATAATTTCTAAACTTAACACGAAGTTAACTGCAGTTAGTTTTTGGTATTGTCTGTTTATTTATATGTATTGCAATGAGAGAATGTCTTTACTAATGCAAAGGTTCAAGTGTATATGGACCCCATCCATCCACTACTTTTATATAAATTAGTTTTGAGAAAATGTGTATTAGAATTCATTAGGAGCGTTCCCAGGGAAGGTTAGTAGTGAACATTGTTGTTAGCAACATACTGTTGTACAACATTGGTTATATATATATATATATATATATATATATATATATATATATATATATATATATATATATATTGAAAAGGTTTTATTATATATATATATATATATATATATATATATATATATATATATATATATATAATAAAACCTTTTCAAGTGATCGTTTCTATGACAACAAACGACTTTTTCTTCTTCTTTATTTGCGACAAACTGTCAACTCTATAGATGTTTGTGCAATCAAACAACATTAACTCAAAACACAGCCTTCTGTATATGTTGTAGTGAACATTGCTAACAGCTAATTCAGCTATTTAACATACTACTAGCCTCTGCCTCCTCCAGTTATTATGTAGTCCATATCCTTGCTTTTCTGAAAACGACATCTCGCTGTACCTCTTTTATTTTGAGTATAAGTGTACTGAAGCGCCCTCTATAATTAAGGTGGTTTTAAAGCTGTAAACGCTTTTTACAAACTCGGATAATTTTGTATTTCAGGTGCAAAAAAAAAAAGAGTAACTTGACTGTTGTTTTAGAAACTAGAAGGGTTGCTCAATCAAATAAGCTTTTTAGTGATTTAATGCTAACCTTCTAGTTTCTGAAACACTTTCTAGTATCTCTTAATTTTGCTCCTTAAAGCCAGAATAATCAAGAGTTCGAAAATCAGCTAGTCATAAACCATCCTAAGCAAAGTAAGACTGTACTTAAGTTCGTTGCGAAGCGTCGAAAGCATAAAATAAAGTGAAGGACCCTTACACAGAGGCTAGCAGTGGGCTACACAGTTGATTGTTTGAATAGCTATTTTCTCTTCAACATATATACTACAACTTATACCTCTCGACATTTTCAAATCACTTTTTTCCATTTCTCTCTTTTTCTCCATCTTTGCTTAACTTTCTCTCTCTCTCTCTCTCTCTCTCTCTCTCTCTCTCTCTCTCTCATCATAAATTCGTGCTGTTATTTCTCATTTTTAAAAGATTTTCATCTTTTCTTTCGAGAGAGAGGAGGTGGTGGTGCAATCTAGTTTTTCTTTTATAAATATTTTGCACATTTTTTCTCAGCATATAAACCACTTTGATGCTCTCTCTAATGATGTTGATGATCTTCTCAATATTCTATAGTACAGTAAAAGGAGGACACATACATCCTTCCAATAGAAGAAGAAAAAAAAACCCCTTTGTTCATTCTTTGAGAAAAATATCCTACCAAAAAGATATTTGTGCAAAATGTATAGTAACGACACTTTACAGTGTGACCCAATTAAATAGCTAACTATATAAACAAATTAACTTGTACAAGACAATCAATCAGGACAGTAACTATAATGAGTTTTAACTTTAAGGAGGCCCAAAAGACAAAATACATTATTAAATCTTACTTACGCACTTGGATACAAAGTCATGCGACAATGTATGGGGGGTTTTTTTCAATCAAAAAACACTGGTTAGAAGCTAGAAATCTAGTTGACAACCGATAATAACCAGACATCTAGCCTCTAACCAGCCTTTTTTATTATAAAAAAGCATAATTGAAGTTGTGCTAATGATGATGAATGATGATTACTTCACCATAGGCACTCGGATCACAAATTTAAGAAACATGTGCTTGATATTGCATAAAAATCCGAGCTCTAATCATAAGTTAGTCATAATTACTAACAAGATGTTAGTAATTAGTAGTTAAAATAAGAAAAAATTTTTTATTTAAATGAAATCGATTTTTAACCAACATTAGTTCAAGTAACAGCCTTAACAACACTCACAAAGTATTATTTAATATAATCATTTCTTGTTATATAGAATTTAAGTAAATTTATTTTGAAAAAAGTGAAAATTTTAATGTAATTTATGCTGTAAACATGGTTGCATGGCTGACTTATGGTTATGGTATGGGTTTGGTTATGTGGCTAACTTTTTTAATATCAAAAAAGGACTTTTTGATATCAGAAAGTGTTCATGTAAGACCACAAACTAATACCTTGTGCACACATGAGTTAAATGAATTCAAATTAAATTTGTTTAAGTGAATTATATGGAATCCAGTAAAGAACATGAACCAAATAAAAATTGACTTAATTATTAATATTTTAAATTGAAATACTAAATCAATATTTTGTCAATAGTTTATATAATTATATTTAAGTATTAACTCAATATTTTCAGATTATTAACTGAATAAATTGAATTCGACATGTTGTTTGTCCTTCACGGGGCTCTGTAGAACACATTTATTATTTAAATCCATTTAAATTATCAGGTGTTTACTAGGTATAAGACAATTCTCGTTTTCTTATTGGTTAATAACGTTAGAAGGGTTACCTTTAGCCAATAAAAAGAGAGACTTGTCTTTGGCGAGGGGCAAACAACCAAAACCACTATTTTTTATATCAAAAAGACACTTTTTGATATCAGAAATATACGTTTTTGATATCAAAAAGTAACTTCTTGATATGAAAAAACGACTTTTTGATATCAAAACTGGGTTCTATTTTTGACATGAAGGGCCTCCCATATGGTTGTACTTTAAATGAGTCATCCTGTAAAGTTGCTGCTAACATCAACAACATCATTAAATAATGTCAATCTATAGAATTATATTTATACACCCTCCTCCAACCCACCTCACCCCACACCCTCTTTTTCCTCTTCTTTTGTCTCCCAACCCCCCTCCCCCTCCCCAATCTTCTTTCATTCGCCAAATAAGCTGAACATTATATTAATAATATTGATGCCCCCTAACTCAGTGTGACGCTGTACATAAAAATGGCACATTGATTTCTTATTGAAAAATATGTGCGACACACAAGAATCTGTTTACGATTGCCCTATTTCAGTTTTGTTACAATCTTTTTATTCGCTTACAATGCATCACTAGAGGGCGCTAGTTGCTGCGATTACAATGGGGCAAGTGAACTAATAACAAGTTTATAAAAGCACCACTAGGTGTCTCAATTGATTTAGTGTATATCTGATGCTTTATTTAAACAAAATTCTGTTTCAGGAGTACAGCATCTTGTAATACTGTTAACAATATGTAGAATTTGTTTTGAATAATTTTTTTTTTTGCAATTTACTTTAAATGTGTTTGAAAATGACATCAGTTAATTCCTATTAAAATGCACTGACAACTTTAGAAGCTAAATTGATATTGTTAGGTGCAAAAAAAAAAAGAATATGATTGGGAATTAAATGCTGGGTTATGATGCATGATGGGTTAAAAGGATGCATCATGGGTAATAGCACCATAACTGACCCATGTCTACATGCATTAAGTAAATGTTGCTATTTTAAGGAGGTAACTGAATAAATGCTAATCTGAGTAAGCGCCAAATTGAACAAAAGCCAAACTGAATAACCTCCAAAATTTTGTCTTGTTTATACAGTTTGATGTTTGTTCAATTTGGTGCTTGTTGCAATTGGTGCTTATTCAATTTGGCGCTTGTTCCAATTGGTGCTTAATCAAATTTGGCACTTGTTCCAATTGGTGCTTATTCAATTTGGCGCTTATTCAGTGCCACCATTTTATAAGAGCAAAGTTTTCTGCAATCCTTCAGTAACTCCATCCAATTTAAACTTTTTCAAAAGCAGCTTCAATATTGGTTTTGCGAGTGATTTATTTAAAAAACAAAACAAATAAATAAAAATGGCCACCAAAGTTGTGAAAATACAATTAATTATCATCTAAAGTAATTTTCAATGAAAAAAAGAGTTCATTTACTCTTGTTTTGTGATTTTTTGACTATATCAATTTGTGTTTTGCGGAACTTTTCTCAGCATGTTTAAAACCACTAACGAACAATAACATTACATGATTGAGAGCAGTTCATTTACCCTGATTTTTTTTTTCTTCCCTCAATCTCTCTCTCTCTTTTATTCTTTCTCTTATTCGCAATGCTCTACACCAATCTCCATAACTCCCTCTATCCGAAACTAAAACCTTATAAAAAAAAGCCAACAAACCGAATTTCCTCGTTTTGTTATAATTTTTGTACACTGTGAGGTGAGAAGTAAAACTGGCGCCACCTAGAGTACAGATGTCAAAACTATATTTTGCGTCTGCTCGAGCAGACGTCTTGTTTGAATATGGCGCGAAATTTAATAATATTTACCCGCCAAAACTTCTATAGAAAAGTAGCTACAGCAATGGCCGAAAATAATTTAACATTTTTCTAAAATCGAAACATTAAAACAAGTAAATTACCTAATTAACCCTCATAGTAAAAAACGTTGCTTAAAATAAAGCTAAGCTTAAAACAAGACTTTGGCAAAATTTCCTATATATAGCGAGTTTATAGTGTTACTTCGTTTAAGCGTTGCTTTTTTTAGCCGTAGTTAGTGGCTGCTAAAAATATTATTTTTAAAACATTTTTCATTAGCATGTTTTCCGAAGAGCAATTGCTAAAAACTTGAAAGTGTGTTAAGCCGGTTGTAGACATTGCGAGTTTTTCCTCGCGAATCGCAATAGCGAGTATCCCTCGCGAGTCAGGCGCGAGGCGATCCAAAATGTGTTTCGCGAATCTACGTGAATCAAGGGTGAGCGGACAGTTGTCTTGAGGGGTTGTACAATAATCGGTAATTACTGTAAACATCGATGAGTCTGATTGCCTCGGCCTGGTTCATTTTCGGTCTACACGCCGCGAGTTTCGACCGCGAAACGTCTTTGATGCAGGGTGTTTACCGACTAGTGCGCGGATGGGGAGTGAGGCAGCCAAGCGAGGCAAGTGGGGCGGAGACTCAGGGCGAGGAATAGTCTAGAACATGCGAGATTTGATTCGCGAAACTGCCTCGCGAGGCAAACTCGCAATGTCTACAACCGCCTTTAGAAACTAGAACGGTAGCTGAATCACTGAATATTATTTTTATGTTGATATCTTTCAAGTTAAGTAAAGTTAGGCCATTTTCAAACTTGACACAAAAAGTTTTATTTTAAAAGATATCAACTTAAAAATACCTGTGACTGAGCTACCCTTCTAGTTTCTAAAACACTTTCAAAGTGCCTCTTATGGTTTGCTTCAGAAACACAATAATAATCAGAGTAATCTAGAAGTTTGTAAGCCGATTACACTTTTTAAACCAACTCGAAGTTTGCTAGATACTAGAATAGTTGATGAACCAAAAAAAAGTATTTCCTTGAGAACAATTTTTTAAAAATAAAAACTTTATAGCAATTTGAAATTACTTTTAAAGTTTTTACTGAATAACAATGTAAAAAAAAAACGTAAAATTAGATGACTTTTCAAACTGCCATTTCAACAGGGCTACCTTTATGATCAGTTATCACCTAATAAACCCTAATGACCTTCTTTTGCTCCTGAAAGAAGTTAACTTCATATAATGATACTGATATACACCTTAAAAATACATATAGCTATGTAAGACATTTTAAAATACACACACCTTAATGTAATTTTGAAGTCTAAACGCCTCTCGAACTCTTGATAATTTTGTCTTCCAGATGTAAAATGAAGAGAAACTTTAATGTGTTTTTAGAAACTAGAAGGGTAGCTCAATCACTTCAGGGTATTTTTAAAATAAGCTTTTTAAGCAAGTCTGAAAATGATACAACTTTAAGCAGACAATAATTTTTAATTGTTGTCTATAAAAAGTTTATTTTGAAAGATATCAACATGATAATACCTTTAACCAATTGAGCTACCCTTCTGGTTTCTAAAACACTTTCTAGTTTATCCTAATTTTTTGATAATGAAAGAGGACAGAAATAATTCAAGAGTTCTAAAATCAGAAGTTCATAAACCATCTTAACTTGTATGTGTGTGTTGTTTTGATGAGTTGTTGTTCACCTACCGTTAAACAACCAATGAGTCCTTGTTCGAATGACCTTTGAAAGGCACGTGCATCAGCACACCACTCTAAAAGTTCCCGAGCCGCACTCTGAAAACCGGCCGATGTGGCTAAAGCCTAGATAAAATACAAGAGAGAATAATATTATGTTAAATAAATCGTTTTGCATTACTTTAACCACGATCACATTAAGTGTAATAAACAATAGCTTAAAAGCAATCAATATCCACTTGTGTGCATGTTTTTTTCTTCTTCCGTATTATAATATTATACCGTGTCTAACAAACAACCTACGCAAGTCAAGTTTATAATTAATTCTCATTTTGCATTATAGTTTTTTTTTTCGCTTGTTTTTCATATAATAAACAAAGATTCGCCCAATTAAAACAAGCAATAAAATATTTTTTGCGGGAAGAAAGATGTTCAATCTCATTATTTCGTTTTTAAACTTAAATATATTAGCTTATACATATATATATATATATATATATATATATGTATATATATATATATATATGTATATATATATATATATATATATATATGTATATATATATATATATATATATATATGTATATATATATATATATATATATATATGTATATGTATATATATATATATATATATATATATATATATATGTATATATATATATGTATATATATATATATATATATATATATATATATATATATATATATATATATATATGTATATATATGTATATATGTTGGTGAATGAAGTCTAAGGAGAAAAAGTTACCACAATTTCAAAGCAATTTACAACAAAGTCGCAATTTCTTATAATGAGGTTTAGAAAGAAAAGAAAGAAAACTCATCATTCTGATTGTTAAAAGTATCTTGCTAAGAACTAAAGAAAGAGAAAGTGTTGCATTGCACCCCAATACATTCTAGTACCTATACAATTGTACTTGTACCATAATACTAGACTACTATAGTGCATATAATTGGCAAGAAGAAATCGAACGCAATATCTTGGGGTATGTATATATACACAGAATGTAGGACCCTAACACACTGTCTCTAAAATGTGCCATGTAGCAAAAAAAAAAAAAAAGCAATATAAAAATACTGAAAGAAAAGAGAATTTCCATTCTCTAACCTCCTCTCCGTTGCCGTTTCATTTGATACCTATACATATACAGAGTGTCCCATAAGTCCATCAACATAGGTTGATAATATTTAAACGAATGTTTCTCAAATGGTTTTCCATGAAACCCTGCGAGAATCCGTAAAGTGAAATAAAAGATTTCGCCAGAAAATTAAAAACTTTCATGACGTACAAAAATCAACTGTAAATCTTGATACCCTATGGCTTCTTTTATACGAGATACTTGTATGAGAGATCGCGATACACATATCCTCGTGTGAAATTTCACGCAACTGAATTTTTATAACTGGGTAGTGGTTTTGTATTGTCAAATTTTATTTTGTCTATGTTGTCAGACTTATAGTACACCCTGTACAATATATATCTCGAAATACTTCTATAAGATTCCTATATACTGTATGTGTCTTTACCACCACTACCACCTCTATACCAAAAGAAAGAATCCATTCATTTGGCTGTAAACAACAATCCAGTTATTGGATTTGAGCAGTTCTGGTTGGTTTGTCGAGCAACCAATCCTCCCGGTAATGGCCACTCATCAATTATCTAATGGAGCTGTGATCTAACGGGAGTTTTTTTTCTTTCTATTATTATATCTTGATATTTTTTTAGTCAGTCACTTTGCAACTAGAGGGAGCCACTGAACAAGACCAGCCAATGTCAAATACTGTAAAAACATTTTTACAGTACAGTATATTTGACATTGGTAAAGAATGTTATGAATTACACAACTGTGTATACATAACTTTCTATGTTGAATTATACAAACAACAAAAAAATACCACCCCACAATAAGTACACCTGCATTCAGTTTTGGCAGCCATGCATGTTTTGCAATGAAGAGCATATAGCGCCATCTACAACATAAAAATATTATCTTGTCTGTCACCATGAAGCAAATAATGTTAAGCATTTTCAATGTTCCATATGACCTTTCAGAAAAAAGTAAAACACACACACAAAGCCAATGACTAAATAAATAGTAATGTCAAGGAAGACGACACAGTGAATAAAAGGGTTGTTTGTTGGTGTTTCCATTTTTTTTTTACAAAGAACATTTCACAATTGTCAAATGATGTTGTGATAGGATCTTTATGAATTTACTTCTTATATGGTGAAGTTAATTTATGCAAATTTCGCTTCTTTATTATGATGACATCAAAAGGAAAATGACTGAATTGGAAGGGTGCTGACATACTGGCGGGGTCTCTAGACTTGTCATGACCATGGGGCAGTCCATTGAGTTGCTTTTAACAATTGTAAGATCTTTTTAAGATTGTACCACTGATGATCTTTAAAGAAATTGTTGAAAAGCAAACTTAACTCTTTTGTGGTTAGTGTACTTGCATACTGTACTGGACAAGTGACCAGTTAGTTCTAGGCAATTGTTATAAATTATCATCAGGGCTGAGTGATTCATGCACGCAAATACTGGGTCTTGGAAGGTCATTTAAGAAATCATCTTTAAATTTTAATTTTATTTCAGGCCACAAATTGAGAAACAGTCACACTTTTTATGCATTGATCTGGCCGCCGTTCTGAACGTTTGTTATTCTATCATTGGTAATAGCCACCAAAATTTGAATTATTTTAACCATTTTTAATTTTAACCATTTTTTGTTGTTGCTCTAAATGCACCATTTTCAATTTGCTCATTCTTCTCAATCAGTTTTAAGATGTATTCATTCAAACTAGAGACCTACATAAAGCCCATCGTGGGCCTAGTGGGCTTTATGGGCCTGGTGGGCTGGGCCCAGCCTAAAGTCTCATGGGCTGGGCTGGGCTTCAAATCTTTACTCAATGTAGGTCTCTAATTCAAACTCTAGTTATTCTAGTATAAAATACATATCTCTGTTCTGACAAACCTCAAGGAGTAACTTCAAAACTTGACATTTTGTATTTTTCCAATTTGTATTTGTCTTATTTCTCCCTCTTTCTTGCCTCGAAGGGGAAGAAGAATGCTTCTTCAGTTATAATATTTTCAAAAAAGAAGAAGAAATAAGACAAACAAAAATATAAGATAGACTTTATATTTATATTTTACGAGGCTTACATTGTAATATCATTGCTCAATGCTCAGCTCTTTCTTAAGCAAATACAGCTATTATTGATTTATTGTAAATAGGAATCACAGGAACCAGAATGGTTATCTTTCTATAAGACGGCATTACCATTATACTGATAACAAGCAGTGCAACACCTGACGGTTTTTTTTTCTTCTTCTACCAAATGCAGAATTTAAAGGAGTAGTCTGTGAAGACATAATGAGGCTTTATAAGCTTAATCATTTGTTCAAGACACTTGAAAAAGAAGGAAACTTAATTATAATTAGCCTTGATGAGCATTTCGGACATGACTTAAAATACTTTGATTACCAGTTATAACTAGGATTCGAATTTTTATGCAAAATGTTTCTCAATTTGTGGCCCAGGTGCCAATTGTGAAGTAAACATCATCATTAGATCAACTGCAATGATGTTTTTTTCTAATCAAAAAGGTTGGTTAGAGGCTAAATGGCTGGTTACTATCAGTTATTAACTTATCAATTAGAAATCTAGCCTCTAACCAGTGTTTTTGATTAACAAAAAAACATAATTATTGGTTGCTCTAAATGTGATTGTTAAATCACAAATGGCACTTGGGTCAAAGATTAAGAAACATTTGCTTGATATCGCATAAAAATCCGAGCCCTTCTCTAATAACTTTCAAACCTTTTTATTTTCATAAAATGGTGTACACATTTTTTTAGATTCTGATTATTTCTTCTAAAGAGAAATGTTGAAGTAAAATCCATCATGTGTCGCCATCTATTGTTAATCAATGTGATGATGATTGTTTTGTCTACTCTTTTTGCCATAAAAGCATTACTGATTTTTAATTGGCGTCAAGGCTTAAATCAGTAAATATACAAATGACATTAAACAGACATGAAAGGCGTATTCTGTTAAGCGTCTTGTTAAAAGGGTTGAATTATATTTATTTGCACTCATTTTAGGCATTTTTTTCTTCTTCTTAGCTCAGAAGGATTAACATTACAATTTAATTGGACTTTCACATGATAGAAAACTGTAACCTAATTATCATCTTTTGATTCAAATATTTGAGTCTGTTTTTGTGGCGCTTTTTTTTTTTTGGTAAAAAAGGAAGTTTAGATTTTGCTAACAAAGTTTCCAAATATATGGCTGAACCTAAGAAATTTGATATTGCCCCATGTAGAGTTTTAAACCCTTGTTTCCAGTGCAAAACTTAACTGCAACAAATATGGTTACCTAATGGTAATCATATATGAGTTAACTTCATTGTTCAGAAATTTAACCATGGTTAATACCATGTTTAAATTTCTGAACAATGAAGTTAACTCAACCTGTATTGAAACAATGTGGTTAACCACATTATTGAATGATTAAATACGTCATTTCCTGCATTCAAATAAATTTAGCCAACAAACAACATGGTCGATAGTGAGAGCACTCAATTTTTGACTGAATGAACGAAGAAGAATAAAAATTTCACAAAAATGTACAACTGTTTAACAGGAGGTGTCTTAAAAATGCAAACACGCACCATTACCACTTCTAGTTTGTGTGCCATTAACAGTGTTAACCATGGTTATCATAACTGCAGTTGATTTTTGTAGTAGAAACGAGATATTTAGTAGTGCCCTCATAATACGAAAAAAGAAAAGGATTTAAATTGACACTTATTTAGTAACACCTGTCACCTATATATACCGACAGCAGGTAAAAATCTCAGTAAATTCAATTGTGTTGTGTGTCAAGAAGAAAATTCTTAAGACATTATTATTTTTTGTTTTTCTGTCCTGAAATTCTAAATTCCAATTTACATTTCTCTCACATACAAACTAACTCCCAATCTATATTCTCATTTCTTTTTAAATCTATCACCAACATTCTGTGTCATATCAGTAAATATAGTTATAAAAACAGTAGAAATCTTTCCCACCCTTTTTTAAAACAATCAAAATCCGGATCACGTGTGCTTTAATATTGCGTACAGATGAAACCGTTTAATACGAAATTGTAGACTGAAATATTTGGTGTTAAGCGAATTTTGTGTTGAAAGAAAGGTTATGCCTTTATAAAGGGACCTGACAACAAATATATATATTGTTATCCGATTTTTCATGATATCCGTTCTCACTGTATTGTCTATTTATGTTGACGTTTTCTGACGGACTAAAACAGGGGGGGGGGAAGTTGAGCCACTACTCACTGGTCCTATGAACCACAACGATCTCACCTATCACTTTATTATGTTACTGTCAAAGTTTGAAAAATTGGTCATATTAGAAATTGTATAATGGCATTGTAGAAATTAACTAAACCTCTAATCCAGTGGTTCCCAAACGTTTTTCGGTCACGTCACACTTTTCTGTCTCGAGAAATGGCGGCATACTTAGCAAAAGTCATGGCATACTAGTGTGCTACGTACAGTAGACCCTTTGGAATCCAATAGTTTACTGCGTACATGTAATAGGAAAGTGTTGTTTATTTTGCTTCTTTAAATAAAATCAAAGTTTATTTTTGAAAATCTCAAATTATATTACCACATTAAATATTAATAACTTCCAAAAATAAGTGGCACACTTAACAAAATACACGACACACCATTCGGAAATCACTGCTCTAGTCAATGTGCAGACTTAATATGCTAAAAAATGGTGGTATTGCAAATTACCTAGTGAATTTGAATAATGTCTGAGATATTCCACTTTGGTGGCAACATATACATATAAGATAAAAATAAAATAACTAGATGATAGTCTCAAGTGATCTATTTTTTTTAAATAACCAAAAATGAAAGGATGACCTTTTCATAATAAAGAAGAAGAAGAAGAACCATTGAGAGAGAAATGATGGAATGAATAGTGAGTTAGTGGCAGTATAAATATCCATATATGTGCATAACTAATTTCACGGATGTTCAATCATCTCATTTTAATATGCACGGTTCATATGAAACCAAACCCCTCCAACCAACATTGATGCAAATTTGACCAGAAGGATTCGATGGATAAAACTACAA
Source organism: Brachycybe producta (assembly GCA_036925085.1). Lineage (NCBI taxonomy): Eukaryota > Metazoa > Arthropoda > Diplopoda > Playtdesmida > Andrognathidae > Brachycybe > Brachycybe producta. Next base: position 1,825,447 of record JAUPFP010000004.1, read on the forward strand.
ATGCCACATGGATGCTATTTAGGGTCACTGGGTAGAAAGGAGGAGGTCTATATTATAAACAGTGACCACCAACCACCACTAATAATAATATGGAAAAAAGGAAAGAGATTCACTCCATCCATGTACACGAAAAAAGGCCGTAACATCATATTTTACATGTAATTTACTCAACAAATATATAAGTACATTCGTGATGTACATAATTAATGATGACATTTAATTCGTTTAAACATATATATATGCACACATTAAGTGAACAGTTTCTTGTATGCTAAATGTAAATGAGTGAGTTTATATGTGACTGTCCATATTCTTGAATACAAGGATATTTTCTCCCTATATGTCAAAATATTTACTTATCATCACTAAAAGAAGATTTTCCGTGGTTTTATTTGGTCAGTAGCTAACCCAATGACCCATTGTGTTTGTTTGTTTGTATCTTAAAACAATTTGTTGCTAAAAAAGTAACAGTTACTTACAAGTAGTAAGTAACAAGTGCAACAGTTTTTGAAAGTGGAAGTTTATAAATAAACCAATACCTTTAAAGTTTGTTTGAAAACAAGAAAGAATAAATACATTTTCATATGATATCTTTGAAAATAAACATTTTTTGCGCGGTTTTAACAAAACTAACGTTGTAAACTAGAAACTAATGTTTATTTTCAATGATATCAAATGAAAATATATTTAACTTTTCTAGTATTTAACTTTAAATTTATACTTTTCAATGCTATCGTGACACTTGACACTGATTTTTTTGTCATAAGTGTTTCAACACTACTGTATACAATTTGGAATTGTTTATATAGACCACTTTCTGGCGCTACATAAAGTGGTCATTTTTCACACGACCCATTACCACTGTTTTTTTGCACTACAATTGCAACAAGCGGTTAAGCCTGGCCATAAGTGGCGGCTACTGCTTTTTGTCAATGATGATGAAGGTAATACTAGTGGCCTACACTGGCAGCAGGTCATTGATTTCAATGGTAGTCCGCATCAACCACTTTGTGGCAGCACAAAGTAGCGTCAAAAAGTAGTCCATGTGAATGCTTAGTCAAAGGTAGACCTAAACTCATCAACTTTACATAAAACTTTATATGAAAGTTTATAAGTTTAGCATTACCATTGACTAAGCATTTATTTAAAAATAACGACCCTTAGAGCTTAGGAGTAGGTTTACATTAGGGAACAAAGTGTAGTCGATGCAGTGTACGCTCGTATAGTGTGGTATGCCACACCACATACTATAAACTACCACATTTCATGGTAGTGTTGTACAGAAAATGTTGTAGCCAATAGGAAGCTAAGATTCATTTGTGCCTCTCAATAGTTATTACTTGGTGTGCCAGTGTAAACAATACTGAACACTGTTGCAAACATGTTGTACAACATAATACTACATTTATGTTACTTTATGTAAACCTGCCTTTAAGCAAAATATTACTTTTCTAAATGTTAGAATAACATGTCATCCAATTATAACAATCTTTTGGCTGCAAATTGTGTAGACAAGACGATTTTTACCAAAAAAAAATCTCAGCTAATCAAATCTTAAAAGTGAAAATATCTTCTTACACGACAACTAGAAAGAAAGAACAGTTGTCGGTAATAATGTAACTCCAAAATGCTGAAACAACAAGAGTGTCACAAATGACAACACATTTTGTAGTGATTTGACATCATATTTGTTCATGTTTGTACATTGTGAATTTGTTCATTGTGAATTCTCTAAATGTCGAATCGAATTTAGTTTAAAACTTTTGGGGTATCGGGTTTGTCCCCCCCCTAAGGTGGTAGGTAACACATTATCTAACCAATAAGAAAAAGGTATGTATACATGAAAATACTGTACATCACTTTTTGGTAGAAATCGACGGACCATGTAATGGGAAATCCGTCATCAACATTATCAAATGTGTATAGCAACAACCAAGTCATTAATCACAAACTCGATCAACAAATCCGTGTTAATTAAGCGAACAAAGCCCTCATATTTATGTCTATATATACACATATGATAGTCCTATGAATTAAAATTATGAATAATCAACCCATCTCTCTACACACCTTTCCCCAAAGGAAACTTCATTTTCAACGGCTCTTCTTATTATTCACTCAAGTCACTCAAAATAGGCGGCTACTTTTTTTAAAACCCCAGTTTGCATTAAAAGTCATAAAAACTAGAAAAGGGAATGAATGGACTAATGGTATACTTAATTTCTTTTTAACTTTCATTTTTTTTTTAAAAAAACTTCTCTAATTAAAATTAACTTTTCAGAAGTTTTATAAAATATTTTCTGAAAATTAATTTTTTTTCTCTCTTATTTTCAAATTACTATTCTAGTTTTTAACTAACCTAACTTTTTTTTTAAAGTTACTTCCAAAATTATAAATGTCAAACAAAAATTTCCGTTAGATTTTCTTTATATTTGAATTACTTAATTTATAACTATATTTAGAACACTACAACTAAATAATAATTTTATGATTACTAGTTATACTCATTGATCACTTTTATTTAATAATTGATGGTTTATTTACTTTATTATTATTATAAGCGCCCACATCTCTCTCTCTCTCTGGAACACACTGACGTTCTAGTTTCTATTACACAATTTCTTCTTATACCTCGTTTCCACTATAAAAAATTACTAGTTAAAATTTAACCACAGTTAATTTTCTAGTCGAAATAAGCGTGGTTACAGTAACCATAGTTATGTTTCTGAACAAACTCAACTGCAATGACACAATATGGTTAACCACCTTATTGAATGGTTAAATGTACGTCAATTCCTGTGCTCAACAAAATTCAAGAGGTGTTTAACAGGAAGTGACACTAAAGTACCACTTCTAGCTTGTCTGCAGTTAATTATTACCTTGGTTATGTAACTGTAGTTAATTATTGTAGTGGAAACGAGGTATTAAGTGTTGCTTTTTGAAATATAAAATAACCATAGTTCTAAAATCAACTGTTCATAAAACATCAGCAGACTTTGGTAAGAGGAGTTCTGTCACCGTCAAACTAGAAAAAAAGCAGCAAATGCTTTCCGAAAAAAAAAGATTCCACAGAGATCTGCATTACATCTCGTAATTGCATAAGACCTTTTTTATATCAGAATATTTTAAGAGAAAGAAGAAAAAAAAAATTGAAAATGAGTAAAATAAAAAGTAGTGAATCGTAATTCTTCACGAAAATTTTTTTCTCCGACTTTTTTTTTATATATAAGCGAAACGCATTTTCTAAACGAACATAGAAAGTGTATCTATTTTACCCATTTTTTTCCTTTTTAACACCCATGTTCTTCATTTTTTTGGCAATGATCAGCACTTACTCTCAATGTCTCTCTTTTTCCATCTCTTTCTATATAAATCTCTCTCTCTCTCTCTCTTTCATTTCTTTCAGCAAGTTAGGGTTTTTTTTATTGTTTTAAGCTACTTTGATGGACTTCTTAATGCTTGATAAATGAATGGGAATGGGAGGAGAAAATGGAAAGTTGTTTCAAGTAATTATCAGAAAGAAAAAAAAATTAAGATGGCACGCACTATTCCCCACAATCCATTTATACGCACACATTAAACATATTTAAAAAAAAGGATCTATGTTATTATTTCAAAGGTTAAGTTCAATAGACGCACACTGAGAGATTAGTGGAGTTTACTATACTTAAAACTGACAAAAAAAAACTTAGGGCACATAGCTGCCTGCTGCTGAAACCTATTTAATAGTAAGGTTTAAAAAAAAATAACCAGAAGGATTTCATGTACAAAAATAGCTTCATAAATTGCATCTATATTAAGAGGGCTCCATAGAAAAATACTTGCATAACTGTACGGCAGATGGCGCCTGTAACCTCCATAGGTGACAAACTACACTTGCCACCAATTAGTTGAAATAGAATGCAGCCTTTTAGCTATAAAAGCGTCCAAAACAACCTTAAATCATCAGCACGTGACAAACTTAATCCAAAACATATAAGTGAAGAGAGCACGTGTAGAAATAGTGACTCATAATTAAAAGTTTGCCACGTGAAAAAAGGAAGAAGGTGAGTCAAGAGTTGAAGAGTGACAGTATATTTATATAAGAGGGCTAGTGACGCCATCTAACGATACACGCACAATATAAATGATTTACTTGCATTCTTAAGGCGGTTTTAAAGTGTAAACACCTATTTAACAGTGGTTATTCCGTCTTTCAAGATCAAAATTAAGAAACTCTTGAATGTGTTTTAGAAACTAGAAAGGTAGCTCAACCACTTAAGGACATATCAGGTGTTTCCACTAAAATTTATAGGAAGGTTACAATGCTAAGCGATACTGTTCTGTCATATTCCACTGCCAAATAGTTGTTGTAATGTTGTAAAACAATAGAGTTTGCGCCATGGTACAACTACTACTATCTACAACTACTACTATCTACAACTACTACTAATTGTAGATTGTCGTTTTCTGTGTTGAAAAGTTGTAGTTGTAGCCTTTAGGTTGCGCTCACAACTTCCACTCACAACAACAATATAGATTTTAAACCGGAAATACCCACCCACACCTTGTGTTCGACGGTAAAGAATCGAATTCATCGGTAAAGAAACGAATTCATTGGTAAAGAATAACTATTAATTATTTAATTATTTTAATAATTAATATTGGAAAAATATTTTAACAATTGTTTAAAAATTGGAAGTTTGAAATAAGTTTTTGGAGTTGGTTTCGTTTTTTCGCGTTTTTAACTGGTGAAGCCAAGATGGAGGCAAAAAAAATTTTTTTAACAGGAAGTGGGCCTCCCCATATGAAATGTGCATGCGCAGTTACCTTTTTTTTGTAGTTGTGTACAACTATAACTTCTGTTATAATCGTACAGATTCGAATAGGAACGACAACTGGAGATAATTTTTTCACAAAGTTGTCGTAAAGTCCAGTTGTCGTGCCTATTTTTTGTGTGGCGCAAATTCTCTAATATTTCAGCATATCACTACTACTTATCAAATGTTTAGGCAACTAACTCTCTTTAGCATGGTACTGGTACTACTGGATTGAGTGTGTACATTCACGTGTAATCCCTATACTAACTTTAAAACAGGTTTGACTTCAAAAATTCAGAAATGCATTTATTTGAGAAGTGTTAGATGAAAATGTGCCACTGAGAATGGAAGGAGTGAAGAGAGTGGATGCTTATCATGAGCAAAAAAGGAGGGAAAAGATACAAAAACCTGAACTGTTGCATTAGAATTCAGCATGGTGACAATCACTATATATTGAGAGAGATATCTTTTATTTTTCTTCTATAAAGTAACACTATAGAAAGAATGAATGGGGATGGAAAGAAGAAGAATAAGGTCTTTTGAGATTTTTGAACTGAGGGGGAAAGTATTGATTTCTGACGTTGATGGTATGATATGGTGATGGTGGTGGCACACAGTCAAGAAAGAGAAAAATACGACAAAACAAAGTTCATCGTGATGATGAAAAATACAAGGAAAAAAAAACCTTCACCAAAAATGAAAGAAGAGAAAAAAAATCCTCGAAAACTTAATACAAGCCAGTGAATGCAAAACTGCAGTGAATGAATGAATGAGTGAACAGTAGACAGAAAACATTGTGGCATTTTTGTGATAATAGACTCAATGTATATAGAAGCAAGCATACATAAGAAGAAGCTACCTAACTGATTTATATTCATGAGTAAAAGAAAGAAAAGAGTGAACTCTTTTTCTTTCCAAGATGCCCGATGGCAACAAAAGATGCACAAAGACTTTTGAGATTGTTGTTTGTTATGTGTGTGAGGTTGTTGGAACATTGTGAACAAGATGAAGTACTACCTACTACTTTCTCAAGTCTTGAAGCAAATTGGCATTTAGAAAATTCATTGGTGGGTCAACAACTAGTTTGAAGCGAGCCACACAGAATGATGACAAAGGCTAAATGATTGTACAAAACACACAATGACAGTTCCAACCATTTTTGGGGATACACTAAGATATCATCTGTGCAATGATGTAATAATGTCCAAAATAAAAATGTATAAAACGCACAAATTGCATAATTTTTAGAAATATGCATTAAGTCACATGTCTTACCAATGTCTGTCAATGAGAAGAAAAAAATGTTGAAGAACACAAATCTTCAACTTAACATGTAAAAGTGTAACAAGTTGATAAGTTACTTCTTATAGTTTGTCACTGACACATTACTGGCAACAACCAATATAGGGCCTACCCATGTAATCTTGTTGTGACTCTTGGTTTATGAGCTTACTTCAAGAAAAAAGGTTGGACACTACTGACTGGAAGTTCCGAAAATAGTAAATTGTGGAAGATGTTTTGACTCACTTTCAGTCTACAAAACCTAATTTGAAAAGAACAAAAAAAACTTCACTGGGTTTGCGAAAATTTATTTGTTGAACTTTTACTGAAAACTGTTCCTAAGTGACATTGTTGTCTGTCCTTGTTTATTTGTAATGTGTTGTTAATATGCATGATACAAGAATTGTTTGCTAAAACATCAATAAATCATACTAACATTGTGAAAGTGATTTTTAAACAAGACTTTTGATGAAATAATATTTGAAAATTCCTCTTATGATTATTAATACAGCATTTATCCAACAACATATTTGGAAAATGTAGGTTAATTAGACACTTCTATATTCTTACTATTTGTTATTTTATTTTAAAGTTTATATTAAATAGTTCTCTTTCAGTTTTCTAAACCATTAAGTCCATTATAATTCGATCTATGTGATTTACTAACGTTAACTTCAAAAGTGTACTGTTTTTTTCTTTCTTCTAACTTTTGTGTGTTCTGACTACTGAATGTGGTTATGTTTTTTTTTTTTAAAAAAACGACTTTTCACTGAGATTTTCATTGCTGAGACGTGAATGTGTTGTCCAATGTGGTCCTTAATTCCTTTTTTTCTTTTCTGTGTCTTTATTTCTTTGATTTCAAAAATATTACATCCTTATGTATCCAGTAGCAACCACAAAAATAAAAGAAGAAACAATCCAAACATCAATTTTTAAATTGCCTGCAACCAATGATGTCTGAACCCCCCCAAAATACACTTTTTAAGTAAAACGTCCCTCGAACTATGTTTATTCTGTCTTTCAGAAGGAATATTAAGAGAAACTAGAAAGTTATATCTAGAAACTAGAAGTGTAGATGAATCACTTTATAGTATTTTCTTATTGATAGATTCAGCTACCCTTCTAGTTTCTAAAAACAGTTTTTTAGTTTCTCTTAATTTTGTTTCTGAAAGACAGAATAGGCAGAGTTCGAAAATCAGTTGTTCATAAACCCGTCTTAATCATAAATTAAATTCTCTAACTAAATCATATTAATATAATCCATTTTCTGAAATTGCTGACATCAACGTTTGTTGCGCCATCTTTTGTAGCTTCGTGTAAACTACATAATATACACACTCTTAGAATAATTTGTACTTATATAAATCATGTTTTTAAACTGTTGTTTTGTCTGTTAACAACGTTTAACAGTCTGTTTCAACAGTGTTGTAACATTATTTGTGTTCACTATTAGAAACTTTGAAAGTTTCATGAAAAATTTAAAAGTTAATAAAAGTTCAAAGGGGTGTGTTTGACTTTTTAATACAAAATGTGGGCCAATTAATCTTTTTTATGCTTCAGTGACGTATAAACCCGTTGAAAGAAACATTATTTAGTTATGCAGTTTGATTTAGTGAAAGTTGTAAAATAACATAACAGAAAATTGGATAACACCAAAGCAGAATAGTAGTGACATCACTGATTTTTTCTTCTTCTTACAAGACGGAGATGAAAGGGGCGAAGTTGAAGACTGATTTACAACTACAAAGATAGTTTTTAAGTTATTGTTGTGTCTCACTCATCTCTTCTCTTTTGTTACAAAAAAAATAGTAAATGATGTCGATGACCAAGAAAGAAGATGAAATTTTGTGTTTCTATCAAAAGCTAAAGCAAACAGCCAAAAAAAGTCAGCCATTTTTTTCTAGTTCTGCATCATGCATAATGTATACCAGTGATTTCCATATGGGTGTGCTGTGGCACACTAGTGTGCCATAAAGCCCCTATCACACTAGCAACTTTTGATGAAACTTTGATGCAATAAAACTTGCAATGTGACACGCAACTTCTTTGATATTACAAAGTTCTAGTTGTTAAGTCACATCACAAGTTGCACTGCAAGTTGAATTGCATCAAAAGTTGCTAGTGTGATAGGGGCTTAAGTCTTGCTAAGTGTGCCGCGATATTTTGGATTTTACTTTGAATGTTTTAATTTAATTTAATATTTTAAATTAAATTTTAACTATTGAAAAAAGCATAATTAAGGAAACCTCCCTTATTAATTCAGTGGTTTCCAATGGATGTGCTGCAGCACACTAGTATGCCATGACTCCTATGAGTGTTGTTAAGTTTGCAGCAATTTCTCCAGGCAAAAATACTGTGCCGTGAGGCAAAAATACTGTACCGTGAGGCAAAAATACTGTGCCGTGAGCCAAAAAAGTTTGGGAACCACTAACATGATAGACTACCATATATAATAGAGAAGAGGCAGAAATGTCGAGTTGTATTTAGCAACCACACAAGAAAATATTTTCTTTCTTTTCCCCCTATTTTTAGTAATGTGGCAGTGCTTTATGGAGAATGTTAAGAAGGCAACAAGCTCCATACTATAAATAGTTATCACTCCTTAAACAGGAACAAAGATAAGATACTTCTTAACTAGATAAATGATATAGAATATGGTTCACACAAATCTTACTCCTAGCATCCATCCAGTGGTCTGTCTAGATTTTACTGACCGTTCATTCATTCATTGCACGCAGTCAAGTCTCCAAATGAAAAATCTAAAGGATGTGATGTCGTTTTAACTGACTGTATTCACTTAGTTCCACAAACTGAATCGACCTTGTCTGTAGATTGCTTAACTTTATTTTTAATACAAGAACAAGGCTAAAACACAACAACAACATGAAGTGAAATTAAAAATTAACGCAAATTGGCCTCAATTTTAAACATTAGAACTTTGTTCTTCTTTCAGCTTTTTTAAGAATAAATTTAAAAAAGGCCTACAAACAAAAAACATATTCCTTAACGAGTTTCCGTTTAGTGTGATCAACACAACCAGATTACCTACAGTAGCTAAGTTAAGTAGCCCAATGTATACTAAAATTTAATACTGTACAAAGTCATTGTCTGATAGGGCAGCCCTCATCTGGCCCATTCAACCATCTATCCTCTTCTAGTTGGACCTTTGCGACGAAGCCTCTACTGTACTGACGATAGTGACACCAGTGTCTGTGGAGATGCTAGTGTCCGGAGTACCTGCTCTTCCTCCTCAATGATGTACCAAATGCCAATAAGATCTCGATATTACAAACCGGACAAATGACCACATGTACTTAACATTTATTGATGTAAATCTTGTGACACCCTTGGGTTTCCACATATTTTAATGCCTCTCGGGCTCCTGCATTATCCGATTAAGCACCTGTTGGTGAAAATGGCATAAAGCCTATGGCCCTTCCAGAATAAATTTAAATAACTTTTGATTGGAAGCATAATAATCAACATGGGTTTGCAGCTGTTATTGGGTTTTGACAATGCATTTTGCAAGCTGCAATTAGACTGTTGTTCCTCTGCCACAAGGCTCCTTCTTGGATCTTTTTAAAGTAATTTTTCAATTTCAAACATGCATAATATGATGCCACCTAACAACCAACTTCACTCATAACATATTTTAGTATGCCTAAAATACAAGGTTCCCATTATTCAAGTTAGGTAAAGCAACCATGTTAGTTTGTTGATTACATGGGAAATACTTGTTTGTTCGTTATTTTGCATAAACTCCCATACAGTAAGCAGTCACGTGACAAACGAACATGGCAGCTTGGTACAAAGCCATTACAGCAACTCCTTCTACCTTAATGTTATGGTTGCATATATAATCGCACCATGAATCGTGGATAAGTAGTAACAGCTTACTAAAAAATTGGACTAATATATTCTTTGATGATCTATTGTCATTTGTAAAATCAGCCTTTTTTATTTTAGCTAATTTTGTTGATTTGATTCTATCTTATTATTGTACTAAGCTTAAATTATACCCATTTCTTTTACAATTCTCCTTTTCTTCAAGTGTCTCTCTCATATTATCATAATACATATATATGGTGGAGTTTCTCGTTCACTTCAGAAATTGCCACAAGAAAGCTCTCGAGCTCCAACCTGAAAAAAGATGAATCGATTTCGTCTACATTATCCTTTCACTGGAGCATGCAATTTGAACTTTTAAGCTTAGCAAAAGAATCTTCTTGAAATAAAAAGACTTAAGATATTTACTGGAGTGGAATTAGGCATAGATGTTTTCTGCAAGAAAAAGAGACGCAGAAAAGATGAAAACGATGAGAAAAAAAAATGTGAAATACCTTTACTGTTATTCTATCTTATACTTGCATTGTATCTTATGTTGTGATAGTTAAGTTCATTTTCTTGTCACATATATATTTAACTAACAAACACCTACACTGAAGTCAATTAAAACAAATGCAATTAAATATCCGAATTCGCTTGTGAGAAAGACCAAAAAAAAAAGAGAAATTGTAGCAATAGACAACACAAATAAGCTGGGTTATTATTTTTAAATATAAATTTAGTTACTAAATAGTTGTCCAATTCCGTCATATTTAATAAAAATCCTATCACCTTTCCGTTGGGTTTAAGGCCGAACCAGCTTGCCATTAATTATGTACTGTATTTCTGAAAGAAATTCTTAGACAATATGTAAGCAATGTCACACAGCCAAGGAAGGGGATAACTTACCCCGTTTTCACTACAAAAATAAATTGCAATTAAATAACCAAGGTTATAGTTAACTGCAGACAAGCTAGATGTTGGTACTGTTGTTGTATTTTCATTTTTAAAACAACTGTGGTTTGTGTTACTTCCTGTTCGATTTCACTTCCAGTTAAACAGTTGTGCATTTAGGAAAAAAAATTTTTTTACTCCTCTTAAGGTCAAAAATTGAGTGCTCTCACTATCCACCATGTTGGTTGTAGGGTAAATTTGTTTAAACACAGAAAGTGACGTTATTTAACCATAAATGCTGTTGAGTTGGCTATTGTTCAGAAATTTAACCATGGTTAATGTAACTTCACTGCTAGTAAGCAATTTTATGAAAAAAAAAGCTCATGTTTCAAGGGTTTGGTGAGCCTTGTGGGCTTTTGTAAGAACCTAGGCTTTGTGGGCTTCATGGGGCTTAGTAGGTTGGGCTCATTGTAAGATTTGGTCAGCTGGGCTGCACTGGGGCTCTATTTTTTTAAATACAACATGTAGGTCTCTATTTCATATAAAAACTAAACTATTTTTCTTTTATGAAAAATGAAAAGGATAATTTGAGAAAATGGAATTTGAGAATTTTAGGTGGTTTTAGACTTAGCATCACACACACAAATATATGCAAATATTCAGCAAGCAAGTCTTGCCTACTTTTAATTAAACATGACAACAATTAAATTGTCTACTCAACACATACATTCTCTGTACAATGTATTTGTGTTTGAGTGTGTTGTATTGATTTTGTTAGCATATACAGTATATAGCCCCCTACATCATATACTGTAGTATAACTAACTTATAATGTATTCCAGTGAACAGTTTCTGACAAAAGACTTGTTTAATCTCTGAACAACAAGTTTCTGTATCGAAATTGTTTAATAAACACCATCATAAAGACAAATCCTACAGTAGGCCTATCATTAATTAAAAAAAACAGGCTTCTCTCTCTCTCTCTCTTTCTGTCTGTATAATTGCAAGTTACTAGTTGATAGTACTGTCAAGGACAAGACACAATCATACGAGGTACCACATAAGAAGAAGATGAGACGTCAGCAAATCTTTCTCAGTTGGAGGAAGAAGAAATAACTTAAGACTATGTTTATATACTTAAGATTTGTTTTTTTAAAAAAATTTAAAACAATTTCAAACAACAATATTGCAAAATTATTCAAGGTTTTTTTTTCTTCTTTTTCGCAATTGCTACTACTGCTGTGTTTCACCATCATAATCATCATGTTATATGTATGATAATAATGATGATATTAAAATGGGTAGGATATAAGGTTGTGCTGGTGGTGTTGGTGATTACGATGGTGATGGTAGTGGCAGTATGACACATGACCGCTTCTGCCTCGGGTGAATTGTGTCGGACGCCTCCTCCTCCTCCTCCTCCTTGACAGTGTGCATTAACAAATGCAACACATTATAAATGCAATGTCATACTAATATGCATCAATTCAAGGCCCAATAACAACGATATCCATGTATCAACTTCCTGTTAATTTTTTTTTTGGGTGATGTTGTTATTATTTCTATGATCATATTTTACCTTCAACCACTGTTTTTGTTATTTTTTGTATTGATGTGTGTGTGTGTGGTTTTCATAAAATCTACACAAAATTGATATTTGACCACAGGAATTGACATGACTCGAAGGCAGTATGTTGTTTAGTGAAAAATTGATCAAGTTGATATGTTGCTGTACTTGACAATACAGTCCGTTTAAAACAACAACGGATAACACGACATACATTTTTCATACCTTTAATAAGAAATTTGTTTAACACGAAAAAATATTCTGGTCCATTCCATTTTCTCAGATGTATTTAGTATTTACTTTCTAACAAAGGTAGCAACTTTTTTAGCTTGTACCCGGTACCGGTATGTAAAAACGCCAATAAAACTTTTTATAGTCTGCATTTCAAAAACAACTTCATGAATTGTTTTTTTTGTATTTTAGAAAATAGAAGAGTATTTTCTCCTTATTTTTAAAAATTAACTTTTTATAACAATTTGAAATAATTAACTTAAAAAACTTTAAATAGTTTCCAAATGCTTTAAAGTACTTTACTGTTTTCTTGTTATTTTTCTGCGATGAAGCCATTATTGCATTCAGTCCGATGCTGAAAATGATTTTCAGAATTCATGGTCAATATTGAAAAATAACTCATTATCGTATCACTGGCATGTTTTAATAACCAACTTCGTCAAATTATAGTTGCTCGAAAGTTTTGTTTATTGGTTGCTGGCAATTATTGTATATTTTATCTTGTTGTCACATGAATTTGCATGAAAATTCATCTCGTGACTTCAAATGGTGCATTTGAAAACGCACTACTGCAATAGCATAGTTCATTTCACGAAAAAAAAAACGTCAGACAGACTGTCCAGTCACTTCTGTATTAAGATGAAGAGAGAAGGATAACTAGAAACAGCAGACTATTACTATTAGTAATTAGAATTGAACACATAATTAAGAACTTAAGATGCATCATGGGTAAATTGGTAATATGCATGCCCATCTTAGATGGTGACAGATCTTATCAATAGCAAAAAAAATCTAATTGTGTTTCTGAACGAGATACGTTTGACACTTGTTAGCAGTTTGTCATGTGATTTAAAAAAAATCTATTGCATAAGAAATGCTGTACCATGCATTGCATGACACATGACGACTTAAATAAAAATGTTATTAACTACATTGTAACATGGAGCTTTTTTTTTTACATGCTCTCTGTTTCAATGTACAGTAGTTTCTAATGCCTGGTTCCCACATAAGAAACGCTAATGCTTACGTTTGTTGCTGAGCATAATGAGCACAATGCGGCTCATTAGCGTCACTATTTAAGACCAACTACTGTTAAGGTTGTTGTCAACGTTATGTTTCAATTTTCATCATAAACGTCAAGCTAGTACACTGTTCTCGTTGACGTTTATCGTTCGTGTTTCCATGGCAACAACGGCCTGCACTTTTTTTTTTACTAAAATACTTAATAGTCTAATGGAAACTGATTAAGTTTGCAAGAAATTCTAAAGAAAATACTTTTATGTAGTATTTGTAGTTAGAACACAAGTTGCATTTACGATTACATTTCAGTGCCTCAGAGGTAAACTGTGTTATGTCACTTTTTTAAAAAAATAAACAATTTTAACATCTTATGAATCAGCTTGTCAAGATCAAAAGTAAACAGTGTTAAGTCCACAGTTTTACACATCTACCACTAGATGGTGGTATACCATTTTAAGTTCTATTTTATCTTACGAAGAGAAAAACTTTCGAATGACTCCTCTGTAAAATTGAGGTTTGATGACTTAACACAGTTTACGTCAGCTGAGGCACTGATTTCAAAACGGTAGTTTTTATTTAAAAAAAACCGACAACGCCAACGTTATCACAAATGTACATTGTACAAGTATTTGTTAACGTAAACATATTTTATATGTAAACCAGGCTTAACAGTTATTTTTATTTCGTGTCTTCCCCGTCTCAAGTAAATGAAGACTCATTTAACAGTCTTATTTGTATATTTCTTAGATTTGTTAAACAAGTGGGAATCAAGGTGAAGTGTGTATTTTTAAAACCCATCTTTCAACTAATCCATATAATAATAGTACACAATCTGTATATAGTTTTTTGTTTTCATTTCAAACCGTTTGTTTCTACCTAAATATAAATAAGGTAATCATTGTTAAAAACACTTGATAAACTCAATTTAAATGAGTTTAATACATGCAATGAAATTATCAGAAAAGTTAAAATGAAGCTTTTTTTAAAGTGCAAATTATATTAACTTTTTTTGTGTGTGTGTATAATGTATATTGGTTTTGTTTGTGTTAAATACGTTATCATCAGGTGTTTTTCATGAATCATAGACACAACAAACACACACAAATGAAAAGAATAGGAAATAACAATAATGATAACGTTTATATGAATAATACTTACTTGTTCTGACCAAAAAAAAAACGTCTCACTTTTGATCAAACAATATTAAAAGTATATAATAAAGAAAGAGATCTAATAAAATCCCATTAGCCATTCATAATATGTGTGGTTTTTTTTTACCTGCTTTATGCAAGCCAGTCTTTCATTGGTCTGCTGTATATGTCGGTCCATGGCATTTGCCATATCTAGCAAGCGCCACCATTCGTACTTTAAGTGCCAACACTAGAAAATCAAACAAGACACAAAAAAGATGGTTATTAATTACATAATTTACACACAATATTCTTAAGTAAACTTTCACTTATTTATAAACAACTATTGCTCAATGTGACAAACGGTTTTTTTTTGTTTTAAATCAAGACACTTTTTTATAGTTATGTCAAAAGTAATTATAACAACCAAATTTGTTTTATAAACAATTATAATTAAGAAATCCATATTTTGAAGAAAATTAAGTGTGTTTTTTAAATGTTTTATGCTCTTAATTAAGATTTAAATTGCTTTTGTTTTTCTTCTTAAAATATTAAAATGTACAGTCATAACTAGATTAACGATATACATGTAGATGCATTTTTGAAAACAATATTGTTTAAATTATAATATTGTTTAAATCATCATTAATTGAATCCTCATTGGGAAAAAGCCCATTTCGAAAGGCGTATTCTGTACAAAAAGCTGTACACATAAAGTTTAGTTAACTACGTTAAAGTGAGGTATCTTTCTAATAGATAACGTTACGCAAAGTTAGATTTGTACAAACAACATAAGTTGACATAAGAAGAAAATGTTTTGTTGGTTTTAAAGTGAATACACCCCTGAAAAACGGGTAATTAAGTCATTTAGGTGCAAAATAAAAAGAAACTTATTTTTTTCAAAACAAAACTAAAAGGATAACTCAATCACTTAAAATAAGCTTTTCAAAATGACCCAACTTCAAGCCGACAATATTTTTAATTTTTATCTATAAAAAATTCACTTTGAAAAATAACATAAAAATACTGTTAAGTGTTTGAGCTATCGTTCTAGTTTCTAACACACTTTCAATTTCTCCATCAATCCACACATTTCAGATACACCAGAACACATTGCAATAATAGTTGTTGGGTTTTGACAATGCATTTCGCATGCTTCAATTGGCACTTTTTGCACGTCTGTCCCCGGCCTTCTTGGCTGCTTGCAGAGTAATTATTCAAATTAAAAAAAATCTTAAACGTAGAATAATCTGAGTTGCGAAAATCAGCTGTTCAGAAAACATGTTGATTTTTGTTAAAAAAATAAAAATGGATTATTTAGTTGTTTAAAAAAACCTTCAACAACATCCAAAATAAACTGAACATTGATAATAACAATGATAAAAACTTATCAAATTTTATTTCGATTTTTTGCTACCCCGCACAACACGTCAATAAAATCATGTTTCCAGTTCAGTGTTCAGTCAATACAGAAAGAATATAAAGGTGCTTAAAAATGTAACAAGTGTAACAAATTGGATTTAATCTAGTTTTTATAGTTAAAGAAAACTGTCAAAATTGTATTTAATGTTGTTCACTAGATCAATTATTGGCGGGGGGGGGGAGTCCGTTTTAGCCCTACTGACTTAAAATTGAATGTTTCATTTGAATACAAAAAAAAGGTGTGGTTACATATGCCACTTTTTACATTAAAAATAATTTAATAATTTGTTATTGGCATACAAACTAACAATTTGATGGTTGTCTTATTAATATTCAGTAAACCCTCTAGTGACATATTTATAGTGTTGTTCATTTTTAATTGCACCCCCACACCTACTAATTATTGATGCCAAATATATTATAAAAGCAAGATATCTTGTAACTAAAATGTTTGAGGGGAAAATTTCATCTAATCAGGTTGAAATTTGATTTCCAAAGTTAATTAATTTTTATACAGAGTGGTGTATCTCATCTCTATAAATTAAGTATAGTTGTTTTAAAGTTTAATGTTATTCATTAATTTGTAAAAATAATCATTGAATATGATTAGCTCTACATGTCAATAACATAAATCTAGAATTTCTACCTGTCAGCCCTTGCAGCATGCGCAATTCCTATTACACCGGAAGTTACAACTGTTCTGTGCTGTGTGTCATTTTAATTGTATTAGTGTTGTATCTGTCTCTCGCGCTATGTCCAAAGACCGTGTAACGAGACTGTCGCATGCCTCATCCCGTTTGTTTCAACTCGGATCGGAAACAATGGCGACAACGTGCAACATGATGCACGAGTCACATTTGTAGCATGACACAGAGTGCGTCATGTCGCAGTGTCGCATGCTACCTGTTGCACAATGTTTTTTCTCGACTGTAATTCGGGCTTTGTATATAACTTTACAATAATACTTCTTTAAGAATTGTCTAAGTTCAAATTCATTTCTTATTGAACTGAATATAAACAACTTATTATGATATATGATAGATTTCACACGAGATTCAATGTGAAATATAGAAGCCTAAATACATTTCTAATTGTAATTTATACAAATGAAACCACAAAACTTGAGGAGGTTTTTTGTTTTTCCATTCATCTTCTATCTTTTTTTTTTCTTTTTGTGTGGCCCTGATTGTTGTTTCTTTTTCATTTGGCTAAAAAAATGTTTATAATGCCATAAATCACTGGCTCCCATGCTGTGAATATATTTTGTCATAGACTAAGTCATAATTTCCACACAGTAATAAATTGCAACCGTATAATGAGTTTGGTATTGCACTATACAACAAAAAAACCACATCAATAAAATATATATATACAAGTGTGGTGTATCTATATGTGACTTACAATTGAGGTCATAATGAAAAACCAATTCAGGGTGTACCTCAAATCACATAGAAATGAATCAAAATGGAAAGGAGGAACAACAACAAAAAATTCTTCTACAGATTTTTTCAAACTGTGTTTGTTTAAAAAAAATATTAAGGTTTTTCTTTAAAAAAAAAACTAATTATACTAGATTCAGTGGTGATTGTCATCACCATCAACCCCATTATGTCAGCTAACAATAGTTAAAAAATTTATTCAAATATGAGGATACACAAATGTACAATTGTATTATATACTCTTATGACAGTATATTATGTCCTCAAAAATTATAAACAGGTGTACTAATAATATTCAATTATGAGGTTTTGTGTTTCATTCTCGTCGGTGCCACCATTTACCATGACTCCTTTTTCTTTTGTTTTGGTTAATTGTGTTCTTTCATGTTAAACCAATATAAATTCTATTGAAATAAATTTACATGGAACGCATTTCATTACATCAAAATAATGCTGTTTAGTCAAATTTGATTTCTCAACATCCGAAAAAAAAAACTCAAGAGAAACTGAGATTGAATTTAAAACATTAAACTAATATTTATTATATTTATGTATGGTGATGTCTGTTAATATTGTCACTTTGACATTCATTCTCAACATAAAAACTTGTGTACACACACATGTGCATAACTAACTATTGACATAAAATGAATACTAGTGTCAATGCAAAATTCTTGAGAAAAATATCATTGAAAAATAAAATAATAAATTGGAAATTACTGTGATATATACTTATTAGTCTATCAGACACATGCAAATAAATAAACTTTTCAAACCCCTGAGTAATAGAAAAGTGTACGAATTGAGTTATTCAAATTAGGAAAATGCAAGAAAGATCAATTTATAAATGACATGTTTTCATTACTTTTGTATTCAATTGTACTGAAATTCTAGGTTATGATAATTCCAGATTTTGTATTTAGTTTAAGTCACATTTTTTTTTGCTTATTCTCAAAATAATGCCTGTCAATGTGACTGTTTTTAATTGTTCAAAATCATTGGAGTTGGCTTTTGAAGTGGCTTGAGGAACAACACTCAATGTATGAGGAGGCGGCACCTTTCATATTTGCGTCGCCTTTAGATGAAGCTTGTATGACGTCAGAGGGATTAACGGAAAAAATTACGATTATGTTATTTTGTCTGATAAAAAAGTGTTTAATAACAAATGTTTTTAACAATTAAAACAAAAGCGTTCTTGTCTTCTTTTTGTTATCACCCCTTTTTTGTCAGACAAAAATGACAATCCTAAATTTGTTTGTCAATCCTTCTGACGTCACAAGCTTCAGCAGCTTTATCTTCAAGCTTCTTTCGTAAATCCATACAAATCTTGGTATATCTATGACATAACAAGCAAGCATTCCAAGCCACTTCCAAATAATTTTTAGTAAACTGGACGCACCTGATGGTTCAGATTCAAATAGCATTCAGCATAGAATACGCTGGTGCTGTGCTGTCGTGATTGTACAGGCTACGAGAACAGATATAGTTAAATTACTGTTTTATTGAACAATCATAAATTATATTAATATTTAATATAAAAAATATCATATACAATCAATTCACTGGCAAAACAATATCTAAATAACACGTATGGCTTGACTGTTATTATAATGTTGCCGATACTTTTAACTTTTACAATACTTTTAAAGATGTTTATTGATTTGTAGGTTATTCTTGGTTGTATTATCTAATTTGTCTATTTTTCTATTTAAAACTTTTAACTATCGACGCCGATACAAATACTACCTCTGATGTTTACAATGATTCTATAGAATCTTTTACAGTAGAATAGTTAACAAGTGACAATTTTAACATGCCCAAAACACATTGAAGGATTGTTGCATGTGCATCAACTAGGAGACGCCCAATTGCTTTCCAATGCAAAATATTGTACTTTATTGCAACAAATCTCTCTTTTAACTATACCGTGATTATGACTTAACTATAAACTGAATAAAATGTCAAATGTCATGGTTACATCTACAGTTTTACATAGTGACTTTTGATCACTCTGTAACTAAGAGATCTATGTATAACAAATGTTCAGTATGTTCACAAAAAAAATATATTTTGAAATGTATTTTGCTGTTGCATTTACTGAAAGAAATAGCGAGGGATTTAAAAAAATGCACAACTGAATCACAAAGTGAGTTTAGAAACATTTTAAAACGAAATGTGACCAGAAAAAAATTGTCATGGAAACGCCAAACCCCCCCCCCCCCCCCCCCCATAAGACTGACATACTCATGTATGTATATGTGACATTCATTTGGTGCAATTGTACATTACAAGAAATGTATGTCCATTTCGCGTTTTTCATCAGGCCAATTTATGTTTATTTCACGAAATGAACGTACATTTCGTGTAATGGATAATTACACCAAATGAATGTGTCATATATAACTAAAATCGAAAAAAAAAAACAGAAATAGTTTTTTTATGTTGGACCTGATGGTCTGAAGAGAAAAAAATGACCCTATACCTTTAATAATAATTTTGTTACTATGGACAAAAAATAGAAATAATGTTATAGGTTCCATCCACATGGATCTCTAATTTAATCGTGTCTTATTTCAGTTTTGTCCGTTATTTTCTTTACTGTGTGTGCTGCGTGCATCGGTCTAAAGTAATATTTCTTTTTTTTTGCATTTTTTGTTTATATTTTAAGAATTTTTAACTATAAACAACTGTTGTAAAAATAGAAATGTCAAAAAGAAAAGCGTATTATACGCACAGAAGATAGTACGAGAAAAAAAGGCATTGAAAAGGTTATAAAAGTTGTAAAAAAAAATCATAGAAAAAAAGAAGCAAGTTTTCATTTGAAAACAAGGCGATAAGACTGAAGGGGTTCTTTTACACTTGTCAATCTGTATGAAACTTAATATTTTGCCCAACATACATATTCCCAATAGTATATTGGTTTTGGTTTTCGTCTTGTGTGACATAGTAAAATATTTGAAGGAAGAGAAAGACACACACCACTACCACCACACATAAACCACCTTTTTTTGGATGATTTTCTTCAAGACGAGACAAAACAAAGACATAAAATAGCTTTTTCTTCTTCTTCTTCCCTCCCCCTCTTATTTCCTTTCAAATATGTCTCTAGATATCTGTATAAAGTTTATATAGACCTGAACATATTATGAGAATCCCTATATGATCCCATTTTTGTGTATAGAAAAACAAGGCAAAATAGTATAAGAAAGCAACATGTAGTAGACCTATTACAGCCCAGAATGTAGAATGTAGAACCTTCTGCAACCAATTGTATTAGTGTCAGGTTGTTTTAGAAGTAAGCATTGGGCATACAGTAAAACAAGGTTTCATTCCGAAATGAAACAATCCATTTCCCTGACCATTCTTGTCTCAGTTCCCTGATCAATTTCAACTTCAATATACCCCATACATATACTAATTTAATACTTATTTTTAAATAAATATGTTATAACTAATTACAATTTAGTCCAAAACAACCTCATCTAAATAACCTGACTAGTAATCTTGCGTTGGCATGAGAGTATATTTCTGGTCACATAAGCATATTTTGTGACTCCGAAATAAGTAAAATTGGGTATGTTACATGTTACCACCAAGCTGGTCCAAACAGATATGACAAAACCAGCATGCAATTTTATTTTACATTTTAAAAGAGAAATATTGTGTACCCCCCTATAAAAGGTCTCATTTTAGTTCAGCATGTCTCTTTCTCTTCTTCTGTATTTGTTCTATCATTAGTGAGTGAGTGGCCTTAATTTATCAAATTAACATGCGTCTTTTCACCAGCATTCTAATTAGTTTTAATTATTGTGTAGTTCAAGTTAATGACTCGTGTATAAAACTACTGTAGTGCAAAAAGAAGAAGAAAAAAATACATTGCGTGCTCTTCTACATTTTTTTTTTCTTCTTCTTCTTCTTCTTCAAAAAGACATGTGATGAATTTAAAGTATTTAGTAATTAAACATTAAGTTTTTATTTATTTATGTATTTATTTTTTTTTCTTAAAAAATAAGAAAATGAGTATAAAACGTGACCGAATATTTAGTAAATTCTAGAGAATCGTTGACTTTTGCTTTTGACCACACACACTATGTGACTTTTAACATGATCTTGTCACAAGTTGTGATAAAATTGATCTTTTTTTTTTAAAAAACATGTTACTACTACTGAACTGATTTATGGTTTTGGTGATTTTTTTGTTATCGGACTAGAAACCTCAGATTAATATTGCACTGACACATAACAAACGAATTTTGACAGCCATTAATGTATTCCTACAGTATAATTTAAGGTGGCTTTATAGATATGTATTTTGCTTTTGTCTCCCTGGATGGCGCCAGTGCAACTCCATGGACCTTTATGTAAAATTTGGACACAAAAAAACGTCAAGCGAAAGTTTTTTAGAAACAACATTATGAAAAAATTCAAATTGATTTCAAAACTAGAATGGTAAAAGATTATGTTAAAAATTTTATCATAGAAATTCTTAAAAAATAAAAATTTTATATAGCAGTTTGAAAATTACTTGTTTTTTTTTTGGTTTTTCCATTGACATTTCATGTAAAAAACTATTTTCGCCATTTTCGAACTGTCATAAAACGTTTATTTTTCAAGATATCATCATGAAAAAAAAACGTTTAACATTATCACCAAGTATTATTGTTTATAAAAACAAATTGAATGTTTTCGTAATGTTTCTCCTGAAAAACGTTCGCTTGAAAAATATAAATTTTCTCAAAATCGCAGGTGGAGGGAGGAGTCC
Source organism: Brachycybe producta (assembly GCA_036925085.1). Taxonomy (NCBI): domain Eukaryota; kingdom Metazoa; phylum Arthropoda; class Diplopoda; order Playtdesmida; family Andrognathidae; genus Brachycybe; species Brachycybe producta. The sequence goes on from JAUPFP010000004.1 coordinate 1,847,817, forward strand.
TCTTATAGAACGTAATAATAACCACGCAGGCGCGTCACCCAGGGTTAAGAAAACAAAATAGATATATTCAGCCACCTTATAACGTACGGTAAAGACAAAAGAAAATTGCTTATGTAGTAGCCTAGTAAATAGTCTAGATTTTTTTTTCACCAGAAACTTGAACAGCATTTCAAAATCGTGTAAAGGCCCATTCACGCTTTAATAATCACTGGCAATGAAACATACCATCATCCATAATGTATGTTAGAAATGAAGACAGTAAAAAACTATTTATTATCCATCATTGACACTTCTAACATAAGCAACTGTTATTTTACCCAACATGTCTTTCTAGTTTCTTAGAGAAATCTTTTGTTGCAAGATGCAAACTTGCTTATCTGCTTAACACTTTTTTTCTATCTCTGTTTCTTTCCTGAATAACAACAACAACAACAACAACATGCAAAAAAAAAAAAGCATACGAATGAAGAAGACACTCTTATTACTGCATCTGTCAAAGTGTTGCTTGGCAACCAGTTTTGGTGTAAGAGAAGACCTTATTGCCAAAGTTGCAATCGTGACTGTGACGCCTTCCACTCGATCGATGTGGGATGGAGTGAGGGGACCACAGGGGCTGAGGAGATGATGGTGGTGATGGTATAGGACCAAATGAGGAAGAGGGGTGACCAACGTTGATCATTCATCAAAGCAAAAAGAGGGCACATAATGCCCTAAGATATAGAATAGAAGTCGCAAAACGCACATTCAGGGCTCAAACTATATAGAGATCATTTTGTTGTGAATATATACATATACACACATGATGACAGATTATAAAATGTGGATGGAGCCAACATTCTTTTTTCGCGAAAAGGAGAGAAAGAAAAACGTGAATGATGATAAAATATAAAGAGAGAGAAATTACAAAGAATGTCATCATCATATAACATATTATACCAACACACAAAATACTGTCACTGTGTAACACACACAGAGAGAGAGAGAGAGGGAGAGAGACAAATAAAGAACTTGTTAAGTGCATTAATTATAACTCTGACTTAATTAATTACAAGTATGTATATGACTAAGAACATTTGTAACCATTGTTTCAAAATGATGGGTAATTGCAAAACGTTGGTTATAACATTAAAGAGAAAAGAATGAACAATAATAACATATAAACACACAATAGAGATTTCAGAGTTTGTGTCATGTTTTTGGAAACTACTGTATATATATAATTAGGCCTATATACTGGATGGAAAATAATGAGTATGGTCAACCGCATTAACACTCCAATGCAAACAGAACAAACAAGATTGAGAAATGTCAAACAAATGGGGGGGGAATCTTTAGAAAAACCCGACTTTCCAACACAAAGACCAAATGGTCTTTTACAAATAGAAAGAATTATTTATTTTAGGGTATATATATACCCATTGAGCGGAGAAGAGATTTCATCATCCACTTGCTGTTATTTGTTGTTACTCGTGACACTTTTGCCACACTGTTAAATTAGACTGTGTGGCACTTAGGAGGAGATTACAAAAGCTCATAAGTAGTTTGTTGTTACTTGTGACACTTTCGGCACCCTGTTTAAGCGAGACTGTGTGGCACTTAGGAGGAGGTTACAAAAAGCTCATAAGTAGTTTTAGTAAATATTCGATAAGAAACTAGAAAAGTAAAGAAAATTGTGCAAAATTAACTTCATGACGATATCTTTTAATATAAATGTTTCAAATTTTGAAAAAAAAAAAAAAAAGAAACGAATTTTACGTTCATCACAAACTAATAAACTGAAAATAATCATGTTATTTTCAAACTGTCATAAAATATTGATATATTGAAAGATAAACTGACATTTTACGTGTCTCCTTCACTTTCATTTCCAGAACTTTTGATTATTCTGTGTTTCAGGATCGACAATTTGAGAAATCGAGAAATATCAAGTCTGTTAGAAACTAGAACAATAGTAGCTGAATCCATTTCAGGTGGTTTAAAGTGTGAACGCCTCTCGAACTCTTTGATTACTTTTGTCGTTCAAGTTCAAAATGAAAATAAACTTGAATGTGTTTAAGAAACTAGAAGAGTAACTAACACAATCACTTAAGGACATTCTCATGTTGATATCTTTCGAAATAAGCTTTTTATGTGAGTTTCAAAATAAACCAACTTTTTTTGCTATAAAAAGTTTATTTTGAAAGATATCAACATAAAATTATCCAATTGAGCTACCCTTCTAGTTTATTTAACACTTTCAAGTATTTCTTAAAAAAGAGAATAACCAGACTTTGGGGGTCGTTTACAGTCAACTTTACACACCAAAACTACCTTAGCAGAAATAACTCTAGGTCTAGGTCCAGGTTTCAGTCCATCTAATAAATTATTTCAGTTGAAGACAAAACAAGCATCTCAAAGACAACAACAAAAATGTAATCATAAATTCAACTCCTCCATTCACTTTGTAGGACTACATTCCTGTGTAGATTCTTGACATAATGCCACGTGACATACTGGTCAGTGTGAACCTCATCTTAAGCCCTGTTTTCACAATATTTACTCCCTTTCTAACGGGTCATCAGTACGAACAATCCCTAACGGCCCTATAATACTATAATCGTTTTTGTATTGTTATCTCAAAAGGTGGCATTGATTCTGTTGTAACCCAAATACAAAAGGTACTTATACAAACACACTTATATAAAGCCTTCTTTTATTAAGTCAAACTCATGTTGAATTACTTCCGTTTTCAAACACTATTTGACTTTGTATGTGTTTAGTCAAGCTGCTTTTTATTATACAAAGTGTCAGTTTTATACACTGGAAAATGGACACAATATAAATTCAACGTTTCATTAATAATAGATGCTTTGCAAACTGCAAAACGAAATGTGAGAAAATATACGAAATACATTAAAAATTATTTCGTATTTTCAGTCTAATTTTACAAGTGTCGTTACGATATTTTTTCTTTTTTTCGTGACGAAACATTTCTTATATTTCGTTACCACAAAAAAGTCGCGCATGCGCGTTTGTTGACATTTTAGCCAAAAAAGCAGCCATTTTTTTCCACACTTCAAACGAACGATGAAATATTTTGAAGAAATTAGTGCATGTAATCTCCAGGAAGGTATTAAATTTACTCAACAAAAAGCAGCAGATATTAGGTTAAAGGTAGGTTATAATATTTAATTGTTTATTGTTACTTTTTATTTATTTGCTGTTATTACCATTTCCATCCCTTGTTGTCGCCGTCGTGATTTCTGGTTTTAGTAATGCACATAGGTACTTTTTGTTTCAGGTTTTAATTGTAGCCAAAAATGTGATATTTCGTGTTTTATTTTAATTTTTTTCGTTTTGGCAGAACGCAAACCATTAACGAAATTTAATTACGAAATAAATAAAAAACGAAATTAATTAAAAATATATCGTTTTCATTTTATTTCGTGTATTTTTGGACAAAAAATCGCAAAGCATCTAATAAATATATATGCTCTATAATATATGCTCTAAACGAATTTGTGAAATTAATTGAAAGTGTCCCTATATGACTCATAATCAGAGACACATGACTCTTGAAAAGTTAGTGATAAAACACAAGTTTATTAAAGAAGTGAACATAAATCACATAATCATGAAAACGTTGTATGTGACTTGAAAACATACCAAGAATAAATGGGGATGAAGAACTGAAGATGTGATTTATCATTGAAGTGATATGATCAGAAAAATACTTTTTCCAAGAGTGGAAATTTCTTATGTGTTTGTGACAACATTATGTGTGTGTACTTGCATTTGTGTGAATGTTTTAGCTATAAGAGGTTCGATCATTAAAGTTCCCAGGCGCATATTTCACAAAATGTACATGGAATCTGCAGTGAACAATTACTGTTATGACGTCATCACAAATAGAAATTAAATAATAAAAATATAGAAAATAATTTTAATTAAATTAAATACATTCAAATTATTTTTTTCTCCATCAGATAATTAAATTTAAAGCTAAACAAATGAACTTAACGACGCACTAAAACACGCGACAGGAACCTTACGCGTACATGTTAGAGCTACTATAAACTAGCTTTTCTGAGTAGCCGTTGTGATACAGGAATGCTACAAGTAGATATGATTTCCAGTGAATTTCAAAATTAATCCGTTATTACGGGTAACTGGCAGGGTGGCAGTGATTTAAATCACATTGATTTAAAAAAAATATTCACATTTATTTAAACATTTAAATTATACAATAAAAATAAAACAGTTCCGAGCATTTTTCTCTATGTCCGGTGGTAGTCCTTTCATTAATACATTATATTTTTGGAAGATATACTTGAGGAAGTATCCCCAATTGACTGGTGGAAAATGCATTGCAAGTAAAACAGACGAGCGAGAATGGAACTGTTGGAATCGATGCATTCCCAGAAAAGTCTGGACTGCTGGGATGTTTTCATTTAGAGTGTGCAATGCACGCTACATAAGTTCAGAGTGGGCGTCATTGAAGTGTTTCTATGATTCCTCATGGATTTGTAACTTCGAAAATTCATTGCATGTGAACCAGAAGAGCGGGAATGGAACTGTTGGAATCTCTAAATTCCAAGAGATGTCTGGAATGTACGGCATAAAAGTTACGCCGTTCAGAGTGGACGTAGTTGAAGTGTGACTATGGTTCTTCATGAAATTTTAACTTTGAGAATTCATTGCAAGTGATTTATGGGTTTTTATCGTCCTTGGAAGTCTGTTGGGCCCTCCTGAGTTCATTTCAGTGCTTTTCAGGGCACTTAACTAACAACTTAACAATTAACAATGTTATTATTACTCAATTTTGCAAACATCATCATAAAAAAATTAATATTTCATATAAATGAAAAAAAAAATCAAAAAATTCTGATTTAAATAAAAAAAAATCTGTTTTAAATCAAATAAATCGATTTATTTGATTTTTTTTAAAAAATCAAAAAAATCAGTTACCCTAGTAACTGGTGATGGAGTTACAGAATCTATGTACATTTGTGAAATACGCTAACCCGACTGGCACTATTCAAGCCAGTCTTTTTGCATATGAATATACAGTAACTTTGCCAGCGCCTTTTCCACTTTTGTAAGCAGTTTATGATTTATCAGTCCTTTTCTGGAACACAGTTAAGAACGTTACAGACGGTACAGCTTCAATTTTGTCCACAAAATCATGGTTATTTTCAACTTTGGAGACATGACATAAATCACATGGATCGAGGTCCGGTAAGTATAGAGGATTGGGGTTACAACAGACGATGTGGATGACAATCAAGCCATAACAACAAACGTTCTCGAGTTCTCAACAGTGTCCCACAAAAGGTCTTTCAGGAGTGTTTTTGGAAGTGGGAAAGGTACTGGCGAAGGTGTATCGATGCAATGTGCAAGGAGCTTGCAGGGGGATACTATTTAAATAGGATCATAGATAGTAGAAAAGATAGTTAACATTTTACAGCACAACTCTGAGAACTTTATGATTAAACCTCTATTGTGTGCGTTTAATCCGTGTTTGTGCGCCCGCGCGCTAGTGTATGTTGCATCGTTTTTTTGATATGACACACACAAAACAAAATCATATAAGAGAAGAAGTGGGAAGGAATGATGATAAGGAAATGAAAAAGCGTTTCGTCGTTTTAATAACTTCTTCTTCCATGACAAGTTAAACAGATGAATAGGAGCAAAAAAGCAATGAACGAGAGAAAAAGGGAGTCAGTCAAACAAGATGCTTCAAGGGGCTTCATAATTGTTTTATGAGGAAACAGAAGACTAAACGCCATCATGCACCAACACAAACCATCATCATCATTGGATCGATTCTGTTAAAAAGAGAGGACCATCAACCATTTTCTCTCTTTGACTCCTTTCTATCTTTCCGTTGTAATAGTGGGTGACAATGTGTTATATATAGAAGACGAGAGACAAAAATATATATATATAAAAAAGCGCAAGTGACCACACGAATCACAGACCATGAGGTTGGTCACTGGTGGCCAAATCCTCAACACCCCTCTAATTTTTAGTCAACCTCCAATTCTAACCCCCCCCCCCCCCAAATATCCGCCTCCTACTTCAAATAGTTAAAGCCAAATCGATAATAGAATGTTGCAATTGCTGTATTTTTGTCTCTCTCTCTCTATAGTGAGTGACCACTGGCTACTTACTAAGTTACTACTTGCAGCACTGCTACATTTTATATCTTAGCTATTTAGGTTTTAAAACATATACAAGTGGCGACATCTGGATGAACTGAACAGGTGCTCATTATAAGAGTGACCCCCATTTGTCCATAAAGTAACTCTTTTTAAAAATATATTCCACCAAATTCAAGATCTACAGTTGTTGCGTCCATAGACAAATAACAAAAGATGGCTGACAAGTTGCCTATTATGTGGTTTTGGCACTTGATGGCGTATTGTTCTTCTAATATTTTTGTTATGGGAGAACATACTGATGTTACAATCACAAATTTAAAAATTTAGGCATATTCTAAATGTTTTCACATTCTTTCAAAATTCATCTACTGTATGTTTGTTATCTACTAAAAAAATAACAATCAATTTTTATAAATTAAAATTGATTATTTTCGTTTTTAATAGTCTATAATTATAATATATTATATATATAATATCCCAGGTCTCTGTGTGTGTGTGTGGAGTAACAAAAACCATTGAAGCACGTCGGTATTTATATAAATTTGAATAAATGACCGGTTTTTTTCTCAAGGTCAACTATATGTTGAACTCTTCCTTTGAAAAGTGGGAGGGGGTGAGGGGAAAAGGTTGGAAAGTGTAGAAGGGGGAGAGAGAGAGAAAAGTGGGAGGGGGTGAGGAGAAAAGGTTGGAAAGTGTAGAAGGGGAGAGAGAAAAGTGGGAAGGGGTGACTGAAATTGAAATGAAAGGAGTAAAAAAAGGAAAAAATGACGTGCATGCACACAATATTGCCGGTGAATTTTGCTCCCGTCATTTATGACGGGTTACCCCACTAGTAATATCATAATAAAATACAATTAACAAGGAATTACGGCCAAAACGTTTATACAACTAGAAATTTAAAAATGTGCTAATTAATCATTTTTTAAAAATTATGTATTTAATGCTAATACAAATAGAACCCTCCCCTAGAAATATGCTAAAAAAATCATTCATTTTATATAAATAAAAATGTAAAATATTTAACAAAGGCTAAATGTATTAAACGCGATAACAGAAAATTCAAAATCAAAAACGTTTTGGTTTAAAATAAACCTTGTGTAGAATGTTTTCTGGCAAAAAGTTTTTTTTATAAGAAATAAGTGAAATTATGCAAATTTCTCCAAAAACAAAAATTATGCAGATTGTGCAAATGTGTTTGGAACCGTAATTATTTATGCAATTGTTTGGCCTTAATTCTTATTAAAAAAAAATTACATGAAAACAAACATTTCTAATATTTTTTATATTATTTTTCAATAATATAAAAAATTTATTGTTAATGATGATAATGATAATTAATGAAAGTTAACTAAATTTACTTTTAAAGTAATACCCAAACTTTTTGCAAGTACGGAAGAGATAAATGTGAAATGTATGTTTGTTGGGTATATATAGTCGTGGAGAAAAAAATCATGATGTTGACCCTTAATTGACCATTTTCTTTTGTCTTTTTTCTCTCTCTTTCTCCAAAATCTCCAACATTTTGGGTCTTCTTTTAAAGTGCGGGGAGGTGTTTTATTTTTTTCTTCGCTTTTTTAGGTCTGAGATGAGATTCAGGGGGAAAAAAAAGAAATCAATAATGCAAAACACCAAAGTCTCGGTTCTTGCTCGAGATATATATGTTTCCAACTACTTGACTGAATAATATTGGTGGAAAAAAAGTTCCTGAATGGAGTGACACAGTATAGGGTTTTTTTTCTGCTTCTATGTATTAGAAGGGCAGAAAAAAGATTGAGAATAAGAGTAGAAAAAAAATATCAAATACAGATGAGAGAAAAAAAATCGACAAGAAGAGCAGAGAGACAGTATATATTATATATGTTACTGTCAATCTGCGGAATCAGTCAATCTGCAGTTTGCCTAAGCAATCTGCAAAACAACCAACCTGCTAGTGAATCTGCAAATTTAGGTGATGCATTTTGCAGATTCACTAGCAGGTTGGTTGTTTTGCAGATTGCCTGATTCCGCAGATTAACAGTAACATATATAAAGGAAAATAAATGGAAACAAAAATAGATAAACTAACGGGGGGGGGGAAAAAAAAACTTGCATTAGACTAGAAAAGGAAAAGAAACGAGAGAGAATAAATACAACAAACGAGAAATATGAAATCGATAATATTATATGTATTTAGATTGCAATAAGCTATAATATGTAATTGCTTATTTAAAAAAATGTATTGACCAACCTTATAATAAATATAGAAGAAGACCTACTTTACTACTTGTAGAAGAATTGCAAACATAAATTGCACCTCTTGAATTTTAATAAAGGTTTCTCTCTCATCATCACTTTCTATGCAACAGTTTGAACAAAAAGTCTGTCAACTTTATTGAGAATTTTCATCAAATAAAAAGTGTCATATTTATTGTTAACTCTGTATTGTAGTTGAAGACAATTTGACCTATACGTAAGTTTGATAAAAATCATCTTTTATGATAATTGTTCATTTAACAAACCAAACCTCTGACAAGTGTCACAAGGACAAACAATATGTCGAATTCAATGCATTCATATACATGTAATATGTAAATATAAAGTGACTATTTAAATAAATTAAATTTGTATTTCAATATAATGAGTTAGTGTAAAATAATATTGGTTTAGTATTTCAACTTGTTTAGATGTTAAGTAATAATGCCGATTTTATCTTGTTGTTGTCCTTAACTGGAATCTGTATAATTTAACTAAACACATTTAACTTGAATGCATTTACCTAAAGTGTAGATAAGGTTAAACACAATTATACCTTGTCTATAATTGACATAAATGCATTGAAGTTTAAATGTGTTTAGTTGAATTATACAGGAGTCCAGTTAAAAACATGAACAAGATAAAAATTGACTGTATTACCTAACATCTGTATAAATTGAAATACCATATTTATTTAAACCATATTAAACAATTTTTTATTAATTCCATTGCATGGAATTTCAGATAAAAGACAATTTCGTAAAGATGTTCAACTTGTTTTTTATACCTAGTACACACAACTTATAATTTAAATGCATTTAAATAATGTGTTCTACAGAGGCTTGTGAAGAGCAAACAAACAATATATCGAATTCAATTTATTCAGTTAAAAATCTGAAAATATCGAGTTAATACTTAAATATAATATAGAAGAAACTATTGACAAAATATTGATTTAGTATTTCAATTTAAAATATTAATAATAAAGTCAATTTTTATTTGTTTCATGTCCTTAACTGAATTCATTTAACTCATGTGTGTACAAGTCATAATACTTTGTACACACATGAGTTAAATGAATTCAAATTAAATGTGTTTAGGTGAATTATACGGAATCCAGTTAAAGACACGAACCAAGTAAAAATTGACTTTATTATTTTAAATTGAAATACTAAATCAATATTTTGTCAATAGTTTATATGTTATATTTAAGTATTAACTCAATATTTTGAGATTATTAACTGAATAAATTGAATTCGACATATTGTTTGTTTGTCCTTCACAGGGGGCTCTGTAGAACACGTTTATTATTTAAATGCATTTAAATTATCAGGTGTGTACTAGGTATAAGTCAAGCAAGTTGATAACATTTACAAAACGTTATAGTTAACTACCTAATTACTTGTTAAAGTTTTCCAGTGTATAACATTGTTTATACAATTTCTAATACAGTATTACACAATTTTATAAGAAAACATCTTAACAGAAAAAGCGTATAAAAATGTTACACTCAAGATGAAATAAATCAGAAACATAATCTTCATTTTCAAAATAATTGTATTTTAGAATGCTATAAGATAAGACTATATTAATTTCTGATTATTTTAACTTATTAAATTACACTTCTATCTATGATATTAAAAAAAACTACCAAAAAGTAAATAGATCATCTGTTTTGAAATTAAATGAACAGATAATATTCCTGAAATATGATTATGATGTGATGACATTAAAAAGTGTCTACTTTTTTTCATCTTCTTTGAAGAGATTTCTTTTTTTTTTTTAAAAAAATCAAATCAATAATGACTGAGGATGAGAATGAGGAATAAGAAATAAATAGAAACCTCATTAGATATTCACGCTTTTGCAATTCATAAGCGTCTTATATCTTCTTATATATATATATATTACATTATAAGGGGGAGTTTCTCAGCTTCAAAAAAGCCTATGGCCTCATATTATGTTTTCTATATGTATGTATGTATGTATGTATGTATGTATGTATGTATGTATGTATGTATGTATATGTATATATGTATATATATATATATATATATATATATATATATATATATATATATATATATATATATATATATATATATATATATATATATATATATATATATATATATATATATATATATATATATATATATATATATATATATATATATATATATATATATATATATATATATATACATATACATATATATATATATACATATATATATATATATATATACATATATATATATATATATATATATATATATATATATATATATATATATATATATATATATATATATATATATATATATATATATATATATATATATATATATATATATTGATAATAATAAAAAAATACATTCAACATTCTTGCTTTTTATGATTCTCTGATTTATAACACCCAATCATGGATGATGATGACGTTTGTATGCATACAAAATATACATACTGTATATATAAAGAATGAAATGTAATTTTATGCCATAATACCATATAATAAGCAACTCAACTAATTGACATGTTAACATGAGAAACGTCATCAAGTATTTTTTTTAATACGAAGCCCTGTTAATTGATCTCTTTTTTTCTTCCATGTTTTTCTTCCATGTTTTAAAAGATTCTTTTTTAAAATAAGAATTGCAACAGGTGACGATCATCTTTGATCAATTTGAGTATGAACTTAATAATGAAATTAAAAAAAACTCCTTTCTTTATTTCATTTGAAACTTGATTGATTGCATTTAATCTTTACTTAAGAACCAGTTAAGTGGCATTTAGAATGAATGCCACATAAAACAAAATCTGTCTTCATCTTTAAATCTATTAATTAAGGTGTTTCAAATTTGACCATTGTTGTTGTTTACTAAGTTTCTCTTTGTTATTATAAATTTAAATGGATAATATTAATGAAAGTGTTGTGAGGAAGAGGGGGGGGGGGGGCAGGGGGAATTCAATTGTGTTTTGTGACTTTTGTGTGTGTTTTTTGGTTGGTTTTTTTATAGCCTCGAAAATATTGATTTTTTATCTTGAAACGCACAACAGTAAATCTTTGATGATGATGTTTCCAATATCCCCCTTGTGGCAACCACCACATTGAGGGTTTTTTTTATTATTGATTTTTAACACTGATACTTCTGATTGATACGCCTATTTACTTCTGATCAAAAGTTGTTTTATAAAACATAATTTTCAAATGGAATTCTCATATAAATAAATTATTATTTATCTCTCTGATCTTTCAAGACTATATTTAATTTGTGGGTTACATTTGATTAGATAGTTCTTGTATGATATTGAAACCATTAATGTTTTTGTTAGCTTTTTTATTATTGGAAACAAACATCCACACAAAAAAGATTCTCTTGTTTAATTATTCATTATTAGAGCAACCACAATTACGTTTTTTTTTCTTCTTCTTCTCAACCAAAAGACTAGTTAGAGGCTAGAATTTTTTAGTCATTACTCATTCTAGAATCTGTCAACTAGAAAGAAAAAAAAACTCTCGCAATACTTTAGCATTTTTAGTATTAAAGAAATCTGTATGAAACCGATACGAGTGAGACTTGAGTATTATGAGTGGCAAACGTCGCCACCAAGTGGCTTGAGTTGATAACACCTATACAAAATAAACTAATACAGAAAATGAACAATTGTTATATATTTTACAGAAGAAACATAAATGACAAAATTTAAAGTTTGTTCGAAATTAGAAGAACGGACCAATATGCTGAAATATTTTTTTTTATAGTATGTTTAAAAATGAACTTTTTATGGCCCAAATTGCAAAAAATATTTTCTTAAAATCAGGGTGGATAAAAATCGTGATTTAAAAAAATCTTAAAAAATAGGATTTGATTTAAGTCAGATTTTTTTTTGTGATTTAAATCGAATTTTTTATTTATTTATTTAAAATATCATAAAATTGCTCTTTAATTAACTGAAAATTCATGCATGACGAAGTGTTCATAGTAAATGTATTTCATAAAAGAGATTTGATTTATAAATCTCTTGATTTTATATTTAAATCAATTTGATTTAAATCAATTTACCATGGTTAAAATATGTTAATTTAAATATATATATAAATTATTTTTAATATTCTTAAAAGTATACTACTGACCAGTAAAATACATGAAAAATGATAATCTAAATACCTAACATGTTTCAACCCTACCTTATCCAACTTAAATCACTAGATGGCGCACAAATCTGTGTTCACCTTTTTTTCCCTCCAGTTTCCAGTGTTGGTTTTATACAGTATTTGCAATTAATTAATTATTAATTTAGAAACGACATTGATATTGGTTCAAATCTTTAAAGTTTGTATTCACGTGAGCAAAAAAAGAAATCTACTTAATATCAGCTAACTAATTGTTGGTACGTTAAATTCAATTTTAGTGTCATTTGTAAGTAGTATAACTCCAGTTTGAATTACAGAAATACATCTACGAAATGAAGCAAGTAGGCCTATATTGCAAATTTGCAACCCAAACACTCAAATAATGTTTTAGTGAAAGATAATCTAGATTCCTTAAATCTGCATTTTCAGGTAGTTTAATTAAGTTCCTAACAATTTATCATAAACATATTTGCCACAAACACACCAATTTAAATAATTTGTAATTATTGAAGAACCCTTGTTGCAAGTATCCAACTAATTAATTAATCAGGTGCAAACACTTCTTAAATCTAACATGTGACATGAGTAAGATGGGCGTCCATCTTGAAAATTGTTTCAACTTCCATTCCCTTCACCTCCTTCCCAATGATATGGCTATTTTTGTTTTACAATAAACCCTAACCTGAAAATAGCTCTTGTCATATTTTTTTATATTTCACTAAAAAAAACCACAATCTCTAGTTCTGAAACTGATTTTGGATTTCTTGTTTCAGTAAATGCCTGAAGCCTTGTTTTGACCTAACCATGAGACACATTGGTAAAACAACAACAACTGGAAAGTATGTTGAGAAAGGCCTGAACAACAGTCACAGCAGTTGCAATGGACATTAAAACCTGCCTAATTGGATTGTACAGTGTAAGTCCTTCTTTTGGCAAATATATTTATTGGCTATGTGGACTAAAAGGAATCACACACACCTCATAATCATCAACCTTTTGTTTGATTATGGATTATGAGACGTTCCTGACAACCTAGAGGCTTGATACAGACGATCAATTCAGGCTTGTCAATCCTGGGTGTGGAATAAAATAATCATTTCAATGATGGGAACATGAGTAAATTCGTTTAAAAAAAAAGCTCTGCACACATACAAATTTAAGACAATCTTGGCTGGATAAGCTAGAATTTGATCGTCTGTTTCTAGCTTAAGGAGGGGAGGAGTAGGGAAAGTCGCGAGATATCTTTTATGTATATTAATGTAGAGGTTGCATTTTCAGTCAGGGTCATATTATCTCCACCCCCAATAATATGGTAACATCTTTTTTCTCCCTTCTTTGCCGAAGGTGAAAGATTTCCAAGTCAGGTTACAGAAAAAAAAACTATGACAGCATTTCACTGTGGAATGCTTAAGGCATCTTTTACAATGCAACTTTTTTTTTCTTTCTCAAAATTTAGGTGGTCCTTTCTTGATGTATCTATTCTCTCTCACCCTCTCTTCTTAACTTCACAATCTTTTTTAGAACTTGTTTTTTTTCCGTTTTCTTCAGATTATTTTAAAAGGCTTGAAATATATTTAAACGTTTTAAAATAACAACATGGAAGACCTATATAAAATTAATTTTATTACTAGAATCAATTTTTATATACAATTTCTAAAAGGCTCATTTAGCTTTTAATATGTACTTGTCCTTAGTAATTGAGTGTGAGTGAGACAGGGAGGTCATTTGTTTTCATTGTGTGTGTGTCTGTCTCAGGTATGAAAAAGAGCACCCCGCAGTGGTTGTATACTGAACTAACTAGAAAAGTGTTACAAAAATAATCTTCCCCCTTCTTAGATATTTATTTATCTGCTGACAAAAAAAAGTCTGCGTTTAAGAAAGAATTAAACTCACAAGACAATGAACCAGAACAAGAAAACAACAACAAAAAAACCTCCTAAACAGCAGCAGTGAAAGAATTTTGACTTTTCAACAACACTTTAAGATTGGAGAGAAAGAGAGATGATCAGGTAAAGACATTCAAGCCTTAAAGCTAAATGTTCTTAACAAATGTAAAGCTTAGCTTTAAATTAGCACTACATGTGCTGATGTACAGTTATTTAATTTTTAAAGTTTTTTTTTTCCTTATAGAAATTTGGAATTTTATGTTTAACTAAATGTAAAGTTGTAAACTTGTGAAATTCATGGAGATGCGCGCCTGACAAATAAAAGAAAAAATTAAACCCTGTGGCACCTTAAGCTCAGTGACCCTTTACAAAAGTCCGGTTGCCTAAGCCCAGTGTCCCTTCAAGCCCAGTGATCTTTAAATCCGGTTATCCTATCCTCTCTAAGCCAAGAGGCTTCTTCATCCCAAGAAAAGACCCCATCAACTGTTACTGGATATAATTCTTTCGATTATGAGCTACTACCTTCCATGCTAAGGCCGTGTAGTTATGTTATATGTAGATTGGACAGATGGTGGACAGGAGATAGAGGGTATGCAAGCTCCTAATCGAAGGTTTTCTGACCGCTGTGACCAGTGGTTACTGATGAGCCTCATGTAACAAGCCATTGAAACATCGTGTTTTCATGCAACTTGTGTCAAAAGTGTGGAGTGGAGGCCCTTGATATATCGTGTTTCACATGCATTTGCAAGGTATCATTATTGCTTGTGTCGGTTTCACGCTCCAGACGAGAAACAGTGACACACGACACTGATGCATGTTTCAACGTGTGGATGACCGCATCAGAGCCATCCACTGTTTCAACAGTAGTCCATTTCAGTCAGTCGTCACTCACGATATGATGGACAGTGATTGCTGTGTAAAATATCAAAGAATTTGCGGAGGAATCAGTGAGGATGCATGGGTTCCATGAAACCATTGCATGCATCTTGCATCATGCAACGTATATCACAGTGTATAGGTGTCTGAAGACAAGAATTGCATTGAGCGCCCTCTAGCGAATGCAAGAATCGTGTTGTTTACTATCCATAGCAGAGATGATATAACATAATAAAGGGCACTCAATGTAACATTTTTAATTTAACATAAGTACTTGTAGAGTTCTTTGCATTTAAACTTACATTCATTATGACCTCTAACCTTCACAATTTACTGGTGGGGCTAATTTAAATGAGGGCTAATTATTGTTTTTAGAGGCCTAAATCATCCTCATCCAAATGTTAATTAAAACTATAAAAGAGAATCCGTTTCACGTTGAACCACATTCAAATAGTTATGAATTGTAGTGTTATTTACTAATTAGAAATGTGTTCTCGGGTGTTGCATTAATGCCATTGTTTCTAGATATTCAATGTGACAAAAAAATTGTCACAAGTTGCTAGTCATAATAATAATAATTTGCTATCTTAATAAACTGGTGAATGTCTGGAATTATTTCCACAAGAAAGAGCCTCACAGTTGTGGTTAACTGTGAGGTTAACTCAAAGAGTTTTGTCAATTTAGAAGGGAAAATGAGAGATCAAGTGGAACTTTGACCACAGCTGGAAATCAACTGAGGTATCTAATGTGTTTATGCAAATAAAAGAGAAATGTTGGTTTTTTTTTTAAATCAGCATTCCATTTCTTTATTTCTATCTCAGTCAATCACATTATAGATTACATTTAATCTTGTGTGAAATTGAAACAAGAGACGCGAATTTTTATTGTGTTGTTCTTCTTGTTAACCAAATTAATTCAACAATTGTGTGACCAAAAAAAAAGGATGAAATGTAACATAATTTTCCAAAAACGAAGGTAAAAATACTGAGGTATTTATTGAATAACAGAAAAATTGCAACAACAATAGGCTCAAATTGCTGAAACTTCTGAGCAATGGGTTTTCAATATAGAAAAACCCTGTTTAAGTTTTGAGTACAAACTTAAACAGGGTTTTTAAGGTTGAACTTAGAAGAGGGCTCAAGATGAAGTTTACACGATATTGACTACCTCGCCAAAGCCCGTGAGTTTAGCTTTAACTCTGGCTAAACAGTAATTAAGAATACCACATTATGTGCCTTTAAAACCTGGAACACACACGCAGAATTCCGCTCAGAAAATTATAACAGAATATTAGAACAAGAAAATGTGTTTGTCAAAAGTGAATAGAATTATTCAAAAATATGAGTTGAATAAACCTCAAGTTTTTCCGCTGGTAAAAGTTTCCATCTAAAATCTTGACCAGTCAGCATGACGCATGTGAGTTATGATATCACATTGGCATGAATCCATATTGGTAACCTGTGTACAGTGTTTCTTGTCCTGCTCAATAGAGGGCTCACAATTTTTCTACATTTCTTTTCTATTATGTGTGAACACCAGTAAGTAAACACATAAAAAGAAATTTTGGTTATTCTTTAGATAATTAGTAGCCACTTAGCCTCTATGCAGGAGATTATGTAGCTTTTCGTCGTATTTCGCGCCTTCTGCGCTACCAATATAACACCTCCACAGCCTTAGATTACAGGCTACACGTGGCTGTTGTTAATCAAAAGAATATGCGAAATTTTCTTTTCCTTTTCTAATTTGCCTATTTTCTCAGCGGATTTTCCGCATGTGTGTGTTCTAGGCTTAAGGAGATTCCTGTTGTTTGGGCCAACATTAAAGCATCTTTTTTACCCGTTTAGAACTAACTGTGTATTCTGATGGCAGATTATTGTTAATGTTTAGAGACAGTGTGATGCAAGCTATAACGTTACTTTTAGAAAGTTACAACTCATAAATTTGCACTTAAAATGTTTTTTTTAAAATACCTCTGGTTGTATCTTAAATATATTCAAGCTAAACTAATAATAGTAACTGTCAGTATGACTGAATAATTATTAGTTTTAGTCAGCACTTCACCTAAGCAAACTAATTTTTTTATCAGCTGTGCTAATTAGGGCATAGATTGAGTGACATACTCGCGGCCTATATACCAGAAGAAGAAGAAAAAAAAAACACCGCGTTTGCTAGTTAGTAGATTATAAGACTAGCCAAGTTAGCAACAATTCATATTTTTATTCATTGAAGGATCGACAGAACCAATGAAAATTAATTTACTTTAAAAAAAAAGTTAATGTCACATGTGATGGGTGGGGGTTACTATTTTTGTCTTTTTTGATTGTAATTTTCACTTCTGAATTTTAAGTAATGGGTTCAATAGTTTCTCTCTCTCTCTCCCTCTAAAAAGTTCTATTTTAGTTGTATTTCGTCTCAAACAGGGCCAAAAAGAAGAGAAGAAAAAAATACTAAAAAGTGCACGATGTCGTGAAGTTTTCAAAACCTATAGTAGTGACTTGTGGTTAATTTTTTTTTTTTTTTTCTTCTGTCGACCTCTCCCAAAAAAAAATTTTTTTTTAATGCACGTAAAAGTTAATTTGTCGACCGTTTTACATTCGAAGTGAACCGTATTTTCTTTTGTTTAAAATTCGCCGAATTTAGGATGACATTCTTGAAACTAGGGCAAACTGTTTTATGGTTTTACAACTCTTAGTCAAGTGTGTTTCATATGTGTGTGTGTTGTGTGTAATGTATGTTCTATATGTATGCAATAACAGGGTCTATGTATTTTGTATATGTGAACAAATACGTGATCAAAGTTCTCGAAATAAAGACGAAAGGCAATAAGGATCAAGAACGAAAAAAAAGAGGAGTTCACTATAGCTACGTTCCTAAAGTCCTAGAAGTCCTCAATCACAATCGGTTAAGAAGTAGAGAGAGAGAGAGAGAAAACCCCCGAGAATAGAAAAGAGGGGGAGGGAAAAAAGAGGGTTTGTTGAGCTTTTCTTTTTATTTTCATTCGTTTTCTTGGAAAACATAAGATGAGAACTTTAAATAATACATTCCTTTAGATTTGAGAAACAATCCAGAGTGAGATCTGGTGTAAAAAAAATAATAATAAAAATTGTGATGGTAAAAAAAGGTGATGGTCCATCCAGAGAAGAAGAAAAATAACATTTTATTTCGTGTATTTTTCGCTAAGCATCTACTATGTCATCTTAATATGATGTCCTTCACAGGGCTCCGTACAGAGTTAGTTCAGAAGCAAGTTCTAAATTGCAACTTTTTAAGAAAAAAAAAAATTCAGAAGTTAGAAAATAGAATTGAATAGGTGAATGAGCTAAATATTTTTATGATATATTTAGAAATAAACATTGAAGCCAAAATACAGCAATTTAAAATGGTTTTACTAAATGCAACAAAAAAAACTTTTGAAATTTCATTAATAAAATGAATTTTAATTTGTGTAATTGCTCTGCAAATGGACCACAAGGCCTATTGACAGGGATGAACTAATCAAAGCTAATTAATCTGTAAGACAGCATATAAATGATCTTATTAGATTCAAATTATCATAAAAGTTTATTTTGAAAGATAACACAATAGGCAAAAAATCCTTCAAGCATTAGAGGTGGCAATGGGTAGAACCGAACCGTTTCCACCCGGTTCGAAACCGGTTAGCTATTTTTTGAGAACCGGTTCTGATCAGTTCGTTGATATTGACGAACTGGTTCTACCGGTTCTGAACCGTTGAAATACATTTATCTATTTAGCATTCATTCAAATACTATTAAAATTTGTCACTTCTGACAAATGTATGGAAATTTAAAAGAAGTTGCTAAACTTTTTGTTGATTTCTCAGTAATATCAGTAATAATTTTAATCTGTTTTGGATAACTGTTGTGTTCACACTTTTTCCCAACTTATTTATTTTTTTAAAAAACCTTATAGATCTAAGTAATTTGATTTTTTTTAAACATTTTGCTTTGTCAAGCAAGATGTTCAAAGTAAATTTGTCGTAAGTTACTTTTCCTGTTATTGTCACAATAAAAGACAACAACTTTTATGGCTTTCAACTGAACAACTTTTACCCACAACCTTTAGTCGACTCCCAAGTTCAATCACAGGATGACTGACTGACTAAGGGTCACAGTCTTAATGATTTTTTTTAAGTCAAAGCTAGTGTTAAACTCATCATCTTTTAGGCCGGCCACACACGTAACAGTTTCACTGTGCAAATTTAACTGCACATGTCACCGCTCAGGTCCAAGACATGTGCGTGTCATCCCCTAGTGTCTATATACGATTCAAGCAAATCGCTGCAGGTTTAGTTAGCACAGTTGTGAACATTTCGGTGTGAATCATGACGTCGGAAAAAGGGACGTTGATGACATGTGGCACGAACAACAATTACAGCAAAACTGTATCACGATTGCACAAACTCCTCCCTACACGCTCTGGTGTGCAGCTTGACTTGCGAAAAAGTAGTAACGTCCCGTACTTCTTCGGTCGCTTGCACAGGTGTCTAAAATGGCGCAGTTTACAAGTATACCTGCATTGATATAGACATGTGGAGTTAAATTTGCGCAGTTAAATGTTACGTGTGTGGCCGGTCTTAAATGAAACTAAAATAATAAAAATTTACCACTACCCTTTATCTTAGCAGTTAACTAAGGTTGGGGGTCACTACAGCTACCAAGGCTCACAAGCGCTACTAGGGGGAGCACCGCTACTTGGGTCACTACAACTACCAAAAAATAGGGGGACAAAATATAGACCTTTTTTATCAGTTTTTCGTCACTACAGCTAAAAAAAAAAATAACCTTTTCTCCCTAACCTAACCGAACCTTACCTAATGAAACCTTAACGATCCTAACCAAAAAGTACCAATACTAACCGAACCTAACCAAACCTTACCGATCCTAACCAAACCTAACCAAACCTAACTGAACCGAATGTAATCTAAACTAAACGTATTGATAAATAAAAATTCCTATATTTTTTGGTAGCTGTAGTGAGCCTGGTAGCTGTAGTGACCCAGTTAGCTGTAGTGAGCCAGTCCCGTTAACTAAGTATTCGACCCTAAAGGCTAAATGTTTTTTTTAGCTTTTCTCGTTGAAAGTTCAAGCTGAAAAGCGATAGAAAATTGAAGAAAGCTGATGTGGGACTGGCTCACTACAGCTAACTGGGTCACTACAGCTACTAGGCTCACAACAGCTACTAGGGTCACTACAGCTACCAAAAAAATATATAGACCTTTATTTCATCAAAAGGGTCACTACAGCTACCAAAAAATATAGGTCTTTTTATTTATCAATACGTTTAGTTTAGATTACATTCGGTTCAGTTAGGCTTCATTATGTTCGATTAGGCTTCATTATGTTCGATTATGTTTCATTATGTTTGGTAAGGTTCGGTTCGGTTTGGTTAGGATCGGTAAGGTTCGGTTAGGTTCGGTTAGGATCGGTAAGGTTCGGTTTGGTTAGGATCGGTAAGGTTCGGTTTGGTTAGGATCGGTAAGGTTCGGTTTGGTTAGGATCGGTAAGGTTCGGTTAGGTTTGGTTAGGTTTGGTTAGGATTGGTTAGGTTTGGTTAGGATCGGTTAGGTTTGGTTAGTATGGGTACTTTTTGGTTAGGATCGTTAAAGTTCAGTTAGGTAAGGTTCGGTTAGGTTATGGAGAAAGGGTTATTTTTTTTAGCTGTAGTGACGAGAAAGTGATAAAAAAGGTCTATATTTTGTCCCCCTAATTTTTTTGGTAGCTGTAGTGACCCAAGTAGCTGTTCTCCCCCTAGTAGCGCTTGTGAGCCTTGGTAGCTGTAGTGACCCCCAACCGATGATGTTACTTCAAAATTCAAATTGCCCTCCAACTGTGACAGAAAGTGTGTTTGTGTTAACTTTATTCGTCTGTCGTCTGTTTAGGGGGTTTATATACTTAACTACTGTGTCCATTGTCATACAACCCACCTTACTACTAAAATTACATTTCTAATATTGTCTGGGATTTTTTTTAACTTCTTTCTACGAAGTCACAATAAAAGATATATCAAAACGAACAGTTGTCATGACAACAGAAATGTCATAAAATAACATACACATGTTGTATACACACCTGACCTATAAATGGTGATTTTATATAAAATGTGACTAAAAACTTGTATAAACGAAAAGATAACCCAACATTTAATGTGAACTAAATGTGAACATACTTTTTTTTTTTTTTCTGAAATCTAAATTATTATTTTATCGAGTTTTTTTTTTTTTCGTTTTGTCTCATTTTTTTTTCGATTATTTAAAGCCCACTTCCACCTACTTATATTCAACATGCTATTGAATTATTTATTAAACCAACTTACAAGTTAGAAGCAATTTTTATATTTAAAAAAAAATGGCTACGAAGATCCTTTTACGCCCACTGACACTTTTTCTTTTACCTTTCAGAAACATTTGTGCGGTTTAGATACAACTTAATTTACTTCCAAATCATTTCAAAACGGTCAACATTGTAACTCTGAAGGATTTTGAATTAAGTATTATTCCTCGTTTCCACTATAAAAAAAATTAACTGCAGTTAAAAAGTTAACCACTTTTAATTTTCTAACGGAAACAAATGGTGGTTACATTAAACATAGTTAAATTTCTGAATAATTAAGTTAACTCTATTGAATTGACACAGTGTGGTTATCGACATTATTGAATGGTTAAATACATCATCACTTCCTTTGTTCAAACAAATTTAACCTACAAACAATATGGTGGATAGCGAGAGCACTCAATTTTTAACTGAATGAGGAATGAAAATTGCACAAAATGCACAACTGTTTAACAGGAAGTAACACAAACCATAGATGGTTTAAAAATGGAAATACAAAAGTGCCACTTACTGTACAGCTTGTCTGCAGTTAACTATAACCTTAGTTATATAATTGCAGTTAATTTTTGTAGTGGAAATACAGGATTTTAGTAGTTAACTATATACTCTCTCTCTCTCTCTTGAAACAAGAGTTGTGATTTGATGAATTCACTAACTTAAACCCATATCACACTAGCAATGTGACATGCAACTTCTTTGTTTATAGTGTGATATGACATGCGACTTGATAAAACTTTCTTTTCAACTATAGTGTCAGACTTAATCTAATTGAGTTTGCACATGATCAACTTCAGAGAGACTTTAAAATTTCATAAAATTGTTCTTTTAAAAAACTGAAAATCCGTTCTTGACAAAATGTTCAATATGTTTATTCACCTGTCAAGCACATTCTTCTGATAATAATCTCATTTCATAAGAAAAATGAAATTCAGTAATGTGATTTAAATCACTTGATTTTTATGGACGTGTCAATTTTGTTTTATTTAATCCTGAATTAAATCAGTGATATAAATCAATCCACCCTGAAAATGAACAAACATTTTAAATAATTGGTGCTTCTTTAAATTTCGGTGCTTAATCAATCGTCCCTTATTGAGAAGTTACAAAGTTGTCAAATCAGAAGTGTCTGATCAATGAAACTGATCAATGTGATCAATGAATCATGTTCTACTTTTTAACGCTGAACTTTTTTATCTTCTTGAAAGTTGCTTCTAAAAACTGGATAATGTTTCAAATCACAAATGTGATCACATTTCACTTGAATTTTCATTCAATATGTTTGTGACCACAAATGAAGTTATCGTTTTAAAAGTGAAGTTGCTGTCATGTGATTGCAACATTTTGCAACTTATATGAAGAAGTCCTCTCATACAATTAAAAGCTACTGTAAATGCAAAAAAAAAACTCCTTTATCGGTTTTTTTCCACCTTGTAATGTATTTATGTTTTATAGACCTCAAATAATACGACGTAAAGACGAATAAAATGACGTCAAACATTAATACAAGGGTTTTTTTCTTTCTTCTTGTTTTCATTATTTGTTTTATAATATGAAAAACAAGATGCAAAAAATTAAAAAAAAATGAAGCAAAAAAAAAATGTTGTGTAACTTGGACACAACAGTTCGTTGCCAAATTTTGTTTTGTGTATTCGTTGTTATGATAATGGAAACCTATGTTATATTCGTTTTATCTTACACATATTATTCAATTTTGTTAGTATTTTTACAATAAGACAATTACTTTAATGTTTCTCTTTTATTGTCTTGTTTCTTTTTATCTGGCGTTACAAAACACTTGATGATCTCCTCAATTCCTCATATTTTTCTTATCATTTATGAATGATGACGATGATGATAACTGATACAAAAGTGTCAAATTAAACCACTGTTATCAAGAGACTTCCGTTTTTTGGTTAGGTTAGCTTGCTTCAGACGGAACATTTTGTAGCGCCACCAAACGTTTTTCTTAAGCAGACCACTGATTACATAAGAAGTAGTCGCACAAACCCCCGACCCACCATTTTTCTTTTTCGGCAAAGTGTTGTCCGAGCCTTGGTCACAGGTGGTGACCACCACTTTTGTTTAATTGATGACCAAGCCATTATCAGTGGTATGCACTGACAACCATATCATAGTTTAAATGGCTTTCTCTCTGTAGTAACCACTTTGTGGCGGCCACTGAGTGGTCCATGTGAATCCAACTTGTGCCCTGTTTCTCAAAAATACAAACAAGTCTTGTAATACAAGTGAGTTCTACCTTAGACTATTACTTTACTGGACTGGCAACTTCGTATCTTCTCCATGTTAAAGCGTTAAATGCATGTTCAGAGGCAAAAGTGACGCCAGCTCCGTCTGGTGGCATTATTTTTAAAGAAAATCGGGAGTGAAATTCTGTTTTTTGTGTGGTTCGACGTTGACTGATGTGACGTCAGAGTACATAACCAACCAATTAGAAGTTGCGTTCGTCATAAAAAGGGCGGAGCCAACTTCTGTTCGCAATTATCTATAGGAGGCTATGCCTGTGTAGTTCTTCATCGGCCATACTTTTTATACTAATATATAAAAATACACCCTACATATATACAGAATGAACTCGTCCAAAACTTTACTTTTACTATTCAAGTTCATATACCATTGTCCCGCTAGAGGCGCCACTTGGAAAACGACGATGCAAAACTGTTCAACACAAAATTTCGGGAGTTGCCAGTCCAGTAAAGTAATAGTCTAAGGTTCTACGAAGCTCTGATCAAGACATGCTTCGCAAATTCACAATTTGTGATTACAAATTATTAATTCGTAATGATAAATTGTGAATGTGCGATGTGTATGTCCTTTACATGGCTCCGAAGAAATCTCTTGTATTACAAGACTTTTACTTTTGAGAAACAAGGGGGCCAGGTCGCCGATAACTGAGCTTTCAGCATCAGTTTTTCGTCTCCGTGTACTATCCCCACGCCATTCACATTATTACACAAGTTTCCTGCCCACACGCAACATCTGGAACAGCGCAGGCAAAATGTTGCACAAAGCCTTGCATGTGGACTGAGCTTTATATTAATAAACTAACCAATCAAATTCCAAGACAGGTGAAAAGGCAGGTCAAATGGTTATGAACTTATGACGTACCAGCTCCTGAGCTCCATTATCAATAACATTTTTTTTGAGCTGGCTACAGGTTAGATTATTTTGACGGAAATATACAGAAATGACTTCATTGCTTAAAATTGTAAAGCAAGAATCAAGAAGCCACAGAAAGCAAATACGCAGTTTAACCCTTTTCATACAGCAACAGTTTGTCTCTTTGATGGCCAATTTGCTAGAATGGGTTAAAAGGGGAATTCCTCACTGGGTTTTTTCCACACTGGGCTTAAATTTACAAACCCAGATTATGAAATTACAAGTTAGTTGTTCTTGTTTGTTTAACCTGTATCTCTTTTTAGTAATTTTTTTTAGTTAAAAATACTTAAACTGCTGATACAGCACAAGTAACAACTCAAATCTTTTTACACGTTTTTTTCTTCACCCTTGGCTCTTTTTTTAAACTTTTTTTCATACAGAAAAAAAAAGTTTATTTGCAGCCGTTCCTTATAGTTTCTTCGATATATATTCAGACATACACCGAACACACAAAAAAACCATCTGGACTTTCAGAAAAAGAGACAGAAAAATTCCATTCTAAATTCATAAATGTTAAAAACATTTACAAAAACAAAAACACCTTCCCCCCCCACACACACACACAAAATAAATATTCACTAAGTTCTATTATAATACTAATAAATAGACTTAAGTTGCTGAAAAAATATTGTTTGTAAATTTACTGACAAATAAAGTCATCGGTTTTTGTCGGTATGTTTGGGACACGTGTTATTTTAGGCCACTCATGTGAGAGGACACACGACACTCTTATGTTATAACTGGCGGTATCCCTTTCGGTCGAAATTTTTTCCGTCGACAAGCCTCAGGGATTGGATTGGAGGCTAACAGTGACGTCATAGGGGACAAAATATAAACCTTTTTATCACTTTCTCGTCACTACAGCTAAAAAAAAATAACCCTTTCTCAATAACCTAACCGAACCTTAACGATCCTAACCTAAACCTAACCGAACCTAATCGATCCTAACCAAATCTAACCGATGAAAAAAAGGTCTATATATTTTTTATTGACGTCACTGTTAGCCTCCAATCCAATCCCTGTCGACGGAAAAAATTTCGACGGAAAGGGAACACACCTTATAACTTACAAGTACATGTACATTAGGAAGTTAATAATCAGGGCTGGGAAATTAGGGAACTGTCCTGAAACACGCAAAAGTATCAGAATGTTGGCATAATTAAGTTGATTACATTCAAAATTAATATCATGATTTTTTTTCTGGAAAAAAGTTTTTTTTTGCCGGAATTCTCGAAAATGATGTTTTCATCTCGATTTTACGTTTTCTATTAGTTTTTTTTTTTTAGATTGTTTAGATTGTGAAAGTTTTCACTACATCTTCCCAAATTTCTAATCTCAAACTAAATATGGGTTAAAAAAGGCCATAAAATTAATAAAAAAAGTTCCCTCTTATGTGAGTCTAGTCAAGTTTGCTGGAAGAAAACACTGAAAAATTGTGATTCAATTTAATTATGCTAACCTTTGAAGAAACAAGTTTGAAAATCCCGATTTTATTTATTTTTGAGAATTTTTTTCTGGAAAGCAATTGTGTTTTTTCTTCACGAATTTTTTTCTCTCTCTCTCTCTCTCTCTCTCTCTCAATTTTTGGCTATTTTGAATCCCGAATTTCCCAGCCCTCTTAAACACACACTGGGCTGGGGAGGGGGGGGGGGGGGGGTTTGTGAGTAACGATAGGAGAAGACTCAGGCGACTATAAAGACTTTTTCGACACCAAACAGAAGTTAGAAGGGGTCGCTGGGATGTCCTCGCAATGTATTTTCTATGGAAAGACACCAACCTTGGCACACAATTAAAAGTCGCCTCTGTGTGTGTGTGTGTGTGTGTGTGTGTGTGTGTGTGTGTAGCAAGGTTGGTGTCTTTCTATAGAAAATACACAGCGACAGCAACACTCTCGCGACCTTCAACTTCTTTTTGTCGCAAAAAAGTCTTTCGAAAGTCGCCTTTGTGCCAAGGACCTTAAGCAGCTATCATCGCACTTATTATTTCCTGCAATATCATAACTTTTTTGCACAAAAATTAGCTTTTTCTTATTTTTCTTGTAAAGGCCTTGCTAGAACTCAATGAAAAGAACTCTGAAAAAATATTTCAAAAACATAAATTCCACAAAATGGAACTCAGAAAATAATTCTCAGCCTATAGCATAATGAAAACTCTGAAAACAAAAGCAATTGTGTAAATTCCTATGCAGTGTTGGCTTTCCCTAGATTCCCTATTGTATTTCAGAGCTTTCTTTTTCGGAGTACTCTGATTTTCCACTGTGAAACAGCAGTTTTCCAAAGAAAAAACTTCCAAAAACTATCATTTCGGAGTGTTTCATTGAGCTCTAGCAAGGCTTTAAGACATGGTGCAAAATTTAAAGCAACAATTGTCTTTTTTTTATCTTGAAGTGAAACTTGCAGATTTATAATGCCAGTGTAAACGTTGCTTTTTTAAGCTGGTTTTCAACTTTTCATGTTGTATGTCAGTGTTATATTTCTTGTGTGTGTCACATGTGTATGTTTCATCTTTTTTTTGTTCCTATCTTCTCTCTTTTGTTGGCAGTATATGATATTGATTTTTTTTCTTCTTCTGTTCATTGTCACCTTGTTTGTTTGTGACATTTTGTGTGTATTATTCTTCAATGTATATTATGTGTGTGTGTCACTTGTGTGTGTGTGTGTGCGTCACAAAAGTATATGTTTGTCCTGTGTATTTTCATACTGACTTTCATCTAAAAAAATGACCATCAGATAAATTAATTTCTAACTAAAATACACTTGAACTTTGCAACGAACTCGAACTCAACAGGAAAAACGTCATAACTTCACAAACTACAAACATATCCAGTTATAACATCATTTCCAATAATATTAAAAGAGAACCTCGCGTGCCATTTTTAATCCGCAATCCATATACAGACACACACACCTCATTTGAGGCAGACAGACAGACCGACCCTCACTCCCCATCCCTTTAACGTTTGCAGCCCAAAAAAACCCCTTCATTCTCCCTAACCCTTAACCTCCAATTTCAATGGTATACAAGTTACAGAACCCTACAAAAGTTAATAATCAATTTAATCATATGCAACAGATGATACACAGACTTAATAGTTAATCAATGAAATAAAACAACAGCTAACAACTTCACGAATATTGTTTTTAGATGAACACCATCAATATAATTTGTTCTATTTGAGATTCAAGAGAGTGAATTGTGAAATATTGGAGAGGGGTTTTTTTTTGGGGGGGGGGGGGGGGGGATTTTGTTGGTGCAAAAATGCGAGGGGTTATCGAGTAGTCTTAGGGAGAAGGGGGGTTGTATGTGGAGTAAGGGGGAGAGAAGAGGGGTCATACTGATGATTAAGGGAAAAAGAATTATGCTTTTGGGCAATCGTTAGAGGCTATAGTTAACATTTAACTGAAATTCAACTGTCTTTGAATTCTCGAAGAACTCTTAGCGTCTAAACAGTTTCTTTGATAGCAAAAATAATTAATTCTTTTTTGTCTTATACCTTGTACACACACGAGTTAAATGAATTCAAATTAAATGTGTTTAGGTGAATTATACGGAATCCAGTTAAGGACATGAACACCAACTAAAAATTCACTTTATTATTAATATTTTAAATTGGAAATACTAAATCAATATTTTGTCAATAGTTTATAGATTCTATTTAAGTATTTACTCAATATTTTCAGATTATTAACTGAATAAATTGAATTCGAAATATTGTTTGGTTGCCGTTCACAGAGGGCTCTGTAGAACACGTTTATTATTTATAAATGCATTTAAATTATCAGGTTATTACTGATGATGATGATTATTAGTGGCAGTATTTAGAGAGAGAAAAAAATCGAAATCGGTCCGATATTTAGAAAAAAATATCGGGATTTCACGATAGAAAAATCTATAAAGTTGAAAAAAACGAAAATATTTAAAATATCATCTTATATCGAAAAAGTAGAAACATAGAAAAAAAAAAACTTATACAAAATGGAAAAATATGAAAGACTAAAAAATAATCAAGAAACTTAAGAATAATTAACGAATTTCACATTTTCTATCGAAATATCGATAAATCGAAAATTTTGCCAGCCCCTTAAAATGATGATGACGAGAATATGTTACTGTCAATGTACGGAATCAGTCAATCTGCAAAACCACCAAACTGCTAACTAGTGAATCTGCAAAATGCAATATACATACTTTAAGTGATTGAACTTTGCAGACTCAATAGCAAGGTTGGTTGTTTTGCAGGTTTCCTAGGCAATCTGCAGATTGACTGATTCCGCAGATTGACAGTAACATATACTGTATGTATAAACAGCAGTTTTTGGTGTTTATCATCATCATCCCCTTATACCATAATTCTCCCCTCCTCCTTTTAAACCTTGTTTTTTCTACCATTTTGTGTGTGTTCTATTTTAAACCACCCCCTGTCTCACTTTGAAGTTTTCATTCAGTTTGTCCCTCTCTTCATTGACTATAAGAGGGGGGTAGGGGGTGGGGGAAATGATCATCATGCGCAGGTGACGTCATATTTACAATACAAAACCATGTGTTTTCATATTATATACCATTCATTTTTGGCGCCGTCTGTTCGTTACTAGTAGAGGAGGAGGAGGTCATTCATAATATGAATAGGTGTTCCCGTTGACCTTTTCTTTGATCACTCCCCCTCCCGTCTACTCTTTTTCAATATATCCTCAGTATTCCCCTTTTAAGTTTTATAACTCCATCATTTTACTCTTTTCTGGATGAAATTAATAGGATTTTCATAAACCTTCTTCCATCTTTTTAAAAAAATTAACCTCCCCCTCTTTTTATAATCAGTTATTTTTTCAGTCAAAAATAAATCTTGATTATCTCTTGATTCAGATAAATGAAAACAATTAGGAAATGTGTTTATGTTATGAGTAATATTACATAATTGACTAGAGTTACTAGTCAATGTGCAGACAAAAATACCAATTTCGGAAGTCAAGAAAATCAATTAATGTTTAATCGTTTATTTTGAGTTTTTTTAAATTATTTAAATCGTTATACGAATGAATGATTTTCAAACATTGGTTATTCTAGTTTCAAAAGGAAACACTAACGAGAAATTGAATGTGAAGAAAAAAAAACTAGAACGGTAACTGAATCACTTTAATAATTATTTTCATGTTGAAATCTTTCAAAATAAACTTTTTTTTATGGAGAAAAAAATTTAAAAAATATCGGCTGCTTGAAGTTCGGTTATTTTAAAAATACCCATAAAAAGTTTATTTTAAAAGATAGCAAAACATTTACTGTAAAATAGTCTTCAGTGATTTGAGCTACTTTCTAGTTTCTAAAACGCTTTTGATTTAGTTTTGCGCTTCTGAAAGCAGAGTTTAGAGTGGCGTTTATAATTTAAAACACTCAATAAATAGTAGATTTTGAAAGATGTCATCATGCTTTGCACCATTATTTAAAATAAATTTCTAAATTTTGGCAAAAAGAGATGCTTTAGAAAAAGCCACCACTGTCCAGACCAAGGCAATGATAAAAAAATATGGTTTTGATCCGGCAGTGTGTAGAATGCCTGAGAACAATGACATTATGTAGATTGAATAGGTTTTTTTTTTTAGACATTCTGCTTAATTCCGAATTAGTTGATTTTATTATTTGTGTAGAATAACTGAAATTCCACATTGACGGATGTGATTCTTGTCATACACTATGAGATCCGGTCTTTAGACACGCGGTTTGTCACTAAACTCTGTGATACAGTCTCACAGACCCCCTCCCCCCCAATACAAGATAATGAGACAAACATGAGGATTTGGTCTTTGGGTGACCATGTCTGCAGACCTGTGTCTCATAATGTAATGGCTAGCTTATAAGATGATCATCATTCGTCACTTTCAGTGGTCAGTTTCGAGTCTCGACCATCTCCCATATCCACGTGACCTTCCAATCCTCTCTCTCTCTCTCTCAGCACGTGACCCCCCCTTTTTCTCACCCACGTGAACTTGACCTTCAAGGTCCACGTTGTTTTTTCTTTTTATCAACATCCATGTTGCCATGGTTACGAGTTTGTTTACATAACAAATTATCAGATTAATGACAAAAACACGTTTTTATAATAAAAACTTACCGGTAACAAAAAATAAATAGAAACCCCTCTTTAACAATTAATTCACTTAAATGACACTAGAGGACGCTGATTTAAAGTTAATGTCAAATTTCCCGCCTATTTTTTTTTTTTTTTTTCGCGAGCCAAAAAAAAAAATAATTATCAAAGTTAAGAATAAAAAAATAACAAGTTAAGCTTATAATAAACGCGATTAAAAATTAATTGTTGCAAACTGAAAATCGAATAAAAATGACATCCTATCCGACGCGAAAAACGAGAACATTTTACCGATATTCGAGTGTCATCTTGGCGGCAGATGAACCGATGATGAACGGCGACCGCGAAATCAAATTCACCGTTGATTTATACTTCCCCCCCACAACTAAACCTACCCTTTAAATGACCTTTTAAAACTCACGAAATGATGAACAAACAATCCGTTTACACGATAACAACACTTAACCTTATCACAGTCCACTCTTTGACCTGTTATTCACCGTTGAATCGAGACTAGAATCCCATAAAACAACAAGCTAAAGAGGTGTTTCAATCAGCTTCCTATCTTATGAACCAGATTTTTATTAGCGTCCGTTGGCGGCTGCGACTAGCAATGCAGATTAGTTCATAGAAACACCGCAGTGGCGTTTCTGTTGTCTCTTATAAAAAAACAGTGACATGACGTCATATATTTGAAGAAACGGTTTTGCCGCTATTAGGTTCACCAATATGGCGATGAATTAGTAGTAAAAGCAGTATATTTGATGCTTGACGCCATGTTAGGTTACAATAAACGTTAATGTTTATGGCTTTTTGGCAACACGTCGTACTTCAAAATGTCACTACCAAATGATTATTAATGACATTGTTTTCATATTTGATGACTATTTTTACATATTCTTGCAACTTATTAATTTTTATTGCAATTTCTCGGCAAATTTTAAAATTATCAACTAAATTAAACAAGCAAGACTTTAAAATTATAATATAATTTCAGTTTTATAATTTTACTGTAGCAAAAAAAAACTGAGTAAAAATGAGCTACAATAGCAGACGATGCTATCTATGATAGCGCTTGAAACGCCATCTATTGACAATAATATGATTTATTTGCTCATTCTAGCAGACGACGTTTTAAATATAATCATAGAAAATAATAACTCTTTGTTTATTTACGTCACATTTTTTTTGTTATAATCTATTTAAAAAAATTGTAAATAAAACAACTTTTTTCCATTTTTTATCAATTGCAATTTGGGTTTAATAAAATGCATGGGGGGAGTGGGTAAAAATGCGCTAAATTTGGGTGGGTGGTTGAGCTAGAGGTGGTTTATTGATTTTTTTTTTTTGCTGCTAGCGAATCAATACAGACAATACCATAACTCTCAGCCGATGACTTGGCAATGAACTGAACTGCTTTTGCTAATATTGTTACAACCTGCATCCCCTTATCCTATCCTATCCTCCTTCTCATATAAACCTTCATTCCCCCTGTATTTATATTAAATATGGACTTCACCAATGGCCTCATACATGTACTGTATATATAGGCTTTTCTATATACACTTGATAATCAGGCAAAGCTTATGAAGCTTATTTCACACCTGTTTAACGCATCATAAGAGCGCTTTTTTGGCTTAAAAAGCCAATCACACACACACATTTATATTACGTTTCTCAAATTAAGGCTCACGAGCCACTAAAGTAATTTGTTTGAGCCCCCCCCCCCCCCCCATTGTGTTTTTTAAAGAAACTCTTAAATTCTAAAAAGAGCCACTTGTGTGGCCTTTTTATTTTTTGCAATTATTTAATATGGTCCTCATAAATACTTTATAAAATTAATCTCAAAATATATTTATTGTTTGACAAATTAAAAATTAAAGTTTTCTTTCTTTCAAACAACAATAAATTGCCAATTTACTGAATTAATCAAGCTAATTGTGATAATGGTCATTTTTCCCCTCAAGAATGTCCAACTTTGAGGTTTTTATATACATGAGTTTGGTGTTGTTTGAGTGAATAAAAAAAAGCAAGGGTGGTTTGAGTGGATGGGGAAGAAAGGAGGTTAGGGGGGTGTTTTCTAAGGGTGAATTTTGAAGGAGGATGCTTCTTCTTCACTAAAAAAAAAGCGTATGTGTAAGCTTAGCTCTTATATGCTTGTATATATAGGACCTAATGGACAATCTATTGATCGTCTGTGCACGCAAAGCACATTTTCCATTTTCATTCTATAAATCTTGACTGCAAGAAAAGTCAAAGTGAATGAGGACGGGTAAAAAAAGAGAGAGAAAAAAAACCGTACTGTTAAAACATCTCTTTTTTTAAAAAAAAAATATTTGAATAAAAAAGTAGTTCCTTAAAATAACCCATTTATACCATAAATTTTTAGTTCGATAATTTTTTTTTGTAGTTAAAACATAAAGAAATACGTTTGTCAACATTTATAAACTTTTTTTTTAATAATAATAATATGAAATTAATCATTAATTTTGTATTTCTATTCAAGGTTATCCCTTGTATTGGGGCAACCTGGTATAACAATCTTGTATTGCAAAGAAACCTCCAACAGGGGACATTAATTATTTAACTTGTAAAGTTAAAAAGTTTCAAACTTTCAATCAATTTCAATAAAAGTGTTGAGTGGAGTATGTTTCTGTCGTAACTGTTAAGAACAAAAGAAATGAAATTATAACGCTAAAAAAATTGTTTGTAATATATGATATGTTACTACACTTTTTTCATTTATGAAAGCATCCATTCTATGTATGGATAAACCAATTGATTTTTTTTCATCGGCAAAGGGCCTATGTGACCACTTGACCTACTAAGCCACCTATTTGTCCTGAAATCTAACTCCGTGCAGAGTTTAATATTATTGATTAACAATGACGAAAAATAGAAGAAGAGAAAAAAAAAAAACTCAGAACGAATCGTATTGATTCTTGTTAAATAAAGGTCATCTGTCATTGAAACCCAAACAAAAATCAATAGAATAGAACTGAATTTAATAGTGTAATTTATAAATACATTTATGTCTGGTGAATAATTTAAATTTGTGATGTAAATAAATACTAAACAAAGACTCATGATACAAATTACTACTAATTAGTAAGATTAACAATATAAAACACTTCATGTAGGAAAGGTCTTAATGATTGGTGAGTTCTTTTATGGCTTATGAGATCATTACAGAAAAGCTCCAAATAGTTAAGCTAGCCTATTCAATTTCAATAATGTTAAATTGCTTAATCATCTATCTACTCATTGAGCCTTCAAGTGCAAAATATAAAATACTGAAGGAGGGGAAAATAACTCTCTTCACTCAATTTTTGACAAGTGATTTTTTTTGTGAAAACTTTAAAGTGAAAAGTTTCTCAAAAAATAAATAAATTAGTAGTAATGTCTTTAGTGCTTAAAGTTCTCATTTTCAGAAGTTTAACTTGTCAAGAATGTTTTTTTAATGTTTTCTCATATGGAAATAAACAATAGTCCTATTAAAAGTAGTCCACTGTTGTGAACACGAATTAAACTTCTTTTTTGTCACAATTTCTAAAGAATGTGGCAACTTTTAAGCACAGTTTAAATGTGCCACATTCCGTGCCATCAACGACATTTAAGCACAAAAAAAAGAGTATTTCTATACTTTGTTTCTAAACATACATAATTTTATGTACAATGTAAGCCTATGTAGTCTTTGAGAGCTACTGTGTCATTTTGCCATGCCTAAAAAGTGAAAATGTCTTCCAGTATTTCAACATCTCATGACACAAAACACACTTCGTTTACTCAATTGGCCTTTAGCCAATCACAAAAAAGTGGTTAGGACAACATTTGTTAGGCCCTATCTAACTTGACACTATGTTATACTTATTTAAATATAATAAATATCAAACATGACACAACTATCATCTTACAATGATTATACTTTATTTATTTATCCAATTGACATTCTGAAAACATGTTTAGTTACATTTCAGCACACTTTAATGTTTTTATAACTTATAAGAAAGGCCAAAAGTATGCAGGCAATGCACAAAATGCATATCATCGTCCCAACCCTTTTTGGGTGCACTAAGATACCATATGGGTGCCACATATACACTTGTAATTAGTTTGAATCTAAAGTAAAAATACATAAAATACTCAACTTTCATAAAATTGCATAATTTAACTTTTGGTTAGAATAAAAATTCTACAAACGGTTTCGAAAACGAAACTGAATTTTTATTTGCATAAAAGTTTTAGCCTTAATTATTTCTTGACATTTTTTGTTACCAATTTCTTCAAGTTGTTTATTATAAAAGCAAGTTGCATTCTAATGTTTAATCGAACTGCTACCACATATCAGATTTATTAATGATAATTGATGAGTTTTTTGATATTGTTGATTGTTTTTGTTGAAAAATATAAATACTTCACATATTATGTTTCAGGTTTTTTTTTTCACATTGACGGAAAAGCATTAAGCAAAGTGACAAAACTGACGGTTTGTTTTCTTTTCAATTGAATGGAACCAACAAACTTTTTGAGTCAGTGACCACTTCTCACATTTTTCTTCAAAAAGGATGTTCCACATCCTACCAATATAGAAACTTAGAAACTAAAAAAAAAATTATCTTGACAGTTTGAAAAAAAATCTGCAAACTATATCATGAAGATATTTTTTAGAACATGAGAGAAATAGTGTTATAATTTATTGCAATCTATACTATATAGGAAGAAATACAAAAACCATGGGTGGTTAAAAAAAGGGATTGGGATGGAGAAAAAAAAATACAACTTGTGAAAAGTGGGAGAAAAGAAATGAAAAACTGTCTTGTACATGGACGTGGATAGATTCAAGTAAAGAAAAGAACTGAAAAAAGATGAGCGAGAAAGATTTTCTCATAAACATGCCAAGAATCTGAAAACATAGACATCTGTATGTAGTGTTTGGAGGCTAAAATTAGGTTTGGCTTTGGCTGATAAGAATGTGTGTGTGTTTGCCATATATCCCTGTTAGGCAAACTGAAGTAAAAGTAAAATACATATATAAAAAAAATTCAGGCTGATTTGTCATGCAGGAAGCATCTGTAAAACCATGTATAAAGACATATAGAACATTGGTTCCTTCTTCTTGTCTTATGACATATTTAGTACTATTATTGCCATCTAGGATTCAAAGTCTTAACTAATCTTGTAGAACAAACACTTAAAAATAGGAAAGATTTAGGCATGGTTCAGACCATGGAGGTTAATGTCTTTCGGGCATGTGCACTGTTGAAATGTACAAACCAAATGCAACCACGCACATGCATGGTAGATAGCACCCTTACCTTACAAGTCCTTGCACTTGAATGTTGTAAAATCAATATACTTTTATGATTATTTAAAAAAATAATTAATATATTGCTTATATGTTTTGTTAAAAATTGTAGAGTGAATTTTACAAATATATTGTATTATGCATTTATACCGTGTTCGTCTATTGCGAACGATGCACATTGCACAGTAATCTTTATTACATTAAAAGTTTACTATGTTTAAACTTTTTAAGTATGCATTATTTCAAAATATATATTTTTTTAAGCAATTTTATATAAAGTAATGGTAATTTGCATACAGTATCATATTGGATATTGGCCTGATTTTCAAAAAGCTCTCTTTTGTTTTTTGTATAATGAGATACAAATTGAAGATAACTTATAATAAGGCCCTATGTGTGTGTTTCTAATTTGAGTGCACCTTAAAAAAATAGAATTAGGTCAATAGAATGTAATAATTGTATGTGTTCTAGACCTGTTCATTGTATTAAATGTTTATAATATATTATAAATATAAAAAAATGTTTGATCACTTCAACTGGTAATGTATTTGGACGTCTTGGTATTGGGTGTGTACCTTTTTGAGTGACTGAAATTATTATCATTTCCAAGCTGACACAAATTTGAAGTGACTGGCAATATACAGAAAACAAAGAGGTGTATAAAAATATTTAAAAGAGAATGAAAAAAAAACAACATGTTTTTGTTGTGTTATTGTCCACTGATCAGCAAAATTATATGTAAATATTGTAACAATTTTTTATAAAAAAATACTAAGAGTGGGTGACTGATTATTATAGTTGTTACCAAAAAAAAAATTTGTTTCCTGTTCATATAAGGCCAAAAAAGTAAGACTTGACAAATTTTCAAACAATTTTACACATGTTTACCAAATATTGAGGTTCAGTTATAAGTTTTTTTGTTGGTGAAACTTGGCAAGTTATGTTTGCTATTTCTCGCAGCTATTAGCAGGGTAATTTGTACAGTTGTAATTCCAAGATATTGGAGTAGGCTACAAATTTAGAGTGATAATTTTGAGAAAAAAAGGGAAAAACGCATAGAAAAAGTAAGGAGTAGCAAAAGTGTAGTTATATAGAACAAAAAAAAGCATTTTTGGATGCCAAGAATATCTCCCTCCTTTCTATGAGAGATAGCAAATTTTTTTTCCACTGGTGCTAAATAGACTAGTTATAGTAAGGGCCCCCCCCTGTTTTTAAAAATAAACATATTTTGCTTTCAATTGCTAATGTGAACATCTTTAGAAAATCGTTTTATCTGAAATTCCACTTACAGAAGAAATAAAGAGAAACTTGAAAGTTGTTTAGAAACTAGAAGGGTAGCAAAAACAGTTAATACCTTAACTAGAACTAACAAGTTAGTTAAATGTACTTAAATATTAAACAGTTTCTACAGAGGCCTGTTAATATTTAAATATATTAAATTTGTATTTCATTATATTGGGTGAGTTTAGCAAAATATTGGTTTAATATTTCACGAACCAAATTAAAATTGACTTCATTATTAATATTTTAAATTGAAATACTAAATCAATATTTTGTCAATAGTTTATATATTATATATTTAAGTATTAACTCAATATTTGTTTGTTTGCCCTTCACAGGGCTCCGTAGAATATTTATTTAAATGCATTTAAATTATCAGGTGTGTACTAGGTATTAGGGTATTTTTCATGTTGATATAATTTAAAATAAGCTTTTCTGTGAGTTTATATTTTTAAATATATCAACTTAAAATACTATTAAAGTGGTT
This sequence comes from Brachycybe producta, assembly GCA_036925085.1. Classification (NCBI taxonomy): domain Eukaryota; kingdom Metazoa; phylum Arthropoda; class Diplopoda; order Playtdesmida; family Andrognathidae; genus Brachycybe; species Brachycybe producta. Next base: position 1,885,771 of record JAUPFP010000004.1, read on the forward strand.
CAGCCACCAATTCTAGATTTTTTAAACACAATTTAAATTTCTCCAAGGTGGTGTTACTCCTGAAACACAGAGTAAATCAGAGTTCGAAAATCAGCTGTTCATAAAATATTAAAAAATAAATAAATGCTAAATGACTAAAAGCTTTCATTATTAGTTTAATTACTCTCCACCACAGGTCATTTTATCTCTTTGTGGTTTTAGACAACTGCTAGCATAAATGATGTAAATCATAAGTAATAAATACCTTTATGATACCACAAATAACAATTTGGGCAAATTTGTTGTAAAACAGTCTCGTTTTTATTTGAGGTTTTATAAACTGTTAAGTTTCTTTCCTTTAGGCTTTCAACAATATAATATGTTTAGTTTAGCTCTTGCGCAATTTAGCACTTACTTAATCTACACACTGTATGAGATAAATTGGTAATATGGCAAACGTTAAAATTTAAATTATGTAGGGAGGGGGGAAAAATAAGGACAAAATAACTTCATCACGGACAAAACTCCTCCTTGACTACAAAAAAAACTTCTTTTGCCTAATTATTCTTAATTAGTAGGCCTATATTCCATAATCATTTAATCAATATTCTACTTTTCATAATGACATGTTTTTTCAGAGCTTCTTTTTCACACTCTCATTAATACTTTAGTTATACTACTCTGTATATTATATAGACACTATATACATATGCACATTTATATATTCTAACAACATCTACCAAAAAATTCTTTTTCAGATTTTGAGATTTTTTTTTGTCTCTTATTCTTCTTCTTCTTCCTTGTAAAAGCTCAAAATAATCTTGGATGCAAAACATAAAAAGAGGACGAGAATATTGATCGTGTATTTTCAGAGCTGTTTTTACTAAGCTTATTTTATTATAATACGTCGAAAATATTTAAAATAGATTTATTATTAAATTAATACTTAAAGATTAGAAAATAAAAAGTTGAATTTATTAATATTTCTTCTTCTTCTTAAAAAACAATCAATTTGTACACGCAAATTATTTAAATTTATTCGTATTATCGATTGAAAATATATACACTGCATACTTATTTCAATATTGGCCATAAAGCAAATTTCATTGATTACAAAAACACAATTTTTTTTATTATTACTGCAATTTTTATTTTGAATTTTTGTTAATATTTTTTTTTAAATATTCAGCTAATTTAAAATTTACGTCTGAAAAATATACATTTTTTTAATATTTTTTTTAAATGAACCCCCTCCCCCCCTTATTTTTTTTTAATAAAAACAAATTTAGATTTTATTCTTCTTCTGACATAATAATAAATGTTGCTAATTCTTAAGACAGTTTACAAAATAATTAAAAAAAAACTAACATGACCATCATTTTTAAAACTTACTTATAGCACAAAATAATGACGTACATTTTTTTATTACTATTTTTACCTTTTTAATTACTAACATTTATATTTTATGAGTGTCATCATTCACACATTAATGCAAAAAAAAATCTTTAATATAAACTATGATTCGTGAACTTATTAAATTATCTTAATTTGACAATGTTACTAAGTCAAACAGTTTAAACCAACGTAAACCTATACAGGTAACTTAAAGAGCTCTTCCTATTTGAGCATTTAGTGCCATAGCTGAGTGTGGCCAATAGATGGTGCAAACTATACTTAGAGCTTCAGTTACTGTATGATTCAATAAACATACAAAAATGGATGACATTAAAGCGAGATGTCTTCCTTCTAGCTTGTTCAAAAGCATACGATTGATTCTTCACTTTCTTTCAGCATTTTTTTCTAACATGCTTTACCTTTATACATTTATCTTGGTTTAAACTAATATCTTTTGTAATTAATTATTGAAATAAAAATATAATAAATTTAGAAGAGATTGATGACATCATCATTATATAGAAAAAACAAAAACAATACTGAAATTAAACACTGAATTAGAATAATATTCAAAAAGAACAAACACAAAAAAAACTACATAATTTGAGGCAAAATGAATACGAAATTGTATTTTCAATATGGATTTTTAAAAAAGGGATCCAGACAAATTCTCCATTGAATTGCAGTCAAATATCCATTAAAGAAGATTACTGGAAGCAACAGTTTTAATATTAAGTTGTGCTGTTAAGTTTTTTCTTCTTCATAGTTCTCAACCAAAAAAAATATTAATGGTGAGTTTTGTTTAGTGGTGTTTATGTTGATCCCAAGCAATTTCGTATTTTCTTTTCAAGATGGCCTCATTGTTTGCTTGAATTCTGCGTATTTTTTCATCCAATTCATTTTCAAATGTTGGTCGTCCTGGACAAAATGCATGGAATGATCGTTTAACAAATGGTAAACAAAAAAAAAAAGATACAACATAAAATGCAATAACAAATAATGAGTGAAATTCATAAATGCTGTAAATAAAAATAACTTGGAAGTCCAAGCCCAAATTCAACTGAACTTCAATTTTTAAACCCTCTGAACAGAGTTCCAGCATAGGAACTCCTCCCTGTTCAAGAGTGCTCAATAAAACAAGGGGTTTTTCTATGCTGGAAATCCGAAGAGAGAATTCAAGTGATGTTTCTTTTTAAAATTTGGACATGAGACTCTATTTAAATTTGTGCACTGCATGTAAATGCAAGATAATATCAGTCAAAGGTTTAGTTGCAAAATTTGCAATCAATTGCTCTCGGTTTCTCCACAAACAAAAACTAGCAATTTTTTCCCTAGAAAGTAAATTGTTAGGTAATCGGTACTTTTGTTCTCAACTTTGTGCTTTTGTGAACATTAATAATAATTGGTTCGTTTTTAACAAAAAATTACAGTTGATAAAGATTTTTATCATGCCAAAATCTTAATAGTTGAGATCATATTTCTTTACGGGTAATTAATTTTTTTAAACACATGTTTTGTAATTTCGAACAAAAATTCTTATTTGTTAGTCATTTAACAAAATGACAAAATTAACGTGAACTATTTCTTTTTATCTCGGTTTTCTCCAAATATCTGCAGTTATTAATTTATTATGTACACCAAATTAAACTTTGTTTTTTAAAATCTAGTTTTCCAGTACTTACTAGAGAAACCTTGTTTATAACATGGTCGTAATTAATAAGGCAAATAGAATTCTTTTTACAGTCAAAAAGACTCAGAGGCTAGCATTCCCTTAGTTTCCCTACAACTCGCCTAGGCTTGCAGGTTAACTCTGGCCTCTACAAAAATTACCTGCCATTAAAACGTTAACCACAGTTAATTTTCTAGTCGAAACAAATGTGATTAATGGTTACATTTCTGACCCATTGTGGTTAACCACATTATTGAATAGTTAAATACATTACTTCCTGTGTTCAAACAACATGGCAGATACGGGAGAGCACTCAAGTTTTGTCTTGAATAATGAATGAAAATTTCATAAAATGCACAAATGTTCAAAAGGAACTGAAACAAACTCATTTAACCACAGGCAAGTGTCTTTAAAATAAAAACACACAAAAGTGCCACTTCGAGTTTGTCTGCAGTTGACTTGGGTATGTAACTGCAGTTAATTTTTGTAGTGAAAAAGCAGTTATTACTAATTTACTAGGTCTCTTTGATGGCAAAAAAAGTATAATTATTTTTGCCTTATAATTAAGTGCTAGAAAAAATTAAATTCATATAAAATCATCTCTAAAAATTTTAAATATCGATATAAAAACAAAATCTTATCAAGTAAAAAAATATCTTGAAATGTACATTATTGTGTTTCCTATTGGAAATACTCACCGTTCACTTAAAATATGTACAAGGAAAAAAGTATCACAATTATTAAGTTATATTTACACAAAAAAGGAACCAATGAAACAATAAATTATGATAATTACTTCGGGGAACTGATTAATCATCATATTTCAGGTACAATAATTTGGAAGAAATCTTAAATAAATGCTGAAGTGTGATATGGATTTATAATCAGAAGTTTAGAGAAAAAGAGACGAATCTGATTAATTCTTAGGGCGTTCACAGACAAGTGAAGTTTTGTAGTTGAGATGAACTGCAAAAACCATTTGGCTAAAATCGACCAAATAAGCCACAATCACTTCTTGTAATTCATTCAAATAGACAAGAACCGCTTCCCCAACTCCAGTTGTCTCTTTTGGCAACACACTCGGCAACCTTTTGCAGTCCATCTCGATCACTAAAAGTAGTTCGTCTGCAAACGTCCTTAAGAATTTGCTCTTCGTGACTCAATACGATAAAACAAATCTGAGGAGGCTGAAAACTATCTTAAAACCTCTTTCACGATTCAATCAAAATGAATCAACCTTGTTGGTTCAATTGTAGTTGAAAAGGAAGAATCTTGATGAAGATTGTGATGATGATGACTTAGAAAACCAATTCGTAAGGAAGATGCTGAAACAGAACAGATTAGCGCAAACGAACAAACACGAAAAACAAACGTAAACTTCAGATTTAAAATAAATTACGAAAGAGATTCAATAATTAACAAGAGTTAAACTCGTTGAAAATTTTTATATTTTTTTTTTGAAAAAAAAAAACCGCCCCCCACCCCCCATGGAAGGAAAAAAATGCTGCAAAGGCTTCAGATGGACGGATTAATAATAGCAAAGAGTTAAGAAACAAAAAGCATGAATATCATCTCTTTTTACCTTTTAGAACACGGCTTTTACCCGAAGACAATTCGTGCTTCATGTCGGCCGATGAAGGAGCAGCAAAGGCATCTCTTCGAAGTTTCACCTTTCGCTTCGGTTCTTGGCTTCGACCGGATGTTGTTGAGCTCGGCGATGCTGACCTACGTTCCGTTAACGTATGCGGCGATATGGAACGACGACGCGACGAAGGAGATGGACCTCGTAAGTTAGAAACTCCCAAGGAATTTGGAGGAATTCCTAGACGCTGACGAACGGGAATCCTCTGAATGGGTGAGGAGGAATCACGACTTCTTTCGACTGTATCTGTATCAAGTAAAAGTTTATTTTAAACTCTCATTTTAAGCTTTATTGAAATGGAAAGCTAGTTAGAAACTAGAACTGTAGCTGAATCATTTAATAATATCGTCACGCTGAGCTTTCAAAATAAAGCTGTTTATAGACAAAAAATTATAAAATATCGTCAGCTTAAAGTTGATTCATTTTCAAACTGACATAAAACAGCATATTTTCAAAGATATAAACATGAAAATACTCTTAAAGCTAATTTTAAGCTACTCTTAAGTTTGGGCTACCCTTCTAGTTTCTAAAACACTTTCAAATTTCTAAATTTTGCTTCTGACTTTTCCACTTTAAAAACAACATTAAGAGTGAAATCTTCTCACCATCCGTTATGATTATGTCGATATGCGGACTATTAAGACGTTCTTTAACTCTATCGTTAATGACTATCCTCCGAGATTTCGACATTCGATCGATCTCATTCGGACTGTCCGATTTCCTACGGATGGCTTTTGAGGACTTTGTGCGTCTTTCTCGTATTGGCAATGGACTACGACTTCTAGATTTAACATCCGATGAAGCTGGACTCACTTTCACGACACTAAGCACAGATCTGACAACTGTTCGATCGCGTTCAGTCTCCCGTGGATCATCAACATCACCGTTATCGTCATCATCATCATCATCTTTGTTGCTGCAATTCCTATCCTCTACTTGACGATCATCTTTCTCAAAACCTTCCTTCCCTTCTTTATTACGTTGTCGTAACCGTAGTTTTTCTCGAAGATCGAGCGGTTTAGAAGACGGAGAAGAATTACGAGAACGTAACACCTTCGAGTCACCATAACTCGAACGGGACGAATCTTTTGGCGAAGATTCGATCGGATCTCTTTCTTTAGAGCCCGATCTACGGTCACGGCGGCGATAACGACTTGTAACAACAACAGAAGGCATTCTGTCATCACCGACTACAAAAAACTTAGACCGACGTTCACCATTTGCCACATCAAAGTCATCTACGTTACGAGATTTATCACGAAGTCTCTCTTTACCGTTTTTAGTTCTACGACTTTCGAGTCGACGGTTCAAACTTTCGTCACTAGTAACTTTACGTTTCCGTCTTTCTTTTCTTACGTCGTTATTATCTCTACGATGCCGTCGATCTCCGTTACGACTAGCATCTTCTAAACTACGTTCCGATCGACTTCTACCGGCGTTATTTTCTTTTATACTTCGTAATTCTGTACGAGTTTGTCTTTCGTAATGTCTCAAAGACTTTTCGCTACGACGTGGTTTGTCTAGAGATTCTGTACCACAATAATCATCTTTAATGTTAAGTTCAACGGAAGAAGAATCTAACTGACTAGTCTGAGAATTTAAAGAATCGTCTTCTTTTATCTCTACATTGGAATTACTACATAATAAAGTAGATTCAGAATCTGGAAGTTCGTCATCAGGATGCAATAAAAGAACACTTTCATTATCATCATCATCATCATCTGTGTCTTGAGTTTCTCTTTCTTCATCTCCGTTCTCTGTTTCTTCGTCATTTGTGTCCGAAAGCTGTCGATCATCTTGATCTTCATCAGAAAACTCTTCGGAATCGTCGGAGCTTTCGGAATCGGATTCGAAACGACTGAACTTTCCGCTACCTTAAAAATGAAATGTATTGCTATAAATAAAAATTGTCCTTTCGATAATAATTGTATCAGCAGTTTTTACTTTTTCCTCTTTGAGGAATCGTTGAATTCAAACTTTCGTTTTTCGATCTGTTGTTTATTGAGAACGAACTGATCGAAGTCGTATCTTCACTTAAAACTGGTTGAATGACGATTAGATTTGGCCTTGCGTTATAACTCTGTCAAAAGAAATTGAAACGATCTATGATAAGAAATAGAAAAAAAACGATATTTTCTATTGTAGATTACAGGTCTATTTGGAAAATCTGCTCTAAATCCACGATTCGGTTGGTTATTTGTCTGTAAAATCGAATTCGCTTGCTAAGAAACGAAAAAAAAAAAACACTCGACTGAGACTTTCAGAAACCCATTTAACGTCTAAAAATGCTTCAATTACGGTTTTTTGGTTGCTTTCTGCGAATCTCTTCGATCTGAGTGCAGCTTTTCGAAGTTCTTCCAGTTCTGCATCGTTTTTTACGCTTCCCTCTTCTTCAGAGTCCTTATTTCCACGCTTCAGACAAAAGAAAACATTTTAAAAACAACTACAATTTAACTGTCAATAAATGAATGACGTAAAAACACCTGTCTTACAGGTTTAAGAGAAGCAAGAACAGCCGATCGTAAAGCATCCAAGTCAGTATCCTTAAAAATGATAAAGAAAATCATTAAAAAGAGGTTCGTTGACTTGATTTTGAGTTTTTGACCCAATTTCTGATCAAAATCTTACATTGGAGGACAAAAACTCGTTACGTCTTAACGTTAGTTTCATCAGTTTTTAAAGTAAAAAGACTTCTTTAATAGGTAATTAATGTGAAAGAACGTTTAAATTTAATGTAAACCAAAGAAAAACTCAGTTTACTAATCAAACACAGTGAAAAAAAACAATCAAAATCAATGATTTTCCGTTAGAAATCAACACTTACCTCCACGTCAGACGCCATCTTTGTATTTCTTTAATTACGCTTGCAGATCTAAATTATCCGCAAATAATTTTATAGTTTGTATTGTCTATAAGGAGATGTATGACGTCACATTGACGTTTGCATAAAATACGTTCGTCGCAACCGTGTATGTTTGAATGCTTAACAAAAGAAACGATAACGTGCATATGGACACTAGAGGCCAGCACTGTCTTCAGACTGTCGCTTTTCAGCGACGGCTAAAATAGTTAGTAGTTAATAGTTTGTTAGCTGCTGCTAATATGTTTCAAGATGGACGCTAAAATGTTGTCGTATGTATTTTCTGACCGCGTTTGCTATCAATGTTCTTGCGGTTTGCGACGTCCTCTTCGTCGTATTTACTTTTGTAAACATTGTTTTAAGTTACGATGTGGCGATTGTGTTTCTCATGAAGTAAGTATTATCTTATTTATACTTTATGGCATGGTGGAAAAACAGGGCGAGAGTTGAATCATTCCGTGTCCCTATTGTATGATTGGGTAGGGTGAACGAATATGGTGGTGTTATTATTTGTTTTTGTATGTAGAAAACGTACCATATTAGGTCACCTTTCTGAATCATTTTTTTGCTTCGCGAATATGATGTCATGCTGTTTTTCTCAAAATAATTTTTGACAATTTCTTAAATATCTGGTTTGTTGTCATTAGGTAGACACTCATTTTTGCCCGAATTGTCTCGAAAACATGCCCTCGGCCGAAGCACGTCTCAAAAAGAACAGGTTTCTGGTTTCTTTTGGACATTTTATTTAAAAACATCGTTTATAATATTATTTTTTTTAAAGATGTGCGAATTGTGTTGATTGTCCGAGTTGTCTGAACACTCTTTCGACCAGAGCTTCGACTGTTTCAGTTCCTAGTCCAGACGATACAACCAAATCGATCCCAAAGAAGTTTTACTATTTGGCTTGCGGATTTTGTCGTTGGACTTCAAGAGACATCGGATTTCAGGACAAGCCACTCTGTTCGAACTATTTAAGAATGAGATTTCGCAAATTGTCAACTAACTAACTAAATCGTTGTTATTTATTTAGCTTCTGGTGGATGGCCTGAACTGGAGAACCAACACTCAAAACAAGTAATACTTGTGACGAAGAATGCTGCGTTCTGTAGCATAATGTTTAGATTTTGTATTTTTGTCTATCACGTAGATTAGCTCTTTGTTGGATCATTATCGTGCTATCGCTCAGGTCGAGAAGATGGAACGAGATCGAAAGAAATATCCGAAGAGGCGGACATATCTTTACTTTTCGGTTTGTTGTCGTTTTTATTCGTCTTTCGTTTAAATGCTGTTTACTATTTACTTTATTTCTGTTACAAGGACAAGTATGGAGTGACTACGGCGATCACTCGAAAGAGGGCTGGTCTTCCACCACACGTTAATACGAGGTTTGTTTCCATCTATTTTTTGTATTATTTTTGCTATTATTTGTTTGTAGTTGCTTTGGTGAATTTTCTAAGTCTTTAAATAGTAATTTACAAAAGTTGAAATAATTCTACTCTGATAAACTGTTTCCATATTAGCTTCTACCTGTTGTTACGTATATAAAAACAAATTTGAGAGGTTTGCAATCTTGTTTTATAGTGACGTTTGATTTCTCCTACATGAGTTTGAGAATCCACGGTTTTAGAGCTAAAGTGTTTATGTCAACTGCCGAAAACGATGAAATATTAGAAAGTAATTGGTTGTTGTGAAATTACCTCAGGTGGGTTTGAATGGACCCAGTAATCCTCAAAAGCTGCAAATCTACTGAGATTCAAAAATTGTTAAACTTAGAAAAAATGACAAATAATCAGGGCTATTTTTTTTTAAAAAAAATGACCAAAATCGAAAAGTGATGAAATTCGGGGAAAATGCCTCTGGAGGGGCTCTACTTGCTTCAGAGGTGAAAAACGTTAAGAAATGAAAAGATTTAAGAATTTTTATAATTTGAAAAAAAATCATTGTTTTTCTAATGGTCAAGAACACGTTGATGCTACGAGGCATAATAACATAATAACACGTCACGTTCAGTTTAATGATAACCCATTTGTATCTTCATATCATACTGTAATTATAACCTGATGTTGAGCTGTTCGATTACATAGTGAAAACTCCTTAAGTGGCTTTTTGAAACGGCAACTACTTGGAGTAGTTCTCTTGGATATTGTATTTTCTAACAAACTTTCTATCTTTCTTTAAAATTGCTTTGAAAAAGCAACGGTATCGTTGTGTATCTTTAATGATATCAGTAGAATGGATTTGATTTTTAATTTTAATCAGTCTTAAAGACGACATTGAAGGAAAATCTCTCGAATTTACACCCATTGTGGCAGTGGAAGACGTCGAGCCTCTTTCCGAGGACTACTTCACAAAACCAGTTGATCTTCATCAAGGTCTTAACATCATTTGTCGATCACATCTGTTATTATTTAATGTTATTTTTGTTATTGTTTAAAGTTTGCACAATTAAGCAGCGTCTTTCACATCCCGAATTTCAACCGTCTTCGACAAAAGATATGTGCCCTAACCATAAACTACTTGTGAGCAAACTGTCGCACAGATGCAAAGTAGGTCTTTGAAGTGATCGACTGTTGTTGGCAATTGTAATTTACTCAAAACTTTGCTCCTTTTTTTAAAGGAATGTGAGCATAATCTGTGCAAACCGGAATACAACGCAAATTCGATCAAATTCAAGATTCAATTGGCCGCTTAGTGCGTAACTTACTAATACCTTTATCTTTTTAATGTTTATAAATTTATAATCGAGGCTGTTTTGCTTTATTTAGTTATCATTTTCCGGAATTACAGATTGTTACGTTTCCAAAATTTGTTAGCGAACAAGTAATTAGTTAACTTTTGATTTTCGAACTTTTATAGAAAGGAACGAGCTCATTTTTTGTTGGTGTTTTATTTTTCAAGACGAGTCCGATGGTTTTATCTTTGACAAACCCGAGTCAGAATCTTTGCAATGTCTTTCTGTTGCCACTCGAAAGCGATGATCCGTTAGTCACGGCCGACATTAAGTTGCCGTCGGTACAATTGGGGATATTTCCACACGACGATGCAGCAGAGTTTGACGATATCACCGAAAACCAACCGGTGCACCGAGGAGATCCGAGGTTAAATCCCTCAAATTCCTCCCGATCGAACTTAGATTGATTGGAGTTTTGTTTTTGTTTTGCAGTGTTATAGCGTTTCAGAAGGCAAATGTCATTGGAGTTTTTGTGAAAGTGACTCCAAAGAAAGGTGAGGGAGAAGTTCGTGTTGCGTTTCGACTGAAATGGGATTACCATCAGACGGCCATTCCAATTCAGGGTGAGGTCAAAGAACCACAGTTACTGTGGATGGAAACCAGAGTTGATTTAGATTTGGGTACAATTGCAACAAAATGATTCATTGACTTAAGGTAATCTGTTGGTGGTTTTATGCTTTTTTAAGAAACCAAATATAGAGTTGTATGTTACTTTTTTGCTTGCGGTTTTAACACATTTCTTTCTTTCATCAAATCTGGTTTGTTTGCAATGCCTTATAAGTTATAACAAAATCACTGTGAGAATTTCTCGTGGCGCCTCTTGATTAAAAGTAGGGCCAGTAAGAGACGCGAGACTCGCAGCGAAATGGTCACATTCAAGTGACCGAAAGACTGTTCTGACCACGGGTCAGAAGTCTTGTAATCACACAGTTGTGCCCTTTTCAACTTTGCCTAAGAAAATTGTTGTTTTCTTTTTCTGGTTAAAATTAATAAATTATTTGGGATCCTTGGTTTATATTTTATTGTATTATTAAATATTTTTTATTTTGAGATAATTTGATCCTTTCACTCGCTAGTTAGACTTAATAAATCATTTATAAACACATTTTTAGAATTGTTTTATTGTGTTGTTAGGAAACCTTTTATTGTCGTATTCGAAAAGATGAGTTAGGCAGACCATGAGATACACAGAGCACTTTTCGACTGCAAAATGAAGTAGAAGGTGGTTGGGCTATAGTTGCAATGTATTTTCGATGGAAAAACTAAAATTAGTCGGTTTTGGCGACAACCCGATTTCATTTTCAGTTGAAAACTGGTCAAAAGGTGGTCTGGGCGCCAAAGGTCTTATAGTCTTGGTACCCAATTTACCCAAACCGCTTTTTAGTGGTTGAGTTCGACTGCCAAATATAGTCGGTGTGGCAAATGCCTGGCGTCTTTCCACAGCAATACATTGTTAACCACAGCGTAATGACCTGCAACAGCATTTTGCAATCGAACTCGACCTTTGTGCCAAGAATCTTTGTGAAGGCCCATATTTAAAAACGTTACTTGAAATAAATTCAAAACTTTCTACATAAGGTCTATGGAGAGTTTTCTAATTTTTTTAAGTTTCACTTTAAACCTTAAGTAACGTTTTAGATTATGGACGTAAGCTTTAAGTTTAGCTTTATTTTAAGCAACGTGGGATTATTTTATAAAGTATTTTTTTTTTTTTAATTAAAAACGCTTTTTTATATAGATTTATTGTACAAAGTCATTATATTTGTTGAAGTGAGGCTACTCGGTTTACGTTCACTAGATGGCGTTAGTAGCACTGTTAGAAAATGGAAGGAATTCAGAGTCGCGCGCCAAAGGTACAAGTTTGCAAGTTTATTGAACAGGTGATTTTCGAACTTATATTTTGTGCAATTTTCTGAAGAACAACAAATAAGAAGAAATTGAAAGTGTGAAAGAAACTAGAAAAGTAGGTGAATCACTTAATAGTATTTTTTTTTATTTATGTTAAATATCACTAGACTAGAGTAAGCAATTGTATTATCAAGAGAACTTCTTTAAAAAAAAAAATATGACCTTTGGTCAATTCAGGGACACTGATCTGACCTTGATGACCATTGACAAGTAGGGGGGGGGGGGTGACCTCCACCTGTGGTAGAACTCGGCCACTCTTCGTCACTGTGGTGCAGGAAGGAAAAAAAACTTTTGCATATGTGAACACCTGTGTGATCAGTGGTATGCTATTGACGACCATTTTTTTGTCGCGCCACAATGTGGTCTGCATGAAGCCAGCCTTATTTCTAAAGTACAAGGTGCGCTTCACACGGAAAACTTTTTGTCGCCACAAAAAGTGTTCGTTTTCAGTAGACCATTGATTGCATAGGTGGTCTTTCACATGAGCCACCTTTTTTTTTTTGCACCACAGTGGCGAAAAGCGTTTGCTAAAAGCCACAAGTGGCGGACACTACATATTTGTCAATTGTGATTAAGGTCATATCAGGGGAATGCACGGACAACATTCCATTGTTTTCAATGGTGTTTTTGTGGCGCTACTGTGTGGTGGCCCAAAGGTGGTCTGTGTGAAGCGGCTTTTATGAAACCTGCTTAGATCTTTTGCATTGTTTAAACTAGATGGCGCTGACTATATCGTAGTTATTATTTGAATTGAAATTATGTGTAATTTACTAATTTCTGTGATTTTTCTGGAGGAATTCGGGTCTAAAGCACTTTTGATTCACAGGAAGCAGTTAATAAAGGTGTTTATAAACACAATTTTTAATGTAGAAAACACGCAAATATCATAAGACACTGATAAAAATCTTTTTAAATATATATTTTTTTAAAAAAAAATCAAGATAGAAAGAAAAAAAGGGCGTTCAGCATGAGTGAAATTAACAAAAATCCCTTTTTAAGTGTGGAAATAACCGGAAACTTAGTAATTAGTTGCACACATTGTATTTTCTACTATAAACACGCGATTTCCAATTTTTAAATTGGGTCTATGAGGCCCATTGATGGGCCATGGTGACAATGTGTTAATTGCCTTATTTTTTTTTTAGTATTTCACTTTCTACTTTACAATTAATACTAATACTTATGATGTATGAACAACTGATTTTAGAATTATTTGATTATTTTGTATTTCAGATGAGCAAAATTAAGAGGAACTTTAAAAGTTCTTAGAAACTGGATGGGTAACTCAATTTAATTGTATTTTCATGTTGATATTCTTCAAAATAATTTAATAAACGTTTTATATAAACAAAAATAAAAAAATACCATTTGATTAAAGTTGGGTCATTTTCAAACGCGCATAAAAAGTTTATTTTGAAAGATATCAACATGAAAATAGCCTTAAGTAATTGAGCTACTCTTCTAGTTGAAAAGCACGTAAGTTTTTCTTTATTTTGCACTTGAAAGACAGAATAATCAGAGTTCGAGAGGCGTTTATACTTTAAAATCACCTTAAACACACTCAAACTCACTTAAGATGGTCTATGAACAGGTGATTTTCGAACTCTTGATTATCAGAAGAACAATACTAAGAAGAAATTGAAAGTGTTAAAAACTAGAAGGGTCGATCAATCATGTAAGGTTATTTACATATTCATATCTTTTAAAATAAACTTTTTTTAGAGACAAAATATTGTCTGTTAAGCGTTGTCTACGTAAAAGTTGGATCATTTTCAAATTCACATAGAAAACTTATTTTGGAAGATATCAACATAAAAATACCCTTTTGGGCTATCCGTCTAGTTTCTAAAACACAAGTTTATTTTGTACCTGAAAGACTGAATAATCAAGAGTTTGAGTGGCATTTACACTTTAAAACCACCTTATGAGTCAACAGAAATCAAGAAGACAAAATACACGCACCTTTGAGAAAATTCTCAAAAACATACAGCAGACAGAGAAAAGTTAGAAAATTACTAAATGACAACATGTCCCTTGGACATGTTTCAAATAAATAATTTAAATGTATATTTGAAGCAAATTGTTTTAATAATTAAGAATAATGAAAGGTGCCTAGAATGATACCTTTTTAAAGTGTGTCGTTTTAAGTTTGAATCTGTTTAAACGCATTGCGAACTCTGGTTATTCTGCTTTTCAATAGCCAAAAGCCAAAATCAAGAGAAATTTTGAAAGTGTTTTAGAAACTAGAAGAGTAGCTCAATCACTTAAGGGTAATTTCATGTCGAAAGCTTAAAATAAGGTTTAAAAAGACAACTTTAAGAAGGCGATATTTTTTTTTACAAGTGTTTGTCAATAAACAGTTTATTTTGAAAGATATCAAATATTATAAAGTGATTTAGTTACCCCTTTTAATTTCTTAACAAATTTTCAATTTTGCTTTGCTGTCGCTCGTGAAATACAGAATAATCTGAATTCGAAAACCAGCTTTTCATAAAACATCTTATAGATTGTTTTATTTTATGTGGCGCCACAAAGTGGTCCATGTAAAGTAAGCCTTAGGGTTGTTTTAAGAGCTACTTAATTGGGCGTTTTCAACCGGGGTCTCAGAGTTTTTAGTATTTTTTTTTAAATCCATTTCTCTTATAAGTCTATAATTTTTCTCTAATGCACACATTGCGTGTATAAAAAAAAAAGAAAACGCTTATTTTTTTTTTACAAGTGATTTAAAAACTAAAACGGAAATGTTCATCTACATTAGATTCTTCCCGGAAATCTTGAATGACGGTTTAGAATTAGTTCTAGGACAGTGGGGTTTTAAATTTTAAACGCCCCTTTCGAACTCTGATTATTCTACCTTTCTGCTGGAAAATGAAGGGAAGCTAGAAAGTAAGTGTTTTAGAAACTAGAAGGGTGCTCAACCACCGAAGTGTATTTTCATGTTGATATCTTTCAAAATAAGCTTTTTATGTGAATCTGAAAATTATCTAACCATCATCTAATCATCTAACGAATTATATTTTTTTTACATTTTTCTTGTCTATAAAAAGTTTATTTTAAAAGATATCAACATGGAAATAACCATGTTTGAGCTAGCTACTCTTCTAGTTTATAAAACACTTTCTAGTTTTTCTTAATTTTGCTCTTGAAACGTAAATGTCGATCCAACTCGGAGACATTTCTGTGTTCCAGGTGCAAAATTGAGAGAAATTTGAATGTGTTTTAGAAACTAGAAAGTTAAACTTAAAGGTATTTTTGGTAATGCTTTCCCTGAAAAACGTTCGCTTGAAAAACATATTTTTTTTTTTCAAAATCGCGGGTGGAGGAATGGGGGGAAGTAACCTCCTATAGAACATTTAACCACTGCAGTGGCGCCATTCATGGGGCCAAAAATATCTATTCAGCCACCTGTCTAGGCATTTTTTTTGGGGGGAGATTTAAATGGAGGACTACAGAGGGGGGATTTTTACTGCGATTTTTACTGGTCAAGATTTAAGACTGGAGAGAAATAAAGTTCAAAATGGACGTTGCTGATGATGAGAATCGGATGTTTATAGCCTTAAAAATGTATTGTGTAAGATCTTTTAAGATTTGAATTAATAACAATAGAAACCGATTGAACGTTGAAATGGATGGTTGAGTAGAGGTGGCAATGAATTGAAGTATTTTTTTATTTAAAAAAAAAGTAAACAGGTGTTAACGTGAGAACAAACAACATAACGTAATTTTCTGTCCCCCTCCCTCCCTTGACCAATTAAAATGATCTTCTCCCTTAACCTCCCACCTTGCCCTTATAGGACAGTTGTATATTTTCTCCCACCCACCCACAGAATCCCTAAATCACCCCACCACCTACTCCTCCTCCTACTTTACAATACAAATAAAGAGGACACTCAAAAATATAACTTCACTTTCATTTGCAAGATAATGAATTTTTTTTTCCATTGTTAAATCTAGAATAGAGATAGATTAATTATACCAACTGTATAAATATGTTATTTTTGCGTTTTAATTGTGTCCGGTTCCGGAATAAAAGCAACACGTAAATTCCCCCCCCCCCCCCCCCCTTCATTATGTACTTCAAAGAATAATTAATCTGCTTGAGAATTTGTATGATAAATTATTTTTATTCACTTGATGATGATGAGGATGGGTCGTTTTTGTACCTCAACAGTCATTTTTAGGTGTATAAAGTGATTGTTAAAAAAAAAGACAATACCAAGAACCCTGTGTTTGGAAACTAGAAAAGCACTTGAATCTGCTTTAAGTATTATGTTGATGATATCTTTAAAAATAAACATTTTATGGTAGTTTGAAAAATAATCAAATATTTTATAATTAGTGATAAGTTATTTTCAATTGTTGTGAACATTAAGAGGGCGAACTAGTAAACCCGTCGTGCAACTTGCACGAAAGGAAAAGGGACTAACTTAAGCAAAGTGTATACTTTACTATATGCGAGGATTTTTCTCTCAATTTTCTCTTTCTATTTCTTACTATACATATGTAGAAGATAAGATTTTGAAGCAATTAAGTGTACATACATGTCGTCTAACACAAGAATAGGCACAGTGTTTAGGTGCCACAATGGGTCACCTATGTGACGTGAAGAAAACCTCAGTTTGTGCTTCTTTATTTTTTACTCGCTTTTATTTCACTTCATAATTTGTTTGTTTGTCCACCGCCACCTTCTGAAAAAGCCATGCAACACGACTTTAGTGATGTTCTTGTAGCATATTGACGGTGAGTTTGGCATGTGCCTTGGTGGTCTAGTGGTTATGGCTACGAGTGGTGTTGATCACCAGGTCATGTGTTTAATTTAAATCCCGGTGGTTTCAAACTAAAAAAGAAATCTTTTAAAATACATATTGGACATAGGGTGGACTGGAGGAAAGGGAAGGAAGACTTTGTTTTCCCTCCCCCATTCCCTTCCCTTGGGGGAGGGGAAGGCGGCCCGAGGGCATGCTTAAATTTTTTTTTTTTCATTTCATGTTTTTTTCAAAAAATTGTAATTTTAGAGTGATCTGATATATGAAATTTCGATTGTGGGTGCACATGTGCGTACATATTTAACAATGAAAGAAAGTTGGTTATTTCATATATGAAAGCATATATTAAAGCAATGGAGGTCTATAGGGTTCCTTGAATTTTGTTGTTTTATATAAAAGCAAGTATCACAAAAAACATGTTTTTTGTTTAATTTTCTTGTTTCTTTAATGAGGTATGTCTAGGAGGGAGTTTTTTACGTTTTTTTTTTATAAATTATAATTTTCGCCATTTTTCCGAGAATTTTCTTTAGTGTTTTGAGGTACAGTAGATTCAGTTGGAAACTTTGAATTTGGTATGTGTGTTGTGTCCAAGTTTGTTTTTATTCAGGCGCAATTGAAATCCCCCCACGTCTATTAATAGAGTAGATTAGAGACCTACATAAAGCCCATGGGTTGGGCTGGGTTTCGGTCGGCTATTTTATGTTAAAGGCCCATGGGCCTGGTGGGCTTCATAAGTCTCGTGTGCTTCGTGGGAATTATGGGGTTGGTGGCCTTTATGGGCATCACGGGTTTGGATGGCGTTTGTAAAGAATCTCATGAGAAATGATCAAATGTATAGAACTGAATCACATATTAATAAATGTATCTAGAACAAATTCCGCACTGACCCATCAATAAAATAAACCTATTAAATCCATTCACGGGGCAGTTCTTTTCTTAGGAAGCATGTGAACCATTAAGTATTGAAATGATGGGATTGGATCAGCATTTTTATGTTAAAAGCCCATGGGCCTGGTGGGCTTCATGAGCCTTGTGGACTTCGTGGGCTGGATCCAGTATAAGTCTCATGGGCTGGGCTGGGCTCCAAAATTTTACACAATGTAGGTCTCTAGAATGGCAGTTAAATGATTGTGAGTCCAGTTTGAGTTAACTTATGAATGAATTTCAAGATTCATTTGAAACTCAAAAAGTAATGAATATCCATAATAAAATCATGCATAGCTATATTTTAATTGGGGATTATAAACATTGAAATTATGGATATCCAAAATTGGAACATTTTGACGTGAATGGCCTTCCATAGTGATACGACTACAAGTGCAGAAAAAAAAAACATTCAGTTATCAGGTGCAGATTAGGTGTATAAAGATTGAATGAGAAAAGGTCATTTTTGATGATGGTGTTTACACTAGCTTAAATTAGATTTTTTAAAATTCAATATTAAATTTGAAGTCGGTTTTGATGGTTCAAAGTGGTGAAATGACTAAAAAAAATCTTCACTTTTGAGAAAACGGAGACGTGGTTCAAGAACTTTTCAACTACAAGTTTTGTTTTTAGATTGTATATAATTTTAGAACAAGAATAATAATAATACTCATCCATTCATTCTCTATTGAATATTTATTACACATCACTGGTAATAGTTGAAAAAGAACATTTTTAGTTACAAAAATTTTAACACAGAAGGTTCGACTTTTTTTTTATGTAAAGAAATGAAAACCTGTGGGTTTTTATTAATGTTTGTTACAAAGATGATCGTGAGATATTTTACTAAAAATATATAAAAGGGTTTAAATAAGCTAGTATTATATTTTATAAGAAAAAAGTCCCCCCAAAAATAAAAGATTTTAGTTCTATTCTCTTTATGCTTTAAATTCTTACAAACAATTGTGGTGATGAATGGAAAGAATAAAAATGGGGGAGAGAGAGAGAGAGAGAGTGGGGAATTAAGGGGAGGAAATCTGATTAAGCATGATTTCTGCTTGGAAAACTACAAATTTTGAAAGTTTTCACTTCCGGAGGTTAAAACACGTGATTCTCACGGGTTTTATTTTAAGAATTTATTTGCTGCTCATCAAAACACATCAGTGATGAGAGAAAATCCTTGTTTTTTTTTAAATTTGTGTAAAAACCTTAGAAATAGAACAAGAAAAAATTTGTCGTCTCGGACTCTTTAACACTTTCCTTTGGTACAATATGAGATGATGATGATGATGAAAGAAAAAAAAAGTTTCGATTGGAATTATTTATAGGCAATCGAGCAAATATCCTTCAGATTTTCAAAAGTTCTGATTTGGCAGTTTTTTCTTAGATCTCATCAAAGTCATCATCACTAGTATTATCGATAATAATTCTTCATCATCTTGTGACTTGACTGTGATGATGACGATGATTATTGATCATCATCATCATCATCATCATTCTGAGATCTTACATTCAATTTGGGTCACATTTGGATTTTCTCACGAACATCTTTATAGCGTGATTCCTTTGATTTTTAGAATGTTTTAAAAATGATCATCATTGTCATCTAGTTTGTGTGAGATTGTTAGGTTCTATCATTACAAGGGCCAGACAGAAATAGTATTTCTTAATGGCTGCTAAACAGATCAACTTTTTATAGAAATTTTCATGTAAAAGTTGATGAGTTTAGTGTAACTACTGCTAGTTTTTTTGACTACCTCACAGTCAGAGGGGCCGTTGCAAGGGTATGCAAGGACTTGTGACTTTTTCCACTTTGGTTTAGGCAAAACACCAATCTTCATTATGAAAATATACATAAATAAATCTTGGAATTTTTAGAGGTTGCATCTTAAAAAGTTGGCTATTTGAATTTTTCTAGCTTGCTGTCCAAATAAAATTTAGGTGACAAACCACCATAATTGGGGAGCGGATGTTTTGCTTACAGAGAAACGCCATTTCTAGATCACAATTTCAAAATAACAAAATAAATAAATACCACATACTTTACCTTAAAACTTGTCAGTAATAATGTGCATTCGAAAGTATCTTTTTAAAAAGCTTTTGCATAGATTAACTTAACAAGTAGAAAAATAAGTAAAAAAAAAATTGAAATGTTAACCTGTTGTAAATTCCTGATATTGAACTTCCCGTCCAAAAAAAAAAAATATAAAAAAATTGCAATTTATGTTAAAACTTGATGGTTTTCCGCGTTGAAATTTGTTCATTAAAGTCACCTTTTTAGTTACAAACTTAAACTTTCGGTATGTTTTTTTTTTTGTTACTTCATCATCTTCTTCCTTTCTTTCTTTTCTTTCTTTAGAAATGAATAATTCAATAATAGTTTTTTTCTTAAGATTTTGTTGTTGTCTTGTTTTGCATCAAGAGAAAATGGTTCATTGAACAATTCATCTAATAAACATGCCCAGCTTTTAAGCCTTATTATCAATTCACTCAAAATCATGCAAATTTCTATTTTATGTTTTTTTTATGTAGGTTTTTTTTGTCAGATGATATGCAATTCAAATTAAAAGATGTCTTGACAATAAACACTGTTTTTGACCATCTTGTTATCAATAATTATAATTAAACTTCTACTCCATAAAAGGAAATTTACGGAATAAATTTATTATGGAAATGTTGTCTTTAGAAACATTCCCGGAAATTATTATTATGGGTTGTTTATATTATAAAATCTTTAAAAGGCATTTGATACGGATAGATGAGTTTTCTTATTATATTAATATTTGAAGTTTTTTCTGAGGGTTAATTTCAACGGCTTGTGCAGAAACCGCGTAATAAACATTTTTTTTCGTTTCTAAAACAACTTGACGAAAATTGATAATATTATCATCTCTACTCCTCCTTCTATTTTTTAAAATTTGTTTATTAGATATTAATTTAGTAATAAATTATTAATTTTTATGCAGTTAAATATCACCTAATGATGTTTCCTGGTCAATTGATAAAAAAGCTGGTTACAAAATTCTAAATATAAATATAAAAAGTTTGGATTTAATTTTAAATTAAAATATGGATTGAGTGACGTGGCGAAAAGAGAGGGAGGGAGGGAGGGAAGGGGTTCAGTGACCTAACCCTAGAGTTCAAATGTTTTCAATAATAATAACCACAGGTTGTTATTTATGGCGTCCATCTTTTGTTTTTCTAACGGTTATTTTGCCATCAAAAAAAAAGTCAGGTGGAATTTTTATGTCAATTGATGATAATAATTATATCTGAGAGAAATCAAGACAGGTGATTTTGGTTTAAAAAAAGGATGAGAACAATTTAAATTTACGATTTAAATAAGTGGTTTTTAGTCTGTGGGCCACAAGTATGTTTTGTACTGTGTTGTATTGGTTGGTAATGTTGTTACTATTGACATTTAGACTGGAGACTTTCAGAAAGCCCATGGGTTTGATGATCATAATAGGCTTTAATTGTGGTCTTATCGGCTTGGTGGGCTAGACTCATTAAGTTATTATGGGCTGGGCTTCAATTTTGGCCATAGGTTCTATGACTAGTTTCAGCATAATAACAAATTAGTTCTTAAAAGTGACACTAGATGTCTGACCGTCAAAACATCTTGTTTTTAGTTTTTTTATTAGTTTATGAAGAAATTGGAGGTGAATTAAATAGTAGAAAATTAATTACTGGAATATATATGTAAAAATATTTTTATATTAAGATTTTTGAAACACTTTTTAATGTATGTTGAATGTGTATTCGAAACTAGAAGGGTAAAAGAGATACTTTTAAGTGTTTTCAAGATGATAAAAAGTCCAAATTATTGCACTAACTTCAATTGATTTTAAATGTTATTTCTTGTAAGTTTAAAACTTAAACAAAAACTTTAAAGTTGTACTCATGAAAATGTTCTCACCTGTTCCTTTACTATTCTAGTTTTTAACACATTTTCAATTTACTTTTAAAGTTATTTAGAAAAGAAAGCTTGAACCATAGAAGTTATAAGATTGTGGAGTTTTTTTTAAACGTTATCTTTTTGTAGTTTTCAAACTTAGATAAAATGTTTATTTAAAAAAAAACAATATATAACAATGATAATATTTGTCCTGTGCATTTACGTTTCTAGTTTCTAACGCATTTTAAAATTATTTATAAAAAAATGAAACCATGATTAAAATGGCGTTCACACACACACCAAATGAGGAATTTTTAACATGAAGATGAGCGGAGATTTAAAAATCACATAAAGTTAGGACTTTAAATGTACTTCATCCCTTTAAATTTTAAAAGCCACCTGAAATTTTTATCAAAATCCGTTTAAAAAAAACCAGATGCTTTTGTTTATAACGGCTCTTTTTATATTGTAAAATAGGCATTTTACGTTGTCAAATAATAAAAGCCAAGTAAAGGGCAGCTGTAATTGTATTATGAAGATGACACTTAACTATGACATATCTTTAACATCTATGAATTCAAATTTATATATTTTTTAAAGGTACGTTTTTTTTTAATAAAATTTGAGTATTTAATTTACTAATAATGATGATGAGTGAGAAAAACAGAGGGACATAATGAGGTGTTAAAAAAATCTCATTGGAAAAATCTGTTTTGCATGCAAATTCACTCACAGGAAATCAATAAAAAAAAAATTTTCAATTGTGAGGTAAAGTGAGGGAGAGAGATGGAGGGAGGGGGTGGACAATGGCCAACAATCAAAAAAACCATTTCCGTTGTAAAGGATGGCCGAGTGAGAGAGACAAGAAGAACAATAACAACAATACATAAAATACTGTAACCATGATTGTTTTTAATGACTCCACCTAAAAATGACTGTCACACAATGTGACGAATTCAGTAGTAACAAGGACTTAAATGTTAAGCGAAAAAAAATAAGACCAAGGTGAACTAAATATATAATAAAAAAAACATTTCTTAATATGAGAAAACTTATTTACATTTTTTTAAAAAAAACTCATTAGTTAATATTAAGTGGGTCGAACGAGAAATAATGTTGGACTGAAATTGAACAATTCAGGTTAAATTTCTAGTTGTATGAAATGTACGGCAACTTTTAGAAGCAAAAATTCAAATTGTTAGAAACTAGAATAGCAGTAAGTGAATTTTCTAATTTTAAGCATTTTTTATGATCATATTTTTATAAATTAACTTTTTTTTATTATTCTTAAATTATTGTTTCATTAGTAGTAATATTACTTTGGATATTTGTCATAATAAAAAGCTTAGTTTTAAAGGCAAAATCATTATCAGTTAATATAATTTAGTTTTAAATTTCTATCAAACTTTGAATTTCTGCTTTGTGTTGCTTCTAATTAAATGGTTGGCACTGATGAAGGAAAAGTCCGGTTTTGCCTGAACTTTTTGCAAAAGGTTTGATTAAACTTATTAGTGCCTTGCCCTTTTTGAATGCTTGCTAGTTTCAGACAACAGATCGTTGTTAAATGGAATTTTTACTAGAAACCCCATAAATCTATATGTAGAAATGGCCATCCAAAGGCTGTTAGAGAAATAGGAGCTAGAACTGATGCATACAATATTTGTGGTCTTTCTTTCCAAATGTATTTAGACTATGGAATACTCTTCCAGCACATAGTTCTTTTTAGGACGAGTTCAATTTGACGATGATGTCTATGCCTCGTCTCCGTGACAACCGTTTGTGATTGGGAATTGTTCCTCCCTGTCACATGGCTCTCGAGCTGATTGCAGGTGTACTTGATTGAATTGAATTGAAAATTGCAAATACGAACACTTATGAAATGTTCGACCATATTTTTTTACAGAAAGTTTTATCAAACTATACTTTTCATCAATTTTTTTATTTGAGCATATTAATGACTACTAGGGTGATAAAGGCTAAATTTGAAAATGACTACATTGAACAGAAAATACCCTCAAATACAGTAATTCTAGGCTTGGTCACCCATTCATTAACGTAATGGCTAATATAGTATGTCTCATGTAGTGTTCTGACCAAATATACATTGTAAGTTTCCTTCTTCACTGAGTTTGTTATATCCAGGGAGAAAATATCCTGAAATTCAGTGGAATTGAGTAGAACCCAATTTTTTAAGCTTTGTAATTTTGTCCAAATTCTGGCGAGTATAGTGAGCCATAAAAATAACAGCATTTTCTCATATAATGTAAAAAACTTGCTCATATTTTCTTTTAAAATATAATACAAAATTATATATTAAAATAAGAAAATTAAACAAAAAAAAACATGTTTTTTGTGATACTCGCTTTTATTAAAAAGGTCTAAAAAGTAAGAAAAAACAAGATGTAATCCCCTCTTGTCTTGTTGGTGTAGTGGTTAGTGTCTCAGGCTCTCAATCCGTGGTAATGTTGTTCAATCCCTTGCAATGTGAATTATTTTCAAATACTTCAGAAAGTGGTGGACAAACAACAAATTATGAAGTTAAATAAAAACGAGTAATAAGAAATTTGGCTTTCGAAAGGGAGAGTGTAGTGCCCCATTGTCAATAACTGCGGGGGCGCCCATGACGACCATGAGTATAAACAAGGTTTAGGTTCACTTTAAAAACATTGTCTGAACGTTTTGCAAATTCAGCAATACTTTAGTAAATTAGTGATACAGTAGACATCAAATACGATAAACAATGGTTAAGGATTCGTTTAGATTTATCACTTAATCAGCGTTTTAGATCTTAAATCCAGTAATTGAAGCTTTGTCACAAACGACTAATTCGCCCATCACACAGGTAGGATTCAATTGACAAGATGCACCAAATACACAATCGATTCTTGCATTGAAAAGCTAGGATTGACAAGCCAGAATTTGATCGTCTGTACCCTGCTGCTTAAGTGTTGGAATCTGTTCAATTTGGCCAACTCTTTTGAGATGCAACTTTGACTATAATATTATGTAGGCCTACTCTTATTACTGGTATCCACCATGGGTATAATTTCCATGAGTACTCATATGCATACACATTTTTGGATAAGCATGAAATGTAATGGTTCCCAATGAATGTCCTTTTTTTTCTGTCTGGACTAATATATTTCTACGTGGAACGCGTAACTGATAAAGCGTTCAAGTGCATCCATATAAACGAACAGTGGAAATGACACGAGAGCACATCAACAATAACATGTTCTAGAACACGTGTCGAAATACCTAAATGTTGTATTTTTTTACCATACACTGTGTATATGACACAAGAAACAATTTGGTGGTTTGATGGTTTTTTTTTTACAAGTGCACTCACTCTATTGGAATGATGATGAGCATGACCTTTTATTCATAAATAAAACACGATTGTATAATGAATGGAAGGCAGCACACTTAGATCTATTGGGCATTCTTAATGATGAGCATGAAATCGAAGCTGATTTGGGGAAGGTTTTACATAATATTACAATTTACATGTGCAGCTATGTTATTATACAGTTCTCATTATGAATTGTTGATGTAAAGATACGGGCTCGTATATTTAAGTTTTTGTGTTTTCTATAGAATTTACATACTATTTTTAAGAAATCTTCATGTTCGGAATTTGAATTTGAAGCTTATTAAAAGGATCTTGTCGAGCTAAGTACAAATATGCAAAAATAAAATGGCAGAAACACCAAAATCGCGTGCAAAAGTTAGAATTTACTCATACATTGAGGTTTATGGCATTTCATTGAAAAAGCTTTTATGTCCATTCTACATGTATATGGGTGAGAGTAGGCTAAGCTGGGCTTAATCTGGGTTAGAATAACTTTGTTGAAGGGGGAATGTTCATGTTGAAATTGAAGGCAAAGTTGAAATTGATGTTGCAGTTAAAGTTGAAGTTGAATTTAAAGTTGTAGTTGGAACTGAATTTGAAGTTGAATTTAAAGTTGCAGTTGAAGCTGAAGTTGAATTTGAAATTAAATTAAAAGTTGCAGTTAAAGTTGAAGTTAAATTAAAAGTTGCAGTTAAAGTTGAAGTTGAATTTAAAGTTGCAGTTAAAATTGAAGTTGAACGGACTGGGGTTTGTCAAAAAATTATTTGATTTGCTTAGTCCCCATGCATGTTAAAACAGCAACATAAAACTTTTGAAAAAACCATACAGCTTCCATGTAAATTCTAACTTTTACACGCGTTTCTTTGCACGTTTTTGATGTTTTTCTGCCTGAAAACAAAAATTGCATATTCGTACTCATCTCAACAACACCTTTCCAACTAGCTGTAGTTTATTTAAATTATTGAGGGTGCTGATATACTAGAATTTTAGGATAGCATATTTTGAAACTTTAGTGACAACTTTTTACAAAAGAAATGATGGTTTTGTCTTTTTGAAGTAGGCCCTTGTAGTCAAGTGTGAGTTGAATCGAAGGGGTTATATAGTTCTTGACTCTAAATATCATCTTATGTCTGAAGAAAACAGAAATAAATTTCAGTTCAATGTCCATAAAAGTAATGATAATATCTCTCAAGTAGATCTTGAAATGTTGTATATGGTTTTGCTTCATAAAATTATGTGTTCCACCCAAAGTTTATGAACTCTTTGCACAAACACATACAAAACCTTTTCTTTTTCTATATAACTACCTGTTATTGTTGTTTGGCTTCCGATTTTTATAAAATTGGGGTTAATTTTCCGTGAAGTTGTTGCTTCTACATAAAGAAGAATTGACTCAATCCCTTTATACATATTCAAAAAAAAAAAATAAAAATGGTGGACAATTATTATATATCTCAAGTTTTGCATTTCTGTCATTGTTTCCTTATATTTTAAGACCGAGGGTTTTTTTGGCAGCACGTTTTTATCTTTACATACTTTAGAAATAATTGTAGATATGACCATAATTTTTTTCTTCAGTTTTTTTTTTCTAAGAGGACCAACGAGTGATTTTTATTCAAATGTGCTGCTATTAAGACAAATCGACGCCATCTTGAACTCAAATAACTGAAAAAATATGATCATCATATGTTGACTTTTGAAATAGTTGACAATCATATTGAAATTTCAATAAAAATAATACTTGAGGTTGTCAAGATTTAAATGTGTTTCTTTAGAGCTGTAATATAGCTAAATTTGTACTCAAGACAAGATTAAAACTGGCGTCCTGTTTGCGGACCTGAGCTTTTTTGACCTGAGGCAGATGCTTCGCTTGCCTTGTAATATTTAAGGCTCGTTTTTCTTGAGGTCTTTGTAAAAGGCCCTCAAATAGGTCTTTTTAAATATATATCATGCAGTGTGAATCAATAGTTATTGGTCAATTGACATTAAAGTATCATTCAGAAAGGAAATTGTCAAACGAATTTCATTGCTCATTTCCGTTATGCAAATGAATTTATCCTTGAAAGATTAAAAAGATTAAAAGTGTTAATGCTCTGTTACACATTATTATTATTATTATTATTATTATTATTATTATTATTATTATTAATATTATTATTATTATTATTATTATTATTATTATATAAAATATCTTAAAATGTTAACAACCCACTCATAAGTTTATAGAACTATCTCTTAATAAGAGAAGAACTTATAATATTTTATTCATTTTAAATTAAAAAAAAATTGCTAATTAAGTTTTTGACGTAAAGTGCTTTAGTAATTATTGGGCTAATTGGATGCTGTTTCTTAATGCAGTTTTTTTAAACATATTGAGCAAATATGTTTTTATATATCAGCAACATTATGCAAAGCAACCTAAAAAAACCGAATAAATACGGATTAACATTGTGCAATTTTATTAGTTTGGGAGTTTTTTTTTTACACATTTTAATTGAAAATATGATATTTTATGAACAGCTGATTCTTCAACGCTCGTCGTGCATTCTGCATTTCAGAAGCAACCCAAACGAGAAGTTGAAAGTGTATTAGAAACTAGAATGGTAGCTGAATCACTTAATAGTATTTTCTTCTTGATATCTTTCAAAATAAACTTGTTATAGTGACTATAGTCAAAATTAAAAAAATTTCTCTGCAAGGCTTCTTCTGACTTAAAGATGGGGTCATTTTCAAACTGCCGTTTGTCGCCAAAAACTGACCACTCGAGTCGACTTTTTTGCAATTCACTCAACAACACTAAGACCACTTTCTCCAACTGTTGCAGTCGACTCGAGTGGTCAGCTTTGGCGACAAGTCAGCCAGCCAGCCAAGTCATCAAGCCGACTACATTTTACAGTCAAATTCGACCACCAAAAGTAGTTCTTGTGAAATGGGTATTATTTAGGTTACGTTGTTTAAGTCTTTCATTTGAGGCCTATGGACCACTAGTTTGAATGATGTTGGTACCACACAGGAAACAAAATAACATAAAAGCATTGAGATTTGTAAAGTTTCTAATAATACAATTATTTAGTGCTTTTTTTTCAAAATTTATGAATGGAGGAGGAGGAGAAGGAAAGAAAGAACAAAAAAAGAAGAGAGAATTAAAAAAACATCTTTTTATTATATAGCATCCTTTTTTTTTCTTCATATCACAAGATATGTAATATAATAACAATGATGATGATGATTATAATGATGGGAAAAAAGAGAATAGCCATCCATTATAATTTTTTTTTCTTATATCTTCTTCTTCTTCAAGTTCTTATGGTTATTTTGTGTGTATACGCTTGGAATCCTCTTTTGTGAGGACCACTTCCGGCGCGCGTGCCATAGCAATTGGTGGGGCACACGCCGAAATGCATTCGGGCATGCAGATTGGCCAGCTGCCGGGAGAGAGAGAGAGGCTCGTGCCCGTGACCGCTCTTTAAGACGTTTAGTTGGAAGAAAAAACTGGTGAAGTGAAACCGGATTTTTTTTTATATATATATTCACTTCTTAACCTCTTTTATCCGAACTTCTTTTAGCTAAACCATAAGCATAGAAATACTTTATAATACAAAAAAACGTATAGAGGAGGAGGAGGAGGAGGAGGAGGCGGTGAGGCCAATCGTTTTAAATTATTAGGTATATGATTACCCATCTTACACAGGAAGTCAAATATAAAAGTCTTTGCACTTTTTTATAGTAAATTAGTTTTTTTTTCCTTAAAAAATGGCATAAAAAATTCAAATTTGGTTATATTCAATAAAAAATTAGAAAACGTTTTTCTTATATTCTGCAACATCTGCTTGAAATTAAAAAAAAATCTTATAGGTCCTTTGATTTTTTTTACATAGTTTTTACTTTAATTTCTTCTTTATGAGTAAAAATGGTAGGGTGAATGGATACACTTGATGAATTCTGAATTTCCATCCTGGTTTTTCAATGCCAAAATTGATTGTGTATTCTTGCATCACCCTTAGATGAAGCTTATGACGTCAAAGGAATTAACGAAAAATTTAGGATTGTTCATTTTGTCTTCTAAAAAAAATTAATAACAAAATGTTTTCAATAATTTAAACAAAAGGGTTCTTGTATAATCTTTTTATCGGACAAAAATGACAATCGTAAATTTTTTATTAATGCATCTGACATCAAAAGCTTTTTGGATACTTTTCTTGCAAGATTCCGTGCAAGTAATAATTTAAATATTGCTGAGAATCTTGCACAGTATCTTGCAAAAAAAAAATGAAAACCAGCATTTTCTGTAAGATGGTGTGCAAGAAACTACTTTTAGTCTTGCAAGTGTATTTTCACATTGGCAATTGCAATGAATCCAAAGGACACTTTGCAGTGAATCTTGCTTTAAATATTGCCAGTGTGATCTCCGCTTAAGGGCGACACAGGTGTATGTGGTGGATTTTGTTAATTCAATCTTATTTTTACTGCCCTTCAGTCTTGATTAGAACAAATGTGCTCGGTCAGATTTTCACTTCAATTTTGGGGTTTAATAGGTTGCTGTTTGGTATGGATTGACAAGCATTGCAGCATTTGTTTAAATTGCAAAGCTTTGCAATGATAGGAACATGAGCAATTAGTTAAAAAAATAACAAGAAAATTAAACAAAAAAACATCTTTTGTGATACTCACTTTTATAAAAAAAGGTCTAAAAAAATAAGAAAGAACAAGACCGTATCCCCTATTGTCTTCTTGGTGTAGTAGTTAGTGTCTCAGACTCAGCCCATGGTAATGTTGGTCTTGCGTTTAATCTCCGTGCAGTCTGGATTATTTTCAAATAATTCAGAAGGTGGCATTAGACAAACAAATTATTAAAAGCGAGTAATAATAAAAAAATAGACTCTGCCCAAATCTGTCCAAAGCCAAAGAAAAATAGAATGGTTTGAATGTTTGTGGCGATTTTGAGTGACAATCCAGAATTTACAAGTCACGATGGACAAGCCAGAATTGAAAGCTGTAGAAATATCATGTTTTCTATGGTGTGTTTGTGTCATTATCCCATATGTCATGTACTGGTAGTTTTAGTCATCTTGAAAATATTTGAAATTGAAAGTACTTACAGTAGATATTATTGCATCCTTTTTTTGTACAGTCAGAACTCAGAAGTGAAATACTTGTAGTAGCATGGTCATAAATTGTTACTATCATTTTAATTGTTTCCTCTTAAGTTTGTGTCATTTAGGAAATTTTGGCTATTTTTAGAATTTCTCATAGCTAATTGCAGAATTGAAATGCCTCATTAAAAAAAGCAAACTTCTACAACTCCAGATGACAATTGGCATTGCTAACTTGAACAACTGATAATTTTAAAGAATTACTAGGCAGTATGTTACAGCAGTGCACTTGTGTAAGATTGACTGTGTTACAAACTGGCCTTTTTATGGCAATTTTGGCTACATTTTTTTTTTTTGGGGGGGGGGGGGGGGGGAAGCACAGCATAGTCACAAAGTTGAGCCTTAATGTTGAAAATATTTTGAATTTGTAAATGTTGGGAAGCTTTTTTGACATTTTTGGGGCCTGAATTTTAAAACCTTCTTGTTAGGACTAATACAACTTCCAAAGATGTCTTTGAAATAAAGACAATGACACTTCAAGAAATGTAATAATGGTTAAGCTTATTGAAGTGTACATATACAAGATTAGACTTTTTTTTTCTAAAATGAAAGCTTATCACTAGATAAACCCTAGTAGTAACCTTTATTATAGGTCATAGCTGCTCGGCCTTCAAAGTGAATTGCACCTGAAACAAAAAAAGTTTTTGATTTTGGAAGTGACTTGTAATTATATAGAGACCACAAACCTAGACTCACGCCATCTGCTTGGATGTATGTGTGCCCCTTCAATAGGCACAAATAATGAATTTCCTGAAATTGTTATTATCGTTCACCTGCTCTTTTCCTATTTAGTTTGTTCATCTTTCAACGATAAAGGCGAATAACCCAATCTATGATGAAATTTCTTCACTAAGTATTCGTATAAAACGACCTGTGCATTTTTTTTTCTTTGCTTAATGCTAAAACAATGTTGAGCTTAATGCAAAAAGTAAAACATAGAAGTTCTCGTGAACACTCTGTATAAGACAATACACCTAAATATACACATAAGATTTGTATTTTTTTGCATGCGTTTTGTGTGAAACTACTTATTGACACACCTGACACTTTAAAGTTGCACTAATTTATAAAATTATAATGAGAGCTTAGTAGTTATACTAATTATTATGTTATATTGGAATGGTGGTACTATACAGAGGGGCCACAAAGTTTTTATTCATATGATAGTGTCCTCTCTTGTTTTCCAACAAATTTCACATGGATTTGGATCATGTGGTCTTCTTGAAGTCTGGACTCATTGTCCTCCTTGTATATTTAACAGTATGTGACAAATTGACAATTCGCTTTGGGGAAGGAGAAATTTCTCAATTCGCCCTAACAAAAGTTGAAGACCTAAACAGCTATCAAGGAATGGTGTAATAATTTGCAGCAATCAACATGAAAAAAATGTCCAGAATAGCCTGAATAGGATGAAAAATTCAAATTTGTGTGAAGTATTGGTTGGAGCATTTAAATACCCACTAACTAGCAATGTATAGGGACTTTGTTGATCACCCAGTAGTTTATCAAAATGTAAATATTTGTCCTAGAAGGTATCCCAGCAACCGTTTTAGCGTACAATATATTAGGACTTTCCAATCAAAAATTGCTTAATATAAGATAATTAATAATAACCCAATAAAATAATTTCTCAGTGTGCTGTGGTGCAGCTAATAAATTCGATTATTAGAAAGATTTATGAATCCCATACGGAAACATGTTTTGAATGCTCAAAATCTATTTTAAGTGAATTTCTTTGTCAAACAACCCTAGGAAGAATTTAAAATAAATATTAATCTATTAAATAATATTTTCAGTATGGAAAAAATGAGGTTTTACTCATTTATGCAAATGCAGCTTTATAGCCTAAAATGCACGAAACTGAATAAGAATGTTAAACCACAAAAACATGCTGAGCATTATTTGTTGGTGGTGTAAACGCTGCTTTAAAACAATTGCTGGAAAGATTCTAAATTGCAATGAAATTAATTTTTAACTAGAGGTGAAATTGCAATTGTTTTTTATACTACAAAGAAAATGAATAAAAACTAATTATAGGCTACATTTTAATAAATTAGATTTTTTTTAAAGTTCATAATTATTCAGTTTCTTGCTTTATATATTAACTATTCAGTTTGTTTATTATTTTAAATGTATTTTTCCATTGTAATCAGTTTGGGGGGGGGGGGAGGTCAACGCAGAGCCCCCTGTACAATAACCTAATTAAAACTTCTGAAGTTTCATTATTAATTGATATAATCTTTAATTAAGAAGATTTCATTTTTTTAAAAAAAGAAAATTGTTAACATATGATCAAAAAATATTTATAAAGGAAAAATTTGAATAGATAGATAATTATTTCACTTTTTTATAATTGCGTGTCAAGATGAAAAGCTTGATTAAACACACAATCTTAAATTTATAGAACGAATAATATATTTCGTTATATTAAAAAAGTGTTAATCTTTAATATGCAAATTTCATTTTGCGTTAGATTAGAGTGACTGACATCTTACCTATATGTTTATCTATCTCTATTAGGGTAAGAATGACCACCACCTTATGTCTGCCACGTGCCACTTGTATTAACTTAGTGGTTAGAAAAAAAGGGGTGGGGGAGTGATAAGGAGGTGGGTGGTAATGAGGAGGTCAAGAACCTTTGCTTCCATTTGCCTCAATGAATTGACTTATTAATCTAATAATTGGACCCATTTCCATGGTCGGGTAATGGTGCAAGTGCTGGTTTTTTTTTCTGGTTGCCCCTTTTTTACAATTTGCTTAGGCATTTTTTTTCTTCATGTTTTGGTTTTGGTTTTGGTCTTGTGCCTTCTGAACCGTCAACCTCTCTTTATTTTTTATACCTGAAGCTTACATTTTATGGCATTAAAAACAAAAATTGTTCATTGGTAGTTAATTTTTATATTGCAAACTATAGTTCTTCCTGTTTTTTATTCACTTTAAATTTCTTATTGTTGTTCTTTAAGCCCATTTTTCAGTATTTTTAATAACATTGTTTTTAAAGGCACAAATTAGCCATTGTTTTTACTTCAACTTATAAAATGTTATTGTGTTCTATAAAATAAAAATACAATCGGAATTTTTTTTCTGTTCACTTTAAATTTTATCTATATTTTTGACATTATCAATTTATCACTTAGAACAACAACAACAATAAGAACAACAACAAAAAACCTCCAATGTCCTTTTTTGAAGGAATAGGAATTTTTTTTCGGAGCTTTTTCTTGTGTAAATTAACTTAATAATTGGTTAAATTGTCAGCAAACAATTTTGAAAAAATGGAAAGAAATATTTTTTGTAAAAGTTGCAGCAACTAATTAACTATCTCTAATAAGTAGAAACTCTTAATAGAAAGAGACAACCAATAGCTTTTTGTCGAGTTGTAGAAGTGGATATTTTAGTCACATGCTTGTAATATGAGGACATTTATGACAACTTTTCTTTTTTTAAAAAAAAAGTTGAAGATAGAATCTTGAGTTTTAACTCACAATCACCCTTTTTAACAAGATAAGATGTTATGTAATTGGAAAAGGGGGGTTAGTTTTATATAGAAAATGTAAATGATAAGATCTGTAAAAAACAAGTGTCAGCAGAATTGACACCTCAAGTCTTTTGAAGAAGGTTATAACTTATAAATGTTTAAAAACATATAATAAAATATAACACACTTTTTTGTTTCTTTCTTCGTCTTCTTTTGATAAATTCGAATATAATTTAAGAACAAGTTTAAAGAGATTTGAGAAAGAGAAAAATAAGTCATTTAACTAATTAGCATAGATGTTTTTTTTTACTTCTTCTAAGAAATACATCTTTTTCTAAGTGCAGTTGATGTAAGAAAATGTAATCTTGTTAATAAATCCTTGGCTATTGGTCTGCATTTTATCTGACAACAATAAAAATGTACTCATAGATATTAAGATTTGTCATCTTAAAAAGTGTAAAGAAGATCATCTTAAATTTGAAGATTAGTTGGAAGAACGATGGCTTATTTTAATACAGTAAGGATCATCATGTGGTAATATATCGTACAGGGCACAAAGATAATATATGACTTAATTACTGAGATATTTTAAATGGCAATCGATCACGATATTAGGGTAATTAATGCAAATTAAGATCATTTTTCATATTTATATTTTTATTTCGTTGTAATGTTATTCAGCACCATCAAATGTGATTTTTAGCACGAATTTCTTAGTAGAGACCTACAATAAAGCTCATGGGTCCGTTGGTTGCAAAGGCAGTGGTCACAATTTTTTCCATAAAGCTCGTGGACCTTATGAGTCTGGTGGGCTTTGTGAACTTCATCGGTTTTTGTGCTTTGTAGGCTTCATGTGCCTGCTGAACTTTTGAAAAAAGCTTTTTGGGCATGGTGGGCTTTTACCCAAGCATAGGCTTTATGAGCCTGTTTGGCGTCATGAGCTTTGTGAGCCTTATGCGCTTGATTGGCTGGGTTCATTATAACGTTTTGTGGGCTGGGCCTCAGTATTCTAATATTTTTGCGCATCAAGTTCTGCGCCACTGAGCTTTGCGCCAGAAAAAAAAAACTGGCGCCCCCTTTTGCGCGCCCTGATTTGTGCGTTTTAAGCGTTGCGCCGGAGTCAGATGCCTTTCTCGCATTCCTCTGGTTACGGCTGTGTTTGTTAGAAACTAGAAGTGTAAAGAAATCAAGTAAAAGTATTCTTAGTATTTTTTTCAAAATGCCTACTAATACTTAAATGATTATTTTAACGCTTTGAAAGTTGATAAAAAACCTGAAATTTGGATTATATTTCAGACAGTCAGGAAACGTTTTGAAAAATATCATTATGCATATCAGCATAAAATTATAATTTTCTGGTTGTTACATCTGGATTTTCGATCATCTTGTGATGATACATGTATATATTATGTAATAGTAAATAAATCTTATGCCACACAGAAGCTATGTTTTGTTTTAAATGTATAATTTAAGTATATAGCGCACTTTTTAAAGGGTGATCATCACCTGTGGAAATTTAATTTTAATTTGTCTGTAACATGCATGCTTGGCTTCTAGTGTGTGTGTGTGTGTGTGTGTTTTTCTATGTACTCTTGTTTCTTTTCGCATGACATTCCAGAGTTACCATTTGCAGAGTTAGTTGTTGTAGACTTTTATAAAAAAAAAGTTTATAACAATTGTTGCCCACCTTGATCATCTCAGCAGTAGGCCTTGTGTTAGTACATATGTAAGCTCGATTTGCCGCTGAAGCTTCAGGCCATTTTGGTTCAATTCGCTTAAATTTATATATATTTTTTTTGTTAAGCTTATTTGTTCTCATTTTTTGTTAGTCTTAATTCGCCCACCTCAGCGAATACATTAAGCAGAGAAAAAAATATTAGTTTTTGCGATAGAAAAAGTTGAAGTTGTAACAGTTTGCAATTACAAAGATTTTATTTAGTATTTAATATTATTAGTCAATTGAAGAATCAAACTTTTCTGAAAATAAAAATTGAAAAATATGAAAAATGTTTTTAGAAATTATGCAAAACATGCAAGAAAAGCGTTTGTTGTATGCAAATAAAAATGCATCTTTTTCCTGACCAAAAAGTGTTTTCATGCTACTTTTTGCAAATTATCAAAGATTGTGTACAGAAGTTGGAGTAAAATGAGTTGAACCCTCATTATGCATTTCCTGTATTTTATGCAAACGTTTGGCCTTATAACTAATTTGATGATAAAAAACCAATGTACTACAATTTGTACCTTACAGCAGTAGGTTGAATCTTCTAGTCCATTTTGTGGTAAACTTTTATTATAGCATTTCACTCTTTAGTATTACGTCTACATTTATTGCCATCTAAAATAGAAATTAAATTCATGCATTTTATATCAAAAATTGATAAAAAAACCGAGTTTTTTCTACTTTTAAAAGAAAAGCAAATTACAAATTCTACTCTTTTTGGTAGGTCTTTTAAATCCATGTTGGCCACCATGCAAAAAAAAATAGTATTATTCAAATTGTATTCAAGTCTGAAAAGAAACATTTTACCCTCTAGGGTTAAAACACCAATTTAATTCGTATCATTTTTTTGTTGGTCAAATGGAACACTGCAGACCAATTATTTTATCTACAAAATGTACACAAAAAAAGTTGTAGTAAATGTCAAGAACTGTTGAAGAAATACTAGTATAGAGAATGAAACAAAGGGGTTCTTGTATAGAATACAATATCATTATACATTTTACAGTATATATAGGTAGACTTATAAAAAAAAGTAAAAGGACATTATATAATAATGAAATTAGGTCTGAAATGCACAACTTTGGGATAACAAACCAAAAAAAAAAATTTTTCTTGTTTGTTAGTTAGAAGAGGTTTTTTTTCTTTTTCTTCTTCTCCTTGCTTGACTTTTTTCTTATCTGTTTAACACATCAACTAAAACAAATTCAAAATGTTTCTCCTTATTAGTCGAGTATTTGTTGATGTTTTTGTTGTCATTATTTTGACTCTAGTCTAATATATACTATTAATTTATTATTATTTGAAACTGAGCAAACAACAATGTATTTGAAAGAAAGTGGGGAGGAGGTGAACCTATTTGTCGCGACAATTTGTTTTTGTTATCATTTTGAACAATTACCCTATGATGATATAAACTTATTGCTTATATTATAATCTATGCCTTTGTTATAGAATACACGATTTTCCGACTGTTGTTAATAAGTTTGAAGCAACATTTTCTATTTGAGATCACATATTTCATCCTTTATTGCTGTTTTTTCGGGATTCCATCTTGAAGCTTTTGTAGTGGCATTTTTTTTTAACAAACGTAAATTAACAAACTAGAAAGAAAAAAGTTGAGGAGGGAGGGTGGGAGGAAAGGTTTTTAAACTAAACAATTACTCAAGAAGGTGGTGGTTAAGTTTAAAAAGAAAGGCCAAATGAATGTTATTGGTTATCACTTGATAACTAATTTAATTAGTGATGGAGGTGATATTCTTTTTTGTTTTGTTTTTAAGAATATATGAATTATTTATGATGTAAGGTTAATAATTATTAATCAATTTTTTAACACTAAAAAGATGAACTTGTTACACATGTTAAACTTAGCGAGGGGACCGGAGAAGCCTTTAAATAAGAGGCGTAGGAGTACAGTAGTTTGAAAATGACTTCTATTGTGTTTGCAAATTACTTTACTGCATGCTTGCAGTAGGACATCATTTTATAGATATAAAAGGATGTTTGAGAATGGTGGCGCTCAATAAGCGCCAAATTGAACTAAAGCAAAACTGAATAAAAGGCAAACATTTCGTTTGGAGGTTTGTTCAATTTTGCGCTTTTTGAGTCGCCTTGTACAGGAGCCAATTAGTTGTAACAGTAAAATGACATTATTCAAAATGGCATTTGTTCGAATTGACGCTTATCCATTTGGCACTTATTCAGTTTGGCGCATTTTCAATTTGGCTCTAGACCAGCACCAAAAAACTTTAGTTTCTATATGTGCAGCCCTTTGCCTTATATCGTGGCTTTTGGCACTGTGGCGCTTATGCACCGCAAATATACTGTATGTGGTAGTTTTAGTGAAACTTAATAGTGGTGATTTAGCGGTTATTTAGTTTGGCATTTGTTCACTTCGGTGCTGGATAAGCACCAAAGTTTGTGTGTAATATTTATTTCTATGGTTAAGCTGTCTGTTTGGTGACAGTCACTTCTGCTAACAGCAGCTAAGCTACAACTAAGACCGTACCATGCTATCATGTTTTCTAACATCCTACATGAACTTCAGTGGAGATTACTGGTCAACCGTAGAGCTGAACAAAGCCTTGCACACTTCTCGAACGTTTACTAGCTGCAGAGAACCCGGCATTATTATATGTCTGGCATTCTTACTAGAAATCTCTGTATACGTTGACATGGACATCCAAAGCCATTTACAGAATTTAAAGCTAGAACTGATTCATGTTTTTGGTTTTTCTTTCCAAAGGTATTAAAGACTATAGAATTATCTTCTGGCAGATATTTTTTTAAGGACAAATTTCAATTTAACGATGATGTCTAAATTATGTATAATTTAAATTTTTTCTGATTTGGATATTATATCCCTCTGCTACATGACACGAGCTGATTGCAAGTGTATTGAGTTGAATTGAATTGAATTATGATAAAGATGGAGAATTTCTTCAAATCTAGAATACAGAGGCATCTTAACCTTATGTAAAAGGGTATTTAGAGTGGGTTAAAGCTACCCTGTTGTTGTTAGCATAGAAAAAGGCATTTTTAAGTAAATGATCTTTGTTGTATAGTATATAATTTTGTTTTTCGGAATAATCTTTCTTGAAAATCCCTAGGGAAACATCGACCATGCAGTTAGATATTGTTTTTTGTCATCCCTAGAAATTTTTCTTTTTTTTTTCATCAAAAAATGAAATTTTTTTTACAACGGATGTGAAGCGTAATAATAGTTGGATGACAAAGCAATGTTCTTAAATGTTTTTATGGACAGACACATAAGTAACCAAATTGTATAGCATTAGGCCTTATCTCAAGAGTAGGCCATATAGTACTATATAAAATTAGCAGGTGACCTACATTACATTTTTTAAAAAAATAAAACTTAATGTTTTATAATGCATTTTAGATGATTCACAATTGATCTTTGATTGCTCATCAGTAAATTTGCACCAAAAAATAGTTCAGACAAAAAAAGTTAATCTAAATTTGAAAGAAAAAAAAGTTAAAATTTCTTAGCAACTAGAATAGTAGAAAATTATGTTGAAAGTATTTTCATGACAAATTATCTTTGTAAATTGTTTATGGTAATTTGGAAATATTTTTATATAAAACTGTGAAATTTGAACAGTTTCAAACAATGTGTAAAAAGTTTTTATTTTAAGATTCTAGTTTTCTAACATACATTATATAAGCCCTTACGTTGAAGTTTGAAATTTTTCTGAACCTGGTTATTCTGTATTCTAGAAGTAAATTTAATAGAAACTTGAGAAAGTGTTTTATAAACTATAAGGGTAGCTAGATCAATCACTTAAGGCTATTTTCATGTTGATATTTTTTATAATGCTGCGCTTGAACTCCTGTCCCTCTGCCATAGGCCTTTATGGCTGCTTGCAGAGTAATTTTTCAAAATTCAAATTCAAAATAATGAAGTTTTTGTGGAGAAAAATAAAAATATATCTGCTAAAGCGTTGTCTGCTTAAAATTGAGTCATTTCGAAATTCACATAAAAAGTTTATTTTGAAAGACACCAACATGAAAATAATATTACATGTAAGTGATTCAGCTACCGTTCTAGTTTCTAACACACGTTCAGTTTCTTCTTAGTATTGCTCTACTGAAACGGCGAGTTCGAAAATCAGCTGTTCATAAAATATCTTAAAAGTTCACTTTTTATTCTGAAAAAAGTTTAAGCCATGCTTTATACACCTAGAAATTATTACTTTTAACTTAAAAATGAGCTTTCTTGTTAGAAAAATGCCATTTTTGTCCACATTTAGCTTGATTTATATGTTGGAATGCCTTGTTATCGTGTTGGATAATTTGGTTATTGTTTCTTTTCTTAGTATTATGCAATTGATTACAGATAACATTTTGCTGTAATTCATTTAGTTGGGGTCCTCATTTTTAAAAACTTCATCTTTATGTTGTTTTCTTAAATGTGAAACGTTTAAAGAATAACTAAAGAATAATATAAATAATACAATGGAATGTGGTGAACGAGTTTAGAGAGAAAGAGAGAGAGAGAGAGAGAGAGAGAGAGAGAGAGAGAGAGAGAGAGAGCGAGCGAGGGGACACTGTAAAGGTTTACTTAATGAGAGATATAAGCCAGAAATAAAGTTCATAAGTCTAATGTAAAGAACAAGTTTAGTTTTGAAAAAGTAAAAACTTATTAAAAAATTACATTAAGTGCTAAATGTAAAAAAATGCTAATGTGAATGATGGACATACAATGTAACCTTGCTTTTAATTTAAGGAGAAAAAAATAGTCATCATATTAAAATTTGTGATGAAAGTTGCTTTCTTTAAGGTCTCACAAAAAACTTCTTCAATTAAAATAAGTTTTAGTTCTTGGCTTTAAATTTAAAGTGACCATTACTTCCAGAAATTTCTTGTCAAAACATTGTCAAGAATTAGTCAACGATTACCAAAATGATTTTTAAAATTTAATATAAGTCATTAATATAATTTAAAAAATTAAAAATCAGTTAACTTCATATACGAGCGTAAATGGACTTTATCAGATAGATGCGCCACCAAACAACAGACATTGGCAACAAAACTCCCGAAAAGATACTTCTCTACTCGAGTTTTGATGTGTTGTCACCTCACATTACTTTTCATTTGAAGAAGGTTGTATTGAGTTTAATATGAATAGGGAATACATGTATTTGATTAAGGAATTCTGGAAATGTGAGGTGACAACCTTTGTCACAAAAATATGGGAAGACTTTTGTTTTTGGAAATTTAAATTGGCGTCGTTTGGTGACTCAGGAAAAATAGTTTTTGTAATCGTTGCTTAAGTCTTTACATTATTTTGAAAAAAAATTTCTGGAGGTAATACGGTCTCTTTAAAGAATAAGATATATAATTCTTATTGGTAAAATCCTAAAGTGATACCATAGTAAAAGGCAACAAGCCAAACTGTGGGAACGCAGTTATTTACTAATTTATTCTAAAAATATTGATATAAAGGAATGTTTTTTGCTGATATTTCGGTCTGGTATATAGGGCACACATTAAAACTGAAATTTCATGAAAAAATAAATAATGAAATTAATGAAAATACAATTAATTCATCATGGAATACATTAAGAAACTCACCAAAAATTGTAAATCGTAATTTAAGATGTGTATACACATCACAAAATTGAAGTTTTTAGTTTAGTATCGATTGGCTTTGTAAATGCAATTAAAATACATACTGTATATGTAGGTCTTAATGGGATTCAACTTACGCGGTTTTGCGACTTACATGGAAACCAGTAAATAAACCAGTAATTTAACAAATAATAAAATTATATAATAATAAAATGGATAATGGACAACAACAGTACAGGCAACTACATTTTTCAGCAAAAAGTAAAAGTGCAATTAAAAATGTACTGCATTTTACTATTACTTTACAAACTTTAGGGTTTTACCAAAAACAATTATGATATATCTTACATTCTTCAATTAAGGTTCTAATAAGTGGACGAGCAATATGCAAATTAAGAAGAAGAATTTTTATATTTTTTTTAGGAATTCAAACGGCATTTTTTATTTTATCTTTTGTTTTTTCATGACTTCAATAATAATTTTTTTTTGAAAAAAATTCTTTTTAACGGTTGTTGTTTTTTTTGTTAGTGTTTGTTGTTACATTTTTTTGTATGTCCAATCGTCAATGTTCACCATGAACTGGTCAGTCAGTCACTTTTTATAGACGACGACTGTCTTTTTCATTCATTATTAATGTTTCCGACTCCAATTTTTAATGAAGGAAACACATGAAAATTGTAAGTCATTTCTGTTGTAAAAATTTGTTCACAAGTGATTTTTCTTAGTCATTGAACAAAAACACGCACAAACAAAACATTGAAATCTTGATGGAGTTGACTTTTTTAAGTTGACGAGATTATGTATACACTGATAATATAACCAAATGGTTAAAACAAATTTGTCACATGCCAAAAATAATATATTAATATTCATATTTTATGGATATATTATTTTGTACTCATAAAAATACGAATAATAATGCTTATGTTCAATAGTAAATTTATTGATCCACTTCAGACAATTTTGAAATCCTTTTAGAAACAACTTTGAAAAATTCATAATTTGGTAAAAGCTAATGCAGGGGAATATGTTATAAATATTTTCATGATGATACCTTTAGAAATAACAATTTAATAATAATAATAGTAAATAATAATTTATGGTAATGTTTATTTCAGTAAGCAACATAAATGTTAACTTACAATGAAACCAATGGTCAATAATAAAACAAGACTAAATTTAGAAAACAAACAAAAGAAAAAGATATTTCAGATAGCCAAATTATTAGTTGAAAATTCTCAAATTCAAAAATAAACTAAGATTATTCTAGTTTCTAACAAATTTTCATT
This sequence comes from Brachycybe producta, assembly GCA_036925085.1. Taxonomy (NCBI): domain Eukaryota; kingdom Metazoa; phylum Arthropoda; class Diplopoda; order Playtdesmida; family Andrognathidae; genus Brachycybe; species Brachycybe producta. The sequence goes on from JAUPFP010000004.1 coordinate 1,928,127, forward strand.
CAATTGTTGAAGTTTCCTATGAAAAATAAATTTTTATGCACTTTATGCACTTAAAATGGCTGTGAAGCCATTTTGAATATTAATATTTTTTATTGATGTAAGTCGATAAGACGACATGAACACAATAGTGATAATTACTTATGTCACAAAACAAGTATACAAAAAAAAAATTATACGCCTTTGGGCTAACTAGAAAAAAGATTTATTAGTAGAAAAAAAAATGGGAAAGTTATTTTTGAATTTTTAAGATGGAAAAAAAAAACAGCACTCAAGACATTATTCAATGTTTAATTGGTAAACACTACAAATAATGGCTGACCATCGACAGTCACTAATTATACAGACATATGCCTATTGTTAGCTCATGTTAAAGAAAACTTGTTCATCATAATTTATTATATTCACAGTTCATAATTAAAATTAGCCATTAACGAACGCGGCATTTTATGACGTCAGCGACACAAGGCATTTCATATACATTATAGAAAACAACGTTAATTATATTGAACGTTGATTAATTGATGAAATTCTCGTTGTTTTCTAAAAATTTCTTCTCGTTTTCGCTAATATATAACTTCTTGTTATTATGTACAAAAGAAGTCTTTTTTTTTAAACTGTCAGTCTATATGTATTTAAACTCGTAAATTATGTTAGTGTCAAAGTGACTAGCCAATGTGTAAAATCACCAAGGCCCCCTGGTTTGTCATTCTGCAAATATGCTCCCGTTTTAGTTAATATGCAAAATGACAACGAATGGTAGGCAGATTTACTTGTTATTTTAAGCATTTTGCATATTAACTAAAACTTGGGCAAATTTACAGCTTGGCTTCTAGAGACATCATTACAGCAAAAAGTCATGAAATTGTGACAGTTACACCTTATAATGTTACTGCTCGTGTGCTATTATTTATTATTATATTATGTTGTACACCAGTCAATTGCAGTCATATGACAATATTTGTCATTATATTTTTTAATTTCCTTTTGTGACTATTACAAGGTTATAAGCTAGATATGACAATTTACTGTCATGTGACAGTCTTATTTCATTTTGTAATGAGCGCCCCTAGATTCGTTGTTTTTTTATATTGACTAGTAATTATACAAAATATATAGATATTGTGATAGAACCAACTAAGAAATGTTAAGTCTGTCTTAATTAATTCATAGGAACTTATGATTTATGGTTCGAACAAAGGGTGGTACCAATAATAACGTGTGTATTTAGAATTATTACATGTTATAACTTTCAATTGTGATTCACTATGCATTTTTTTGAAGAAGAAGAAAAATTTGCCAATGGAACTTCCATTTGCAGATTCTCATTCTCTCTCTAAACTTCCTGCCTTCTTTTGCTTCTTGTTAACAAATATAAATGGAATATAATCAATTTTCTTAAAGGTTAACCTCTGGCAAAAGGTTTTTTTTCTTCTTCGTCTTATTCTTATTCTTTGCATTCGTTTTAAGCAGCAATAAATATATTGAGTTTGTGTGAACATTTTTGAATAATCTATTGTTAAGGTCCACATTCAGACTAGCGAGAGGTCTACGATGAAATGAAGCGAATGATTTAAAAGGGGAAATTTGTGGTTTAATCAACCCTCAAATATTGTTGGCCATCATTTTTAAATAGTACTTGTTTTTTTTAGTTATGTTCGCAAACATAAACAACTACTTTGTATATATGAAATGGAAATGACATACAAAAAATATTTTATTTCTAACAGTTTACACAATTTAATTTGTTTTTTTTGTATCAATTTATCATGATATAGAGTAATTCATGACATCATTGAAAGAAGTACATAGAAACACAGTATATTTTATGAAAACTAAACCCACTCTGTTGAAATATGTTAAATTATTATTTAAAAAACAACTTTAAAACATGTCTACAAAGATAATTCTAAAAAACAATTTCGGTGAATCTTCTAGTTTTTAAATATAAAAATTAAAAAAACTCAACGCGTCAGCTTCCAATACATACACTTACATGTATCATGAAAAAGATGCACAATTGAAGCGCACAATATTTAATGAAACCTAAACCGTTCTAATGAGTTGTGTTAAATTATTATAAGAAACTAGAAAACATATCTATGAACATAATTCTAAAAAAAAATTCCGATGTGCCTTCTAGTTTTTAAATAAAATATGAAAAACTGAGCGTGTCAGCTTTCCTTACATACACTTAACATGTAAAGATGCACGTTGAAGCACAAAATAATGTTTTATAAAAAATAAACCACTATGCATAAATGAATTAATTAAATATTAAACAAAACTAGAAAACATATCTTCAAACATAACGATAAAAGGAAATACCTGTGTGCCTTCTAGTTTTTAAATAATGAAAAAATTAAACACAGAGCGCGTCAATTTCCCCATTAAAGTTAACTTTTTTTAACAGGTTTTCGAATGTTTTATACAACATTTTTATATGCTTAAAACGATAATTTCTGATTATTGTCCACCTCAAAACTGCCAATAGAAAAAAAATAAATGGACAATAGAATAAGATAAAGTAGGCATAAATTGCTATAAATGGACGCCTTTTTTGGATAATAATAATCAAATATATATATAAAAATGAGCCACAGTGTGAGATTTAGAAAAAGTAGTAAAGAGAAAAACTGGATTTCAGGTTTTTCCATTTGACAATTGAGTATTAAAAGTGTGCATGGGGTGATCTCGAGGGCTGAATTTGTAATCCACTTTTCAGCAGTTGTTTCACCTGTATAGAAAGCACTGCCTACCTGTCCAGTGCCTACTAGATTGACTACTACTACCCCTTTTTTGTTGTGGCTGGCCATGACCTTCCCCTATATGACAGCCTTGACCGTAGGGGGAGGAGGAGGACATAATACTCGTCGAACTTAACTCATTATTCGGCCATTCACACTCACGACTTTTGGTGTGTTCTGTGCTGTGTGTGTGTTTGCTTCAAAAAGAACAGATACAAAAATACAACTTTTAAAGTTTTTTTCAATTGAAAGTCAACCTCTTTAAAGTTACTAGAAATAAATTGAGAGCACTTTTGTTTTTGCATTATAGAAAAAAAAGTATTTAAGAATGATTAGTTATGTTTTTTTTTCTTCTTCTTCTTAGGTTTGACTATCTCGATGTTGATTGAACTTTTGTTATAAATTCAATTACAATGTTGTTTTCCCTTTTTTTAATGATGGACACAAACAAGTGTAGAGACCACATAAATTTTCAATGTTTCAAAACCACCCTTTATGAATTGTTTCTATATATTATCCTATTACAAAGAAGAAGAAAAAAAAGTTTAGTCAAGTATCTAAAGGTTAGCAAATGTCTTGACAGTAATTAGTAATTACAAATTGTATTTATATTTTTTGCTGAACAATCATTTGAGCAAAGTGATTAATTAATAGAAATTTTCCAATTATTTAGTAAATGGCACCAATTGTCAGGATTTCAAATAACAAGAACATTTTAAAAGATATATATCGCAAGAATAACTTTTATTTGGTCTTTAACTTTTATTTGGTCTTTAATAAGGTCCTTGGTAACTTTTATTAAAAGTTTTAATGTGTATTGCATGTGATAATATCTTTTAAAATAAACTTTTTATTACTGTTTAGTATAAAAAGACCAAGATGTACCACAATTAATGTTTGATGGCTATAGCTGGCTAACATGAAATGAGGAAATGTGATGGTTTATTTTAAAAGATATCGTCACTTTCATAAAAATACCTGTAACTGCAGAGCTTGTAACTAAGTCATTTTTGCGTTCGAGGCAAGAATAAAACTGGCGCCCCCTTAGTATTATCATTCTAGTTACTTTGCGCCACTAAACCTTGCGCCCGAGGCAAGAATAAAACTGGCGCTCCCTTAGTATTATTATTCTAGTTACTTTGCGCCATTTCAGCGCCACTAAGCTTTGCACCTAAGGCAGATGCCGCCTCGTCCTAGTTACAGCTCTGTATTACTGTATACGTTTATACTTATCGATTCAAACAAAAGTTGAAATTACTTCAAAATAAAGAAGTTCGATTTTTTTATTGATTTTCATTTTGCAGGTTGAAATCAAGATTAATTTTTTTTGGAGATGGTCAACTTCATCAGTCAGTAGTGTGTGATGTTCAGTTTTATTCATTTAACTAACTGGACTGGAAATTACAAAGGGTGAAACTTGAAAGTTCCATGCATAATGGATATCTAAAGACTGGTAAGTTTGTACTTATGACTTATTTTAACCAAACAACTTTCTTTTCATTTTCAACACCTTCTTAAATCACCTGTTGAGGTGAAGTAGAAGAAGGAACTAACTAACCATAAAAAAGTGTAATATGCTTCCTTTACTTAGACCTGCTTACTGGCTCAGATGATCTTGAACAACAAAAACACAAAGTGTCCCTTAAAAACAGCTTTAATTTTCGTGATATTTCAACAAAAAAACATTTTTTGATAAATTTTTAGCCATCTGCGTACCTTATGATAGAAAAGGGCTGGTTTTTCTTTCATATTGCTCAATCACCTACCACCTGGTATAATATTACCAAACATCTATAAAATATTGATTATGGCTTTTGAAATTTTAATATGAATATTTCAGTTTTCTCTGAAATTTGAAGAGCGTGTCTGATCTTTTAAAAAATATGTTGTTCACAAATTTTTGCAATCTTTATATAATGGTAAAAATTTACTCATTTGACATCTGTTTTAACTTTTTTTTCTTCTCCTTTTTAAATTTTCGGATCTTCTTTTCAAGTCAAGTTTTATGCTTTTAATTGTGATTTTCTGCAAATCGTTTCGGATATTTCTTTTGTGGTTTTCGTGTTATCAATTTTTTTTGTGACATTAGATTTTTATGGTAAAAGTATCAAAATAATCTTAAGAAAACGTTATTATTTAATTCGTTTCTTTTTAAAATTCCACTAAACACTTATCTTATAGTTTGGGCATTAAGATATCCGCTCCTCCACTATATATTTTATTGGGGCGGGAGACCTATAGCCCATGGTCACGCTATCTTGACCATCCATGTCACTCGAGGCCATCCACAAATTGAAGACTATTATGATCTTATTATTTAGAAGGAGTCTTAAGTGTGTTTTTGCATGCTTCAGTCTTTAGAGGGTCACTCGTAGTTAGGCTGCAAATTGCAATTTTTTTTTTTTTGGTAGTTGGCCGCAAGTGTCTTGATTGAATGTTTGAAATTTCACTCGTCTGCATTGGAATATATAGGGTATAAAGGGTGTGGTGTGATGGGTGCTGAATAATCATCTTTGCGTGTGGTTTTTGGCTTACAAGTATACCTTTTTATTATGGGGTGTAGAAGAATCTGGCATTTCATCAGCATAAATCAAATGTGCAACTTAAGATGTAATTGGCTATATTACAATAATTAACACATTTTTTTTTACAAAGCTTTGATGCAATAATTTTGCGAGTAGCTTAGTTCCAGTGTTCCACTTGTTTCATCATTTCTTGCCTACTTTGTTATTGAGGCCCCTAAATAGATATTGGACATAACTAAATAATTAAATGCTCATTAACTATTTATATGATCATATAAATGCAATTGATTTGAAGCTGCTTTATAGTGGTTAAATATTTTTTTTACTTACATGTTAAAATTGGATAGTTAACTACAAATGTAGATTGACAGTGTTGATAATCTTAGGAATAAAGTAGATATTTTTTATCTATAATTCTACTTAAGTATAATTTTTTGCAAGTTAAGTCTTTATCAATTCTTTTTTTTTATTTTCACAATTACTGTTTAGTTAACATAACCATATTGTTCAGAAAAAAATTGGGATAATTGTCATTTTTTACGACCAATATGGTTATGTTAACTAAACAGTAATTGTGAGAATAAAAAAAATTGATTATTGTATTTTGATTGGCTGTTGAAAATGTCAGTTGTTGAAACAGTCACAAAATAAACTACTGTACCAACAACAATAAACAATTTAACCACTTTTAATTACATTTTAAAAGTATTTTGTTAACTACAATTAAACTACATAAAGCAAACTATAGAATAGAAGTATTCTCTCTTCTAGTTCTGTTTATATTAAGCTACAACCCATGTCTTTATCTGCTGATAAAGCATTGAATATCTGCTTAAATAATAAAACTTAAGTTTTCAAGAGTTTTACTATTTGAGAGTTAACTCGATACATCAAACTCTCTGTAATTTGTCTCAAGTGTGCCATATTTAAATGAAGTTCATTTATTTTTCTCCCTCTCTCTCTCTCTCTCTCTTTTGTAAATGTTACCTGACTTTAGGACAGGAAGTGGACATCAATAATAATTAACAATCAAAAGTATCAATAAATCTAAAAAGTTGCTATTCTGTCTCAGCATGTTAGATATTTTTACATATTGAACTTCCTCCATAACATCCGTCGCGACATACTTCAATGAAGTGATGCATTTCATTATAATTTATATCCAAACAACTATCATTGGTAGAAATACAATTATTAAAATCTGCATTTTGTTGTTTTTATTGTGTAGTAGAAAAAAAAACGAAGCAGGTTTCTGAAAGATCTGGTTAAAGAACAATAATAATAGTCAATGAAAGTGCTTTTTTCACAAACATCATCTTATGTTTATTTATAAATATAAAAACTATTTTTTTCTTATTTCTATTTTCCATCTTTAAGGTGGCTGAATAGATTTTTGTTTTGCTTTCGAAAATGACCATTGACATTTTATGGAAATATGTTTTAACATTATCACCAACTATTCTAGTTTCTAAACCACTTTGAATTTTTCTGTAATGTTTGTCTGGAAAATATAAATTTTCTCAAAACCACAAGTCAGGATGAAAAGACCTATAGAACATTAGCCACTGCAGTGGCGCCATTTGGGGAGACGAAAACAAAATAAATATCTATTCAGCTCCCTTAAAAGAGTGGACTAATTTCTGATGGCACTAATCAAACTGCTATAGGAAAATTGCATTGCAAATGCGATCTCATACAAATACTATATTGGTAGGAATCTACCAGTTGCTAACACTAGAAAGACTGAAAAGAGTGCTTGTGTGTAAGCCTGCATTATGAATACGGGCCATAGTAAGCAAGGTACAATTCCTTGTCAACCATCATCATCCACATCCACCTCCACGTCTGTAATATACATTGCAGGCAGCATTCATTCATTCATTGTTGCATTTTAAAATGTTGCTGCATTGTTGCCACTTACCTACATGTGCTTGTTGTGCCCATTAAATGATGCATCAAACCGTTGCCTCATTCTGATCAATGATTGGTTGAGATGATATATACTAGAGGCCGGATGGAAACCTGTCCTTTTGCATACAATGTAAGACAATATTGCCAGTCATAATTACAATTTAATGACAGGATACTGACAATTTACTAAATGTGTCTGTATGTTGAGATGGAGAGGAGGATTATTTTAGAAGGTGGAGAATGGAGTGAGTGTGGGAGGATGCAGAAAAAAATACAGCAAGAAAAAGAAAATGGTTTTCAATCCAACTTATATCCATGTAGATGATGACCAAATGTTTCCTTTTAAGTTTAACTAGAGAGGTGTTATTTGGAGGTGGAGGGAAGAGGGTATCTTTATGAGAGATTATGAGTGGGTTGGTTGCAGGATATAAAATTTATATAGGCCTAGTTAGATAGATATTGGGGGTGGTAGTTACCTGAGGGGATGTTGGAAGTTACCTGGGGGGAGAGAATCTTGGAGAGGTGAATTGATAAAAGGGAAAGAAATCTGAGAGAATTGGGCGTTCACCAAAGAAAAAAAGCAATTTCTGACGCGTGCTAACTGCTAACCCCCCCTGAAGGCATCGTGATTTTTGGTTTCTCGGTGTTTTAACGTAAAAATCGAATTTTGTTAAAAGGATAGGAAGAAAAATATATATCGAAAATTTAGATCACGAATATTTTTTTTCTTCATATTTTATTATGAAAATGAAGCCATCATATTTTAAGACTTACAAAGTAGAAAATAAGTTTTATTTTTAATATATGTAATGTAATCGCAATTGGAAATCTACAAAACCGTTTTTTAGTATCTTAATATATTAATATTATTTTTATTGTTGCTCGTGTTCGGATTACTCATAACATTTTTAAAATTTATTCGTAATCAAAAACTGACACTTCCGGTTTGAAGTAAAAAAAAAACAGCTTTTGATCAGTGTAAAAAGAAAAAAATGGAAATAACGTTTTTCTCAACATGAAGTGATAAAAAATTCTATGAAAACTATATCAAACGCTTTTCTTAAATCAATATTTATTAATCAATATAATTGTAATTTAAGTTTTTTTATCAATGTCTTCAAAGTGATAAAAGTTCTACAGAAACTCTATCAAATGCTTTTCTTAAATCAATCTGTAGCAATCATTATACAGTTTTAGATTTACATTTTTTTTCTCAACATTTCAGAAGAGTTTTAAGTTCTACGGAAACTATATCAAACGTTTTTTTTTTTCGTTAAATCAATCTTCAGCAATCAATATACAGCTTTAGTTTTATCTTGTGATCAATATATCAGTTTAAAATATTGTTTTGTTTCATTTTGTGTGACCAAAGGGGTTATCCATATATGCTTGTATTGAAATATCAAATGCATGTGCTTTTACAAAAGCAAGTCATCAAGGTATGATTGTTATACATTTGTCATTATACCATCATCTTCCATTATCATAAAAAAATCTGGTGAACATTTCTTTTGATCAACTGATCACCTTCTTATTGAAGGGAATTGTGAGATACTAGTACAAGATTCGATCTGCCCATTAAAAAAAAAGTTGAAGAAGTACTTTTTTATTTAAAAAAGAGAAGAAACCTAAAAAAAGGTAGGCAACCACATTTCTATTGTTTTAAAATTGCATTGTATTTGAACTTTAAACTTTATTCTAGTATATATATATATGTATAGTGTAGTACAATACCGTTAAAATGGGTTGAATATGACCTGGAAAAATTATACCCACCAAAAAAAAAAAACAGAGTAAAGGAAAGAAATAGTGAATTCACTCACAGAATACATTTGGATTGGTATTATTATAAGACATATTTTTGTATAGACAATGTGTCAATTATAAATTGTCACTGTGTATATCACATTGTAACATCATGAATTAAATATTGATGACAATGGTGGGAAAATAAAAACTGGTTGATATTATGGGGAGGAGGCGAATCATTTTGTATAATCAGTTTTCAAATAGAATTAAAAAAAAAAAAGATTATTCGACACATTATGTTTGTAATTTATGTGAATTGTTGAATAAGAAAGGTTATTAGTCAGTAGCAATAGTCATGGCTAAGGGAATGCGCAACTTTTATCATAAATAAATAAAAAAAAATTGAAAGTTCTTTTAACAACATTTGAAACATATTATGAAGACAGCTAATTAACTATTGGTAATTTTTATACAGCAATTGTTGCTTTCTGTTGAGTAGTACTATTACAGCGTCAAAAAGTTTAGGTACTTATGCGTCGTTTATACAGTAGTAGGGGTTTCATGATGCCAACCTGAAATTTTACATAGGGCCTATAAACGGTGACATTAAGCTGCGTGACACGCGCAAATATTTATGGCAAGAGCGCAGTTCGTATGGCTGACCTCAGCCACAACATTCTTTAAAAAAATGTTAGTGGGGGTCTTGTCCCAAGCCAACCTCTAGTACACTGTGCAAAGCTGTATATACTGTACAGTATGACTAGGGGTGACCATTCTAAAAATATAAGAGATTTTTGCACGTACAGACTCGTATTTTTAGTCATTTTTACCTGGTGGTATTCGACAATGGAATTTACATGCAGAGGAGGTTTTGCATGGGGAACGTTTTGATTTAGGGAATTTACATGGGTGCTATTCAACAAGGCATTGGAGAACAAAGCAACATGTATATAACACTGCCATTCATGCAATCATGGATGTTTTATTTTGACAATACATTTCTATGTTGTTTTTGGTCTAAATAGTTCCTCTGTCACAGGCGATCTGCACTGCTTGGAGAGGAATTATTCAAATTCAATTCAGTCAATTTCAGTGCAAGAAATAAGACAAATGTTGCTTGAAATCTTGCACCAGTGTCTTGTGAAAAAATGAAGATAAGCATTTTCTGCAAGTCGGTGTACAAAAAAAACTTGCAGGTATTACAAACAAATTATATTGGCCATAATTTATCGCATGAAATATAGTAATATATCTTTCTGTAAATAAAGCCAATGGGATCACCGTTTTAGTAATGGAAACTTTACGATTTCAAGCAATTGTTGTTTAGAGAAGAATTCAATGGAATAATAGCACCTTGCAATTTGTAATTGCCTGCCTATCTTTTCAACATTTTGTTTACCTGCAATGCTCGCATGGTGCAAAGTATAATTTGGAATATTTTCACTTTTTAGATTCATGGGGTCTTTTAAATTGTATTATATAAACACAACTGAAAATATACAACATTTTTTGGTTTTATTTGAACATTTCAAAGAAAACCCGACCATTTTTCTTTTAAAAAAAGTTTTCTATCTCATTTATCTTTTGAGTATATTTCATTCAGCCGTATGTTGTTTAGGTTATGTGTTTGCTTTTAGATATTATTAGTTGGACATGGTTGGTGCTTTTTCAAGATGGCCACGCTCGGCAGCTTTCCCCACTATTAATTAGTCTTCGCTGTTTTATTTAAGAGTAACAACATCCAAAATAGTTCCTTTTTTGCCCTTTGTTTTATTTTTATTATATTAAAAGTTTTTATTTTATTTACAATGATTGTTTTTTTTTAATACTTTCTTTAGATTTTCTTCCCTTTTGTTTATAATTTTCTTGATAACCATTATTAATTCGATGAGTTTGTGGATTAAAAATAAGTTTTTTAAAAAAAAAAAACATTTGACTTTAATTCAGTTTTTATTTTCATTCTCTCTGAAATGAAATCTCAATTTTTTTTATTTAAGGTATTAACTTTAATCTCTTTCAATACTTTGTTGATGATTTAATTGAATCACTGATGCATAAATTGCAATTCTGTCTGTTGTTTACAACTTTTAACGAGTAACACTTTTCTACTTTATTTTTTGTTAAATTGGTTTAGCTACTTTTTTAACAAAAGAACATCACATACAATTGATATTAAACTGACTCCTTTTGAGGTCCCAAACTTTTTGATTCAAATCTCATGATGTGTGTTTGTGTTTGTTGGTGTTGTTTGGCCTGTTGTTTTAAGCCATTTCATTCCTACCTTGTAGGTCTTTGTTTTGCAGGTGCATTTAGGTCTTTATAATGTACAAGTTTAAAGTAGCAACCACCAAAATAAGTAGAGCCTTTTTTTTGGTTTACAGGTGTGTCTTGTGTGTTTGTTACAATGGTAGAAAAAAGTATATTTTGTATTCTAGAAGCGTATGAAGGTTAACAGTTTGCGATTTCATTTTTTTTTTCTAAAGAGAAAGGGTATATTTGCATATTCATGGACGGGTGGTCCAAATAGATGGTTTAAAATTCAATTGACATTCACTGTCTAAATATACTAACAGAACTAGTCTGCATGGAGGCTCTATACTCTCTAATAGGTTAATCTTAATATATATTGTATTGGAATTATACATAGACCTACAGTATTTAAATAATAATATTATAGTCCAGACCTATCATATCAATGCTCTGTAGTTTCCTTCCATTGATTTCACTTCTTAAGATTTTTTTTTGTAAGGATTGCTATTGCGTGTGTGTAGCTCATGATAATGAAGTATGTCAGAAATTTCAATTTCTAATTTTCTTGGAAGTCATTTTTCAATTTTCATTGAATTGGTGTATGTCTGTATTGATAGATAGCTTTTTGGTAATAAATTTTAGTGTTAAGTCTGGTTATTCTTAGTAAGGCAACTTTAATAAGAAACTGGAAAATTCTTTTTGGTTTTTTTTAAAACTTTAAAAATAATCTCAACGGTTGTTAAAAACTAGAAGAGTAAAAAGAATAATCTAAAATTATTTTCATGCGACATTTTTACTAGATTATTTGGCATTTTGAAGATTACGCATTTTGGTTAAACGTAACTTCAAAAAAACTTTGAATTCCAAGTTAATTAAGTTAATAAAGTTAATTCCAAGCTAAATAAAATTCAAAATTGAAAATTCACACCTGGTTTAATTTTTTATGAGTAGGCCTAAGCCTGTATATGTTATATATTACGGATACAGTCTAGTTTATATTCTTGGACTTTAGGTATTTTAAATCACTTTTTTAAAAAAAATTACTCCATGAAAGGTTTTTTGTGCTAAAAGTGCAATTTGGAAAAACATTTTCTTCTTAAAAAAAATTCCATTTTAACGGTTTTCATTTGTGATTGATTTTGGAAGAACCCAACCCTAATATTTATTTTTTTTCTCCAAACATTTTACTTTAGCATCAACTTTTTTGATGGTTGTCAAATTTTATGGACGACTTTCAGTTTTTTCTCTGGACATTTAAATGTTGATGACAAAGTGCTAAGTCTAGTGTCATGTTTCTAATCTTGTAAGACGTCCACCACATTTTTTGTTTGTTTCGAATAACAACAAAAATATCAAGAAGGAAAAAAAAAGGTTTCAAGACGTCTGCCTTCAACAAAAAAATAGCATAAAATTAAAAACAAATTTCAGTTTACACGTTTAGAGTCGATAGAATTGATTTGTACAAAGGAAGTTAGAAAGTTGAAGGTTTTTAATTCATTATCAATAGGATGACACACCTTAAATTGGCTAAATACATTACAAAGAAAACAAATCAGTTACTTAAGTATATACACACATACATATACACGCTTCATCAACATTATTACCTTTTAAATGGTGTTCTTAACTACTTTTAACAGAAAATCGTGTCCTGTTTAGCTAACCATTTCACGTTATGACTGTGACTATAATATATACATTGGGTTCAAATAGCTTCTATTTTTTTATGAGATTTGGTTTTTTTTCTATCTTTTTATTATTATTTCTTCTCACACTCCCTCACATGTGCAGGTACATCCTGTCTTTTTTTTTTTGGCTTGTTGTTGTCCACTTTTAAAGGCCACATTTATGTGGAACATTTTGAGTGAGATAACAACCTTAAAATATGAGTTTGAAGCAACGGAGGTCATAAATTTCCTTTTGCAAACGTTGTTACCATTTTATATAGTTTTTTACGGAAAAAAAAAGTTGATTTTTTTTAAGCTTAACGTTTATTTTAGAGATAGGGGAAAAATGTATGGAAATGGACAATTTTTTCTTCTTCTAGTTATATGTTATACTGTATAGATGATCTATATAAGATTTGCTAATGGAGAAATTATTCAGTGGGTTTCTGAAATTGTGTCTTTGTTTTTTTTTTAAACTGGATAAGTTTATGGAATGCAATAGACACTGGTCTCTATATATGTATTTTTAAATATATTTGTTATACAGAAAATCTTTAAAACAGTAAAATATTTATAACAAATAATATATTGTCTGGTGTTTTTGCAAAATTTGAAATTCCTTTAGTATTTTAAGCGATGTCCACACAAATGCATCAAGTGGAAACATTCATGTTACATTATGTCTCCAGCTGTTTCCATAAACATAAAACTTTATCAACAAGAACAAAAATTGTGTCCACACAGGAGACACATGTTGCTTTTACAAAGTGTCCAGTAGCTATAGATGCAAATTGACTCAAAAACATAGTGTCCACCTGTGAAACAAGTCAACAAGACGAGACTTCCACTTGGTCACGCTTATTGCTGTTTTTCCTTAGAGGTTTACCGCCTAAAATGGAAACACGCAACAAGAGCTAGCATATTCGGATTCATGCAACAGAAACATCTAGAGCAGTGGTTCCCAAACGTTTTGCTCTAGGCACGGTTTATTTTGCCTGAAGAAATCGCGGTACGCTAGTAGCCCACAGCACCCCATTATTAGGATAGTTTTCTTTATTTTCCTTTTTGAGCTACCCTTCTAGTTTCTAAAACACTTTAAGAGTTGTTTATTTTTCTATTGAAAGATAGAATGGTCAAGAGTTAAACCAATATCAGCTAACCATAAACCATCTAAATGCAAACAAAATTACATTACATTATTGTTTGCGGTTTACAATTATTGAAACGGCATCAAGAGTCAAATTCGTAATAGACTCTAATTAATTGCTAAGCCAAAGTTAGTGCTAAATTAATGAACTTTTGATAGGAAGTTTCATTAGCACTATATAATAGCTTTGACTTAAAATTATTAAGAATACTGCCCTAAGTATAGGCATTTTATCATCTTTTCTAGAATGCTAAAACATTTAATTTCAGTTGAAAACTTAAGTTTTTCATTTAATTTACAATTGAATCTTGAATAAATCGATTCAATTTTATTAAAACCACTGTTTTAAATGAAACATTTTTTTTGAGAAAAAAAAAATTGCATAACAAAGGCAGTTGTCAAGCATTGTTATACAATTCCACACAAGACAGTACAACCATAGTTATTGTACATTTTTTTTTTCTCAAAAAATAAATTGCATTCTAAAGATTTTTTTTTAAGAATATATGGTGAAACATCAAAGCATATTTTTACTAAGAATTATAAAAAAATGACGGAAGCTTAAATTTCATTTATATCACGAACGTTGAACTTTTCAAAGATATTTTATCAATTTTAATCGTGCAATCGAATTCACACACATTACAATACATTACACGCTATTAATTTATGTGTATTTTATACATATATATATATATATATATATATATATATATATATATATATATGGAGATTTTTTTATTGATGCAATAGGCCTATTTAATGATAACCTTTATGATATTTCATTTTTTTTATCTCTTTCTCTCAGTTCCTGACACTAGTTTTCTTTTTAATATGCAAACTATTTCAATGCCAATTCCATTAGAATTGAATTTTCTCTTTTAACAATAATAACAACAAAAAAGTAACATCATGTTTCTTAATACAACATTTTTCTTCGTGTGCTTCTTCTTCTTTTTGAAAAGCCCACATTTTTTTTTGTGTTAAAAACTGGAATGCTTTTAAAAAAAAAAAAGTGTAGTTGTGTTTGCCATGACAATACTTTCACTTTTTTTCTCTTCTTATTTGACCTCCCTTAAAAAACCTCTTATGTTTACAAATGTTGGAATTTGGAATTTGCACGTGTTATGTTTTTCACCTTAAATCATTTTTCAGGTAAAGGGTTATTTTTCATTGACAACCTGTGTTCCAACATCAATCAGTTTTTTTATATATCAAGGTTTAGAGGTTTATATATATATATATATATATATATATATATATATATATATATATATATATATATATATATATATCTATATATATTCTGAAAACTATTTTTCTTTTTTTGGAGTTCAACTTTTGTATGTGTGCATTTTTTTTATTGAATATATAAAGTATTTCGAATTTTATCAATCTTGTACAACAGGGGTAAAGATAAATTGAAAAATGTGAAGAAGAAAAATGTCTTCTGCTTGTTGCCTATATGTACCAATATATGTTCGATTTCATTGGTTTTCTATCGTCTTCAAGGGTAAAGATAAGGTATTTGCTTGTAGATTTATAAGATGGTTGAAAATCTTTGTTCAGTTTTGTTTTGTAGGAATATAATTTCAATAGACTTCCGTCAGCGGTTTGAATGTGTATATAAAAAAAGCTATATTGATGATCTTTGCTATCTTTACCTTGATTGATCATCAGAAAATCACAATTGTATTTACTAAGCTCATAATGCGATTATTGTATACAACGTTTGGTTTTTTTAAAAAAAGTATTTAAAAGATGTTATTGAGTTACCTCTAGCTGTATAATTGAAAGATTGACCCATGTTTGTTAATCATACATACAATAATTAAATAAATTATTTAAATACAAAAAAAAGTAAATGAGAAAGAGAAGTAATTTCTTTTTTATTTCTCTTGACACGACAGCCATTCATTCATTTCAACATTGCATGTTTAGAATATATTACAAATTGCAATATTTTTTTTTCTTTAATCACTAGACAGTAGAAGAATAGGAAAAAATGTTAATCTTGACATAAGCTAAAGTAAATAAGGGTTAAATTTGAATAACACAGACTTATTATAAATAGATACTTTGATAAATTCATTTTACATGGCTTTTAATAAACAAATTTTAAACAATGTCATAGTAAAGAACTCATGTTTAGTGTCTGA
Source organism: Brachycybe producta (assembly GCA_036925085.1). NCBI lineage: Eukaryota > Metazoa > Arthropoda > Diplopoda > Playtdesmida > Andrognathidae > Brachycybe > Brachycybe producta. The sequence continues at coordinate 1,944,279 of JAUPFP010000004.1, forward strand.
ATGAAGAAGCACCAAGTGAGTAAAAACGATTTTAATGTAACCAAAAACAGCAAAATTTGAAAAGAAACACGACGACTTAATAATTATTAATCACATTCAAAGCATGTAAAGCCAAAAATGTACTTTATTATTGTATTGTTTGTAATATATGAAACTTTAACAGGCTAGACACTACAGGGTTGCACGTGCTATGACATGTGGTCAGGTTGGTTGTACCGAGTTACTCACATTGCTCAACCAAATGGCAACTGAATACGTTATGGAAATACTTAATTACCTGAAGAATATATTAAGAAATACATACAAATTTTCCTTAAGCTGAGAGATATTTTTGAAGAATCAAAGGTAGTTAGGAAAATGGACATTGTTGAAGTCAGTGACCTTTAACATGAATCAAGCAAATTAGCAAAATTCAAAAAGGTGATTGCAACTTCAATTATTGTTCAATACTCAGATTGAATTATATTTTGTTGTTAGAAGCAAGACCATGTCATTGGGACCATCAGATTTCAGTGCATCTATGACGTCATATAGCCTGTGTACACTGCAATACTGCGACAGTTTTCACTCAATTTGTTTTTAACAAACTTCAGCATGTTTTGTTTAAAAGTTCTGTATTTCTTTTTATTAAGATATCAGTGTAGTCTTTAGGCGTGTGATTGCAGCTAGGGGGTCCATTGTAATATGTTTTAAAACTGTTTTCTTCTTCTTCTTCTTCCTCACATTTTTATGATGGCTATTTTTTCTTCTTCTCACCTGTCATTTATGTTTCTTACGAGTGTATGTGTTGTGCAGTATCGGATCTTACTTTTTTTCTTTACTCCAACCCACCACCTTCTAGTCAAAATTGTTTGTTGTCTCAACGGCCTTTGCATGGTGGTATTTTGTTCCTCCTTCTTTCTCGAATGATTTGTGTTTTATCTGTCTACTCTTGCGTGTGTTGCATGTCATCCATATCGTGAGCATGTTATTGCAGTTAACCTGGTCATGACTTTAAAAAAAACAGTACTCTTGATTTCTTGAAGAAGAATATGAACAACACACATGTATGGTTACGATGGGGTGTTCTTTTTTTGTAAAATCTGTGTAAACCATCAGTGAGAAAATTCATTGCAAGTCAGGATTGGGCTGCATGTGGTTTAGCAGTGAATGACAGGTAATACTAAACAGTAAACACTAATTTAGGAAGTAACCATTTTCAGTTTAAGTTGCAATCACAGTTATCATTGCAACATCCACTTGTGATGTATTAGTATTTATGGGATTGTTAATTTTCTGACAATGCATTATTTCAGCTGTTCAGCTGTACAGAACACATTGCAATTGTTGTTGGGTTTATATCTTCAAGTTTTGGCAATGCATTTTGAATGCTGCAATTGGAATTTTGACCCTCTACCACAGGCCTTTTTGGCTGCTTGCAATGTATTTTTTTCAAATTCAAATTCAACACTCAGTAACACATTTGAGTGAAATATTTGAATACAATACTTAGCAATAAATTTATGTTAATAAATTACAAGTTGCTGTCAAAATTACAACTGTAACTTCCAATATTATTGTACTTACAGAAGTTTTTGCTTAGTACATTATCAATAGAATTTGCAATAAGCGTTTTTATTGCAACTGTTGCTGCTTACACATATAGAAATGATCAATGAAGTAACAATACAGTTAAATTCATGATTATTATTAAGATAAACATAATCATTATATACTTTGCTCGCAGTTAGATTTAGATTTAACTCTCAAGGGTTATTCATGATTACCATCATTAGAATCAATTTAGATAAAAAAAAAAAAGTGTTCACCTCTAGCTATTAATTCACTGCTCTCATATGGTGATTGCGGTTACTTTTAGGGTCTTGTCTGAATTGGGAGTGGTACTTTTATGGTATAACCTCAAATTGGGACAGTTTTTAGTGGTGGTCGACACATTTGCTTTTCTTTTACTACTTTAACTCTATAAAAATGTTATTGGCACGTTAGAATTTAGTAAATTTGTACGCGTGCCATGGCAGAGAGAAGATGATGAATTTGCAAGGAGTGACCATCCGCCAGAACACCTCAAAGCAAAATGTGGGCTCCATTCATGTGTATACAGTGTATATATACTGTATATAGTATATTTGCACGCTAAATTAAACAGACGAACAAATATTCTACAATGTTTTTTTTTATTCTTCCTCAAAACAGGGAATTTGAAGAAATACCTTCTTTAATACTACAATATTAGACAGAATAAGAAGAAAAATGTTAAAAAAAGGAATCGTGACTATGCGAGTATGGCACTTTTTGTTTCGTTTCACCTATTCACTATTTTAAATGTGATTTTTTTTTTGTTAAAAATGGTTATATTGTAAGGTAAGGAAAGAATATTACTATTGCCAGAGAATCAGTTTTTTAAATGAGATTCTTTTTCTCAAGAGGAGAATTTAGAGTTTTTCTTATGGAGTAAAAAAAAGAAATGGAAAACATTCTTATTCTTATAAGTTAGAATAGGAATTGATATTTAAGCACAATAGTCAAAATTATCTTTTTCTTCTTTTTTCTGTTTTGTTATTTTAGTAGTTTAAAATCCTTAGTATACAAAGCGTCTCAAAAAATGTATACACACTTTGGTTGTTATTAACTGCCATGTTTATTTTCTTAAATTTAATTTAATAATTTTATAAAAGTCAATGTTACAATAAATATATAAAGACATTAAATGTTTTATGTTTAAATGGTGCATTTATCTTAAAGTGTTCAAAATGTCGTCCAATCTTGTCAAGGCATTTCTTAAATTGGTAAGAAACTGATCTGCAAACATCAATTAACACATCTCCTGTATTTGTGAGATAATCTCTTTGATTTCTTGCAATAATCGTATAAACGGAAATAAATCGAAGAGAATTGTCGCACAATTGCATGAGATACAGTGTTAATTGATTTTCACAGATCAGTTTCTTATCTGTGTCAGCAATGCAATGCGAATGGAGGACATTTTGGACCCTTGAAATATACTCGAGATAAAAGCATTATTTAAACATGACACATGTCATGTTTTTATGTCTAATCTTTATTGTAACATGTACACTCAATTATAAAGTTATTAAATGAAATTTAAGAAAATAAACATGGCAGTTATTAACAACCAAAGTGTGTATACATTCGTTTGAGGCATTCTGTATATGTAGGTTTTGTGTACTGTCTTGAGAACCAACGCCCTCAGAGATCTTTGTAGGGTTAAAAGATGAAAAGGTGTCTTAAGGGGTTGGAATGGAAGAAAAAAAAAAAGGCTAAGAGATGAAGATGAAACAAAAAATTCAAAAAAGTAGCATTCAAGACAATATGGGGGCGGTTTTTTTTTTCCACTCTCAGTGCATGCTTTTGTTCATGAACCTTTCACTCATCTCTGAAGGTGTTTTCTATGTGTGTATACTATATGTCTGTATGACCTTTAACTCTTTTCAACACTTATTTCTCACTTATTATTTAAGAACTTCATTTTCCGTCAGCATCACCTGCTGAGGATGCAAAAATGTACATAAGTCGACTAGAATTAACATGTAATTTTTTTTCTATGAACATAATGTTATAAGTCTGATGATTATGTAATTTAAAAAGTTGTAGAAAGAGAAAAAGTTTCAAGTTGTATATTCGGATTATTATTAATATATATAAGATGCAATTGGGCAATGGTTTATTCAATTCCTTGTAATAGGTTTCCAACTGATTATATTACTTAATGACGTAATATCTTTTTATTTACAAGTTTTTTTTTCATTTTTATACATTTCTATCATCTTTGCCGCATTGTAAAACATTGAATTTTTTTTAACATTTAGTTTCATATATGTATGGAGGTGTGTGGACCCCCATCCATTCCTTTCTATGTATAATTTTATTGGACTTAAAGGTGTAATCAGATGGCAACTTTTATGGTAAAGTGGCTGCTGTTACCACATGTATCCCGTAGAGAAACGAAACAAAATAATACTTAGTGCATTCCCATCAATATGTTTGAAATTTCTTATGGAAAATTGTTTGAACATCACCTGCAAATTTTTTTTATATAATTAAATTTTACAATTCATTTCTATGTGTTCAATTAAATCTTTTGATTTCAAGACACCGAAAACGGTTATATATTTTAATTAAATTTAGCTTTTATTTTGTAGTCACTGTAGTGTGTGTTTGCACAGTGAATGTGTCTATTGGTTATTGATTAAAAATCTAACAGGAAAAATTACATTAGCTTTTGTGTAGATAAGGCATTTTTTTATGGTTTTCTACTCATAGATAATAAATAAATAATAAATAAATGCAGCATTTCATAACAAAAGTTTAAATAAAATAAATTCGATTTAAATAAAATAAATCTGACTACTTTGATTTTTTTCATGATTTACAACAACCCTGATTATAATGAGTAGGGTTGGCAAAAACATAGGGAAAAATTTCACCATATATGTTTTAAAACATTGTGGGGTAATACATTGTGCAAATTATACAGTAAAATGATTACTTTTTAATACCAATTACTCTAGTATTGTAGCTTGTTCAGTTTTTTTAACAAATTTTGTTGAAATAGTGAAAACTGAATTTTCTTTAAGAACATGTTGATTAATTTTTTTTTAAAAAAATGTGCAAAATATTGTAAATTGTTAAACCTAAGAAATGTCCCTGAGACATTATGAAAACTGTGAAGTTTTCTAAAGAAATTGTAAAAATTATGTTTTCCTTGGAAACTAAATACATGTTTATAAGTAATCTTATTGACTGACAAATGCTATACCGAGGTACTATTAGTTTTAACTTATAAATTCCTAATGTTTTTAATCAAGTCACAAAATTTTCCAGCCCTACTGATGAGATGAGAAATGCAAGGGAGCAAGAAAATGTTGATGTCAACATTTTATGCCAGTTTAAAATTATTTGCGGGTTAATTGCGGCAACATATAGATCTAAGCCATGTTTTGGTGACTCCTTTGTATCATTTTACATTAAAAACAAGCATAGAAAGCAACTATTGCAATAATATTTGCAATAAATACAACAAAAAAAGACGACACTGTTAAAAAAAGGCATTTTATGTTTTCGGTGTCAGCCACATAAATATTGAAGTTTTAAACGTTACTTGTTCATAACGTGTAATTTTACTCGGATGAAATTTTATGTTTGTGTATAAACTTAAGATATATTGGCAATGCCAAAACTTTGAAGACTCCATTTTCTCAACTGCATGAAGCCTTTTTTAAGCCTTTAAGGCAATACAAATGTAGAATTATTTTTTCTTCTTCTAAACCAAAAAAAAAAAAGATGACCTCTGACACAAGTTGTTTTATAAGGTAGGCAGGTAACAAGCAGATGGACATAGAAAACATGTGTAAAACAAACATGATTGTTGTATTTATTGACAGAGAACTATCTGAGGCTTGTCATAACCAGTTTCATTCATTTTGAGGTTGAATTCTACACTGTTTATGGTTACTGGTTAGCAAACAATGTTGCACAGTGATTTTTTTTTCTTCTTCTTCTTCTCTACATTTTCTTACATAAATAATATCAAGAAAACAAAAAGTAGCTAGGCCTTTATCATACATGTTTAATATATATGTACTGGAGAAAATGGTGTTTATGTGATGACTTGACATTGGGAGGTTTTTTTTAAATAAAAAAAGATATCATGACAAATGAAATCATCTTGAATAAACAGTCGTTTTTGTATATATTTTCATACACTGTTTTGATCTCTCAATGGCTATTTTAGGCGTATTACAAGTGGACAAGCAAGTTTATAACATAACTTTACAAAAAAACATTGAAAGTTTGTTAGAAACTAGAACAGTAGTGCGTTAAAAGTACAATTTTTTCCTAATGCTATTTGAATTTCAAAGATTACTTTTGCAAGCAGCCATTCGAAGCCTGTTGCATAGGACAAGGAATTTTTTAAAATATATTTTATGGTTTTATTTAACTTTATTAAAGTAAAAATAATATAAATGAATATTTTGAAAGTGTTTTGTTAAATAGTTAATTAAAAATAAGGCGTTGAAAATACCTTTAGCATATTATTTCTAGTTTCTAAAGCACTTTTTTTTCATTAAAGTTGTTTTAGCTTAAAATGCATTAGTAAATTTACTTGATGTTGAAGTTAATTATTAGAAAAGTTAAAATATACAAAATTTGGTTGATTTGGATTCAGTACAAATGTGCGGATTTAAAATAACATTGTTAATTTAGATAATTATAATTTTTTTTTAATTCGATTTTTCAAGATTAGATCTATCATGCATTAAATAAAACATTGTGGACTTTATTCAATAAGAGAAAACAAAAAAATACCGGAAATGACAATCAGTGAAAGTTAACAATAATTTACGTTTTTAAATAGCATTAACAATTAACCACAAACATTTAGTAGTAACAAGTTCATTTTGACACTTTTAACAATTGCAAGATGTTTCTTTAGTGTATCTGTGCAAAATCTCTCTGATTAATTTTGGAGCTTAGATATAAAAACATCTTTCTATTCATTATAGCTAATCATTCTATTGTATTTTTTGAACTTTAGTGACCATCTGTTTTTAGTGATGTAAACATAGTATATTTTTTGTTATTGTATTATTCAAAATGAATGATCTTGACGTGTCAATTCTATATTATTATTCGTTCTTCCTTTTTATGTTGCACAATTTAACACTGTGGTCTTCTTCTTGCAAGAAAGAAGTCCATCCTTAACCAGAATTTTAGAATAAAATCTCCATAATTTCTTCTTTTTTTAGCTTCTAAAATTTGGAATTCTTTATAAAAAGTCGAAAATAAATAAGAAGTTTGAGCAATTATCGTAAAAAATGGATTCAAATATATTCTTGGCCTTTTTACTTCCCCTCCTTTTAACTCTTTCCATAAATAACAAGACATATGACATTTTTATGGTATTTAGTAAGAATATACTGAGCCTACCGTAATTAATTTACTTGTTTATGATTTTCTTTGTTCCTTTTCGTTTTTACTTACCTGGAGTAAAAAAAAAGACAAAACTTTTTTTTTATGTAGAATCATGGAAACTGTTTAAGTCAAAACCCTGGTTGGAATTTACGGTTCATTTAGTTAGAGCAATTGTTTTTTTTTTTTCTTACCTTACACACAAATCTATATAGCAACTCCTCCCTTTTTTTAACAAAAATCCTTTCCATTTTTATTCATGGTTCTTGACATTTGTACGCAAAGTGGTCAAGAAGTTTTTCTTGGTTATTTATCAAAATTTTTTAGAAGCTTGTTCATGACAGTTAAAAAAATTTCTTTTTGTAAAAAAACAACAACAACAAAAAAAAAGCAACTTGAGAACTAATTAGATGGACATGTCAAGATGTTCTTTAGAATTAAAGAAAATTATACATTTTTTTTGTTTTTTTTCTTCTGAAAATAAGAAAGAATGGGTTTACCATAATGATATTAATTGCAATAAATTACAAATATTTAAACAACGTTGGTTTAAAAAAAATGTTTTTAATGTTTTATGTATGGTAGGAATGAAACCTGAATCCTGGTCACTTTTATGACTGGAGAGAAATATTTATTTTATGGAATTATTAATAATAATCCAAATGGTATTGATAGTTATTTCTGTAACAGGTTTTCATGAGACCCAGTGAACTCCAGTGGCGCCTCCAGAATGTTTTCAAAGGGAGAGGGGGTGGGGGCACGAGTGACAAAATTATATTTGAAAATGACTAAATTTGTGCAGAAAATAGCTTCAAAATACATCCAATCTTGGCCACCAAATAGATGAAAGTATTTCCAATACTATGAGTGGAAAGTGTAGGGAGCTAGAAATTTTAAACAAGCGAAGCGAGCCATAAAATAACAGCATTTTCTGATATTGTGTGGAACTCTGGCTTACATAATTTATTTACTTTTAAAATAGAACAAGAAAATTAAACAAAAAAAACAAACATGTTTTTTGTGATACTCGCTTTTATATATAAAAAAGGGTCTAAAAAGTAAAACAACAAAATATAATATGTTTTTGTCTTGTTGGTGTAGTGGTTAGTGTCTCAGGCCACAATAATGTTGGTCATGGGTTCAATCCCTTGCAGTGTGAATTTGTTTCAAATGTTTCGGAAGGTGGCAGTGGACAAACAAACAAATTATGAAGTTATATAAAAGCGAGTAAAAATTAGAAATTAAATAAAAAATGTGCCATTTGAAAGCTGGGTGGTGGGAGCAAATGCCCAACTGCCAGTATGTGCAGGCGCTTATGGGGGCTTATTAGGGGGGGTATATGGGTCTTATACTTTATGATACCACTGCTTATGATCTATTATTTTATGACTATCAATGATAGTCATAAAGATATGGTAGATATATCAGTATTTTGTTATTGTGACTGTTACATGGTTGGTTATATGCCAGATATGACAATTTGATGTTATATTAGTCTTATAAGTTATAACCTTTATGCACTCGGGAGCCCTCTGTTAAGTTTTAAATATGTGTGGTTGCTTTGGAAGTTTAGAGTTTATCTAAAATCCAGTTTTAAGAAAAGGGTTAAGGTCAAATAGAATAAACTATATGTCTAAAAGAAAATTGAAAGTAAAATAAAAACAGGTGAAACAAAATATTGTTTATTTATGAAGCAAGATATAGTCTCATTAGTACAGTTCAGTTCATCATAATCATCATCATCATCATTCGCTTGACCAAACCCAAACAAGTGAAAATCTTCATAAAAGAATTTTGAATATACAACATACATTTTGTATACTGTATAGGCCTATACATGAACTTCTTAAAATTCTTGACTTTTTTTTTTACAATGGTTCTTCTAATTTCAGTGTTTGCTGTAAAAAATGTTCACATTTGAACTATAATTTCTACTCACACTTTTATATACAAAAAAGTTAAATCTTTATATATATATATACTGTATATAAGGCCTTTATGACCCAAACTTAACATTGTTTGTACACAACTACAATAACTTTCACTGGAAGTTTTGTACGTGCAGCAGAAATGATTCATTACTATAGTATAGCTCAAAAAATACGATTGAAATAAAAAAAAATTTTCATTTTCATTTTTTGTGTTTCACCTTTTTTGAAATGTGAAAATTTCTACTTGTACATTTTCAGCAATATAATAAAAAAAAAATTGTAGTGAAAACTGTCAGTAGAATTTTTTTTTACTTAAGAGAATTGATGATTATACTGAAAAGAAGATGCTTCAAGGCATTAGACATTATTTTTTGTACTCTAAACATTTTCACCCTTAGACTTTTTTTTTTACAAATATGTTGTGCGTGTTGTGTTTTTTCTTCTTATTATTTTCTTTTCTATTTTGGTTTTGAGTCAACAAATAATACACCTTCGTATATAAGGTGTAACTTTAAGGGTACTCCATGTCAACATTCATTAAAGCCTCTCAACTACTCTTTTTACCCTAATAGATTACTACAATTGTTGAGCTTGAAGAAAATTTCCCTATAGGTTCATTTTTCTCACCTGTTTCATCATTTTAATGTATAGTAGGCCTAAAATATGCATATATACATGTATATTCATCAGTTCTTTTAATTGCAATACCTTGGCATGTAATCATTTAAAGAGGGTGAAAAGTGGCGCCTTGCGTGCAATGGGCAACGCCTGTTTAAATTACCTTGAAATCGGTTCTGCTAGTTGAGTAATTTTAGGGCGCCATTTTGTGACAATAATATGAGTCACTTTTTTGGCCAAATTAGACTGCTATATACAGTAGTTCAAATTCATGAAGAAAACTTTACCACTTGAACGTAGGCCTGTGGCAGTGGGTTTTTAATATATTGGAACCATAGGCAAAAACTGCATGGGTGCTCGAGTGCTCAATTACACAATGCAAGTTTCTAAGGGGTGCTCAAAACTCTTTGAAATTTTTCATTTTACCATTTCCTCGAGGTTTTTTTATACTAGCGTCCATTGAATTGTTCCAGTATATATTTTGTTAACACTGCACTTTGTTTGTTCAATATAGCCTTTAACAATAAGCCTCATCCTAGTATTAAAGAAAAAAAAATTGGTATGTTTAGTCTTGGCACCCACCACGAGTTAAATACGATCTGTTGAGCTCCCATTAAGGTTAGGAAAAGTCGTCGTGTATATTTGTAAGTTCACGTACCAAGTTTTCTTCTTGAATTTGGACCTGTATTGCATGCAATTTTTTGCCCTATTTATTATTGCAAATAATCTTAGAAGAAAAAAAGAACTTAAACAACAATATTACTAACCTAAACCTACATAGATTATATTATTATTATTATTATTATTATTATTATTATTATTATTATTATTATTATTATTATTATTATTATTATTATTATTATTATTATTATTATTATTATTCATATGGGGCAATATGTAGGTTTTCCTATTGTGAAATTGCTACTCGAGTTATTTTTCTTCTAGCAATTTTTTTTAATTATACACACCCTAAATAAGATATTTAGACCCGTGCAAAAATTTAATTTTTCTACAGGTGGTGAACGTGGATTATTCATTAAAGCCCCCTATAAAAGCCTGCAAGGTTATAATATAACTCATTAAAAAAATCTGAGCAATATTTTTTTTATTACAATAATAATTAAAACTAATTAAGACCCAATGAGTTTGAAATTTTATTTTATTGCTTAAAACTGATTACGAACGACGCCTTCTTATAGAAAAGATATATAAAACGTTTATCAAAAACTAATTAATCTTAACTTTTAACGAGCTTCTAGTCATTATGAGATGTGTATTAGGGGGAGGGGAAAAGAGAGATATGAAGTGTATTATATATATACCTGCTTTTCTTTTAAAGAGACAATTATTTCAAATCTTTATTAATGAAGAAAGTAATTAGATTAAAGGCCGTGCAACAGCTAAAGTAATTTTTGAAGCGGCACTTCAGGCCTTTTTGTAAAAAAAAAGATTTTCTTTCGTCTGCAAATGGCCTCCTAATAATTGAGACCAATTTTGCATCACGAATCGTATTTTTTTCTTTCTAATTTTAAGTCACGTGATTATTTTACTGTAATAAGACATAGTAAACATCTTAAGTAGGCTTCATTTTCTTATATTTGATAAATTGATGGAGCCAAAGTTGACGGAAGCTTGTTAAGAAGTTTAAATAATAAAATACACACTTTCAAAAATCATTTGTTTAAAGTGTAATAATTGAGGGGTTCCTCAAATGTTGGCAATAGGGCCTTTGAGGCTAAAATTAGGATGTCAGATTTTAAATTTTTCTAAATGAAGTTGTCATTCATGTAATTATTTGAATTTACAGGGTGTGCTAAATGTATTTCAGACAATCAGAACAAGAGAACCAAAATTTGGAATGCCCAATTCCGATTCGATTAATCGGAGAATCGAATTTTTAGGTTCGATTATTATTCGCAGAATCGATTTTTTATTTAGTTTTAGCCCCCTAGCCTAATATAAAAAGAATGTCTAGAGATCGGATTTTTATGCAATATCAAGCCAAATGTTTCTCAATTTGTGACCCAATAGCCAATTGTGAAGTAACAATCTTCCACTTAGAACAACAAACAAATGTTTTTTTTTTAAATCAAAAACACTGGTTAGAGGCTAAACTGATAGTAACTAGACTTATAACCTCTAACCAATCTTTTTGATTAAAAAAAACAATTGCAGTTGCTCTAATGATAATTATTACTTCACGATTGGCACTTGGGTCACGGGTTGAGAAACATTGCTTGATAATGCATAAAAATCCGAGCTCTAATGATGTCACTCGAAAAATTTAATAACTTTCTGTTGTACCCCATGACGTCATGACTTTCTTATGTAATGTAATCAACTAATCATTGATTTGATGGAGAAATTGTAGTTAATGTGCTGTATGGCTTTATTAACTAATATCAGTAATACATATATTAAGCTAGAAACCAGCAAAAGATAGAAAAAGAAGTGATTTAATTAAAAAAAATCAGTTAGAAAATTGAATCGAATTTGGGAATTAATTTCCGATTTTTTATCAAAATCGGAAAGAATCGGAAGAATTGATTCTTCAGTGTCTTTTGGCCACCCCTAACCAAAACATAGAAATAAACTGAAGACATATATTTTGAGCACTTGTGTTTGAATTGAATCGTATAAACATGACTGAAAATCCGATTTCCAATTGGTTTTTCTAACCTTTGACACATCTTGCAGTACATCATTATTATTAGCAAAATATAAAAGCCAAATGTTTAGAGTCATAAGTCAGTGTTCTTAGAATTTTAATTGAGTTTTAGTGATTTATTAGGCGAGAAGTTTTTTGTTAAAAAAAATCGAGTGACTTTCAAGTGATTTTTAATGATTAGAGAAAATGCGTGATACAGGTTATTATATAAATTGAAAGTCAGATTGTAAAAAAAAAAACTTAAAAATGGACATTTTTGAAGGCGAAAGAAAGTCTTCCGGTTAGCTTTTTAAACAATGTACACAACAAGTCAGAAAGTTTTCTTTTTTTTTTTTTGTTGTAAAATGGCTGCAATGAAGATTTATTGAAGAAGGTCTAATCGATATGCATGAGAAGTTGCATCAAGTATTCATAGTATTCATACATTTTAAGTCATGTTATTATCATTATTATACAGTATATAAAGAAAAACAAGTTTCATATGTAATATTGCAGGTGGCACAAGAAAAATGGCCGCTGTTTAATAATTTAATGATTAATATCTAATGTAATAAACTATATATATGTTTTGAATTTGAAACGTTAGAGGCGTGTTATCAAAATACTGATAGTTATTTAGAAACAAATAGCAAAAAGATTGTTAAACGATTAACGAAGTTATTGAATTTTGAATATTAAGTGAAGATTTCACTAGAGCTATTTTGAAAGCAAGAGATTCACTGCGATGTGTCCTTCAGTTAATTGCAATTGCCACTGTGATAATAGCCTACTCTTGCAAGACTTAAAAAGTTGTTCCTTGCACATTGTCTTAATGAAAATGCTGATCTTCGTTTTTATTGCAAGAAACTGTGCAAGATTCACAGCAATATTTGACTTATTTTCTGCACGGAATCTTTCTTGTGAGAGAAATATAGCCAGTGTGATGGCCACATTAGGTTAAACATACTTTTTCAAATGTTAACTTCAAAATTCAACAACTTTGCTGATTGCTGAACATTGGTGTGGGTACAGTATGTGTATATTTTACAATCTAATTACCTATACTATTTTTCTTAATATCAGCCACCATTTTGGCAACCCCCCCCCCCCTAATCAACCGCCTAGTTCGCCTAGTGTTTAAACCTTTAAGTTTAGTAAGACTGAATTTGTGAGTTGGGAATTCAGTTCTCTGTGTTATACAGTATTGAATCTAATGAGTCTATGGTAGTGGTTGTTGGCGTTCATCTGAGGTCATGTTTCTGCGCTCAACATACTTGACGCCCTTCTTCTCCTTGCTTTCTATTTAAATCACCAACATTTGAGAGTGAAAATCTCGATATAACATATTAAAAAAAAAGATCCAAAACTAAAATATTTTTAGGGTGGAAAAGGGAGGAGCACAGGGAGAACGAATGATTCCGAAAAAATTTTTTGTTGTTGTTTTCTTACTTTTTGAAATGTAAACTTACGAAGGAAGTGTAGACCCTTACAATCCATCAAATTTATTTTTATATACAGAACGACTGATTTCTAAAATTTCTCACGTTTTTCCTACTATGGTTTCCGTTCACCAATTTGACTGGACTGGTCCTCTTCTTCTTTGCTTTTTTTTTTAGCAACTTCTAATCTAGTCTTACCCTGAATTATATATTACAATTTATATATCTTAGCTAACAAGGTAGTTTCGAAATTTCATTCATGCAAACATCCGCTTAAATTGAAATTTACTATAGTAGGCCATATATAGGCACAGATATATAACTAAACACGTGTTATTCCAACATACTTTTAAGTTTTTTTTGTCTATACAGACGCGTGTTTACATGTACACACACATAAGAGACAAAAAAAAAGGTTTTCTGTAATTGTTATTCGACTTCAATGACAATGGATTTTCAAGTTCATTACAAAACACTAAAGCAGACTAATAAATATGCTTTGAATGCAAAATGAGTTACAGGTTTAAAAAAAAAATAAGCGATGATGAGATGGTTTAAGGTGACTGAATAGATATTTATTTTGTCTTTGTCCCTCCGGATGGCGCCACTACAATTGATAAGGCTGAGCTCCATAGATATTTTTTGGAAAAATTTGGACGCAAAAAAACGTCAAGCGAATTTTTTTTAGAAATAACATTATGAAAAAACTCAAATTGTTTTCAAAACTAGAATGGGCAGAAGATATTACTATAAGTTTGTCATAAATAGTTTATTTTTAAAGATATCCTCATTCAAACACTTTTAGCATTATCACAAACTATTCTAGTTTCTAAAACACTTTGAATTTTTTTCGTAATGTTGCTTCTGAAAAACGCTTGCTTGAACCTATCGAATACAACAGCCACCTGTAGTGGTGCTATCCCTGAGGATGGGGGGAGGACAAAAACAAATTATATATTCAGCCACCTTAATTAATAAACTATCAGGTTTACAAAGGAAATTGAAGTCACATTAATTATTTCTTTATTAAAATATGAAACAAAATTTTTTTAGTAATTATTTCTATGAATTTCTTTTCCAGCATAAAATATATTAAATCAGTTGTTTTAATTATGCAAAAAAAGAGAAAAGGAAGCCATTGTTTATGATTTGAAAGTTAATTAATTAACAGGATGCAAATGTTACGCACTCAGACACGCGCACATCTTGTTATTTTGTATGAATTGTTTATTAGTTGTTATTAAGCAGGTTTTATAAAAAAAAATGAAAGCAAGTTTTTTATACTCAAAAATTAATAATTATCTGTTTAGCATGCTTTCTTTTATTATTATAATAATGTAGGTAGACCTATAGACCACACAACAACAAACACAGACTTTCAAGTCTTTTAACAATTTGCTGCTGGGATTGTTAGTAAGCTCCTGAATGAAGGCAAATAAAGCAAACATTGTAAATTAAAGCCTAAATATGTTTTATCCCAATGAGACAACGTTTTATGAAGAGCTGATTTTCGAACTATGGTTATTCTGCATTTCATTTATAGCAACACTAGGGAGAAATTGAAAGTGTGTTAGAAACTAGAATTTTCATGTTACTATCTTTCAAAATAAACTAGAAAAATTTAAAAAAAATTGTCTGAGCTAAGCATTGGTTGCTTAAAGTTGAGTCATTTTCGAATTGAGCTTATTTTAAAATATATCAACATAAAACATCCTTAATGTGATTGGGCTACCCTTCTAGTTTCTAAAAAAAGCTTTGACGTTTATCTTAATTTTGCTCCTGGAAGACAGAAGAACCAAGAGTTCGAGGGGCGTTCTGTGTGGTCACTATATTATTTTCGAAACCACAAATTGCCTAGTAAATCTGCACAATTGCTATTGTTTAAGCGATGTAAATAATTCCTGTGTATTTATTAAAAGGCAATTAACTCTGTAGATTTATTAGTTAATTGGTGGTTTTGCAAATTGTTTAGTAATTATGTGGAATTACTTGTTTTCCAATTTTGACTTTTAACATAATACAATTTAAATCAAGTTTCATTTTTGTCCCCGTAGGCTTTAGATTCTAAATTATGTCGAGTCACATAGTAAATTATTATTGTGTTTTAATCATTTATATTTGATTCATATTTGAAACTTAATAAATTCAGTTTAAGAAATAACTTCTATTTCCTCTCTTCCTTCTATCGTTTAAAACACGTGCTTTTTGTTAGATAAGAAAAACTACCAAAAATAATTTTAAAAAAATGGCGGTCAAAATGACTTGAGGCACGGTTCAAATCGGATGTGGCCACCAAAATAAAACTAATTACTAAAACAATCCTTATCGAGCATAATTTGCTATTCGAATTCATTCGTTTAAAATTCAGTGAGTTGTCGCAACAATTGTCTTATGTTATTTTTGTCATTGATGATAAAAGAAATTCATGAAAAACAAGAATGAAAACGGAAATGGACATTCCATGAATGAATCTTTGGACAAGTTTTTTTTTGTTAAAATAAATAGAGGTAATGGTCAAGAAGATCAAAAACAACAACAACAACAAAAAAAAATGAAACAGAATTGGGATTTCATCCTGTTTAAAAACAGACTTATTAAAAAATTAAAATATGAATGAGAATAAAAAAATAATATTTTACATTTTTGAATAATGATCTTTCTAAAAAAAAAAAGTAGTCTTCTTACTCGTATTTCTCTCTAGGTGGCCAAATTGAACCGGAAAAAATGAAATTAATTGTTTGTATAAATAGTCACATCACTCTGCATGAAATAAAAAAATTCATGTCATTTTTTCAAATTAACAAATTTTGTAAATGCAAAAAAAAATGCCTCCTACATTAGGGCATAGTTTTTATAAGTTAAAACTGTATTTGTTTAGCGCAATTGGATTCGGAAACTAAAGAAAAAACCTATTATCATAAAAAAAAAACAGTCCCGGGAACAGGGAACCACGTTAGCTCCACTTTTCTCAAGACAGCAATTATTTATAAGTAAAAATAAAAATTAATAAGTAAACCAAAGACCCTGGTTAGAGGCTAGAATTCAGAGATGAACCTAGCATCTATCATAGCGTTATCAATGTAATCCACATTTACTTGCTTTTTCTTTCTCGAGAAGATTATTAAATTGAATATGGCGACCTTCAGTGTGAAATATATAAACATCATATTTGCACCTCCTTATACTGTACGAGCCTGTCTAGGGCCTCATATTTGAGAAGAAAATGGCCAAATGAAGCACATTCGGAAATTCTTTTCTTTTAAAGAATTGTCTAAAAGGTGGAGCAATCCCATTTCTAGATTCTTTACTACACAAAGAAATAGGCTGTAGTTTCAGATTGCACCCCTTCTTTCAATTAGATCTTATACATTACATGTATTACATCTTAAGTGGCCACTGGTCAGTGCAGTGATCTCTGTATCAGTGAAAACTGCACTGACACTTTTAAAAGTGGTGGTGGTGGTTTGAACTTTTGCATGTATCTTTTTCATTTGATAAATTGATAATATCTTACTGGAAACACTAGTGGAGGTGTAACCACTGAAGTTGCTGAACATTAAACATTTTTTTACGAATTACTTCAGGTTTTTATAAAGTTTAACATTTAGTTGTATTAGTGGGTGGGCCAATTTATATAAAAAAGAACTTAGTTGCCACTGGATTTTGAAGACGGAATTTTGTGTAAAAATAGCCAAAAGGCTTTTTTTATAAAAAAATAAAAAAGAGGCAAAAACAAGGTTAAAGTATTGGAGGTTTAAAGACTGGTAACATTTCCGCTGACAATTTATCCAAAATGTCGCTGTTTTTTGCTTGAGCAATCATTTCTACTTGCAAGCATGTTACACATTTTTCTGTCGTGGATTACTTTCAAGACGAAAAAAAAATGTCTCGAAAGTGCATACACCAAATGGAGGTGCAAAAATAAAAATAAGGAGTTATTGGTTGGATCCCACATATAGAAAATATTTAACTAAAAAAAGATTTTGCCTAATTTGAATAATTTCATTCGATTTATTTCGCTGAATGTATACAGACCATAACAGTGACATTTTTTCTTCTTGCCACATGGAAGTACATTTTAGCAGCCAACAGGAAAGAGGGTGTCTTTCAAAATAGCATTATTTATTATGACTTCTCCTAATATTATTTTTTTCTTCCATTTCTATAACTCAAAAAAATTACTTGAAGTGTTTTCTATTGTAATGTGTGAGAAACCTTGAATGCGACAGAAACTAGAAATAAAGCAGAAAAATGTATTTTGATTTATTTCTATGCTTGTTTTTATGCATGTGTGATCCAGCCCTAAGTGCTTTGTAATGCAAACTAGACAGAAATTGATTGATATTCATGGCGTTTAGTTGGTGTCTTCTCCTCACCTTCAACGGAAGTAGCTTTTTTCTTGTCTTGTAGTTAACAAAAATTGTAATAAATGTAACAAGAACTGAGACATAACCCTAACCCTGATCCATTCTGTTTATGTAAATATATATAAATGGAAAACCACTTTTTTTTAAAAAAAATTGGATGTTTTTTTGGTGTGTGTACATACAAAACACATCCGTCTCATTCGCACTTGATATAAAAAATTATTCAAAGATTAAAGATTCCTGTGATTGAGCAGAGAGGAGTTAGGCATCAAATTAATGATTTTCACCTGACGTGCTCGTTTTCTTTTCTACTAAGATTTTCAATAATAGGTGTCATTCTAATGTTTTTTCTCTTCTTCTTCCCTTTTTGAGAAGATCACGTTCTTCAGAGAGTTTTGACTCTTGTGGATGAATTGTCTGTCTTGTCACAGATTGTTATCAGTTGTTACTCAAGACAACAACAAAAAAAAGTGAAATTATCAACATACCTATGTTTAGAATTTAGTTGCACATATGTACAGTATATTATTTATATATAGACTTAGTTGATTAGATTGGGAGGGGAAAAAAAGATTTTTATAATTAAATTTTATTTGGTAATGAACTTCTCCGACTGGAAATCGAATTTCATCACTTTAGTTATTTATTAGCTAAATCTTAGGCCAAAATTCAAGAAAGAAAAACTTGGCATTTACTCTTCTCTAAACAGGATTTCAACATAAAAAACCTCTTGTATTAAGTAATCTAAAGGCCCGCGTTTCCACTTAGCAAAATGAGATTCAAGATGAATTTTAAACTGGAAAAAGCACAAATAATATAATCATTCAAAAAGTAGGTTCAAGTGTACAGAGTTGAATCATTTCAACTTTTCATCTAGTTGAGTTTGTTTTCAACTTGTACGGGTTATTCCAGTCGAAATTGTTATATATTTTTCTCTTTGGGGTTGAAACTTTGAGGTGCTTCGATTTTATCCAATATCTTCAATTGTTCATCATTTCAAATAATGTACGGCATTTTAATTCTATATTAATTTAAAGTTTTATCTCAAAATAACACTATTTCAATTGATGAGAAATGGCAGTTTATAGTATTAGTCCTGTGGCCCGTTGCCACACATGGCAATTTTATAGGAAAATGTAGCGATTTTGAGTTTGCCATATTTTGATTTTTTTTAATAATAATAAAATGCAACTTGTTCAATCAAAAATTCTCATAATTTTGATGCCAATTTGAACAAATTAATTATTTTAATCATTTCTACCATCGTACTTTGAAATGAATAGAGAATAAAAAGTAATGTGAGGTGACAACATCAGCATCTGAGTATATATTATAGGTAGACTTTTGGTTTTTTTTTATTGCCAATGTCTGTAGTTTGGTGGCGCATCTATCTGAAAAAGTCTATTTAAAATGAGTCAATTTTTTATTTTAAAAATCATTTTGGTAATTATCATTGTGTAAGTCTTGATAATATTTAGTCAAAAAAATTCTGGTTTAACTTTAAAAATTTCATTTTTTTTCTCAATAAAAATTTAAAAATACTTGTTAACTATAAATTTTATTTTTTTATTTCCGTTTTAAATTTTTATTTAATTATTGATAAATGCAATTGTTTCTTTATTCTTCCTATTATGCACCTTCATAATTTGTTTTACACACTTTGGCGGTTTATTTCTCTATTGATTGTTTACTTTTTTTGTAATGCAGAAATTCCATCTATCGATAGGTATATTCTTTTCTCCTTTATGTGATCATAGACCTTTGTTGGTTCTATCCTAATGTGTCAAAATGACAATAGAAATTGGCCTTAGCCCTCCTCTCACTATATACAGTATACTTACTCTCTTGTTGTTTTATCGGTTTTGTTTAATGTTAATTAGGTGTCAAAATTTAGTAAACGTCTATCCGGTATGAATATTTGTTTTTAGAACACCTGAGTCGTTCAGTTGTTAATTAGCTTTTAGTTCTTCAATATTTTCTTGCTATTTCTTAGTATGGGTGGCATTCAAAAGCAAATTATGAAAAATGTTTAACCACAATCACTAATTAGAAAATATAAATAATAGACATAGGCATCTCAAAAATAATATGTTCGTTGTATTGAAGCTTCTTTTTTTTACAACGTAAAAATATTTTATTTTCTTGTTTGTTTTGAGTTGTAATCTCAGGTGTATATAAAATAATAACATTTTCACAATATATAATACTTTATATGAGGCAGAGATGAACTTCAATAAATATTTTCATTGCATTACGTGGTTATAACCTATGCTGCTATGCATAAACCTATAGGAAAATATATTTCATATAAAGAAAAGAAGGGTCAGTGATCTTTTGAGTTTTTAAAGATTCGGTAGAGATTTTTCTTTAAAAAAATTGCATTTTTTTTTCGTCATCTTTTTTTCATCTCCACTCAGCTTTGCTTGATGTGCTTTTACGCCCTCATAAACTTATAAAACAAGACGATATTTATAATCACTGTTGTTTATTCTTTTATATATATATTTCTATATTTAAGTATATTGTAGCCCTATTATTATTTTGAGGTGGTTCAAGCTTCTCTTCTTATTTTAAATACATTACATTTATAACTTATTACCCTCATATCTAATATAACTGGACGTCAATTGGTTATTCTACTATAGAAGACTGATATTAAAAATTGCAACTTACAAACGGAAGCAAAGCAAATTTTCCTCAGTTACAAAATTATGTTATAATTGAGTTTCTACAATAATTGAAAAGTATCATAAATAATTTATATCGAATTCATTTAATTCAATAATGTTTATTGTATGAAGTTATACAGATTATATAATAGAAACTGCCATGGCATTGGCCTTTAAGATTTTCCTCCTTATTCGAAGTAATTGTAAGAAGAAGAAAAAATTAAAACATTGCTAGAAACTAGAAGAGTATGAGGAATTTAATGATGTTAACTTTTAAAATGAACGTTTTATAATAATTTGAAAATTGTTTTAGACTGAATTCTTTTCTTTTTAACTTGAAAGTTAGTGAAAAATGTTATTACTCTTTATTTTTCTAACAATATTTTAATTTCTTCTGTGAAGCACATCAGACCCTAGGTCTATTGATTACGATACATTATTTGTGACATGTTACATTGCTATTACACAGTATGTTCTAGAAGTAATGCCTCAGTATTGTCAAAGTAGACCTACAGTACACATGGGTGGCGGAGTCTGTGGTTTAAAGTTGAATATCTTAAAAACTATAAAAGCATCACGTTTGAAACTTAATGTAGTTGTTAAGAACATATCAAAATGTAGGCCTACTATTTATACCAAACATAAAATAAATTGGTAGATAATTAAAATAGAAATGTTGTTGAATTTAAATAATATGTAAGTGAAAATTGTTGTTCTCGGAAAAAAAATTACAATTTAAACATGAGTTTTTAAATTTCAATAACATATTTTATTTCTTTACTAGTTGCTTTATTTGTTTGTACAACTTTGATATGTTGCTAATAAATTTAATAATTAACTGAAGTTAAAAATGTTTAATATTTATAATTTCTAAGATTGTTAAATTTAAACTATTACAAACATTGGTAATAGATAGGGGAGTTGGTTCTAGGACACACTATAATAGCACATTATAGTACAACATACAGTATATGTGTATATACCACATCTGAAAAAAAAATACGCTATAAGAACACACAGAATGCATTTGACAATGCAATGAAATCATTTGCACACAGTTGTTGGTCCTTTTCTATCATTAGATTCATTACTGTGCAGACAATCAAAAAGTGGAACACCTGAATTGAAACTTTTTTTTATAATTTGTGTGACAAACAAAATCTTCATATATAAAACTGTCCTGTCTCTCTCTCTCTCTCTCTCTCTCTCTCTCTCTCTCTTTCTCTTTCTCTCTCTCTCTCTCTCTTTCTCTCTCTCTCTCTCTCTCTTTCTCTCTCTCTCTCTCTCTCTCTCTCTCTTTCTCTCTCTCTCTCCATTGAAATAAAGACTGAAACGTTTTTGTTGCATCCAATTGTTTTATATACCGGTAGGTATAAATCCTACCTTAAATCTACTTTCAAAGACTTTTCTTATTGAGTTCTCATTTTAGATATATGTATAAAAAACATGTTACTATATAAATGAAGCATCAACTCTTATCTTTAAAAGAAAAATTCACTGTTTTTTATTCGATTTCGGCATCTTTAGTTGTTTTTGTTAACATTTGGTTCGGTCATATTCATTATAATATAGACTGATGTACTACTTGATGTTGTTTTTTAAACAATAACTAAAGAATTAACATTAAAAGACCATCTGGCAAAGGAAGACATGCTACAATTCTCTTTTTTTACACATAGGGGTTTTTTTTTCTTCTTCTTCTTCTTCTGTAAAATGAACATCCAGGTACAGAAGAAGAAGAAAAAAAATAAGATTTAAGCTTCACTTTTTACATTCAAACATTTAAATGTGTTACATTAGTTAGAACAAGTTTAAAAAAAGAACTGCGGGGAGTAAAAGCTTAGTGTGAGCTTTTCGACTTAAAACATACAATTAGACATAGAATTAGAATGTTACTTTAATACAGCTAAAGAGAAAAAAAAACATTAAAAAGACGCTTTGCAAAAGTTTCAAATTGACAAAGTGACAGCCATTTTGAATCTGTGCAAAAGTGTGGAAACTATACAATTGGGAAGAAGATACTAATAATTACTTATTTAGATCTCTATACAGAGAATCACAAATGTGTACTTCAAATAAAACCTTCAATTGAGTACCAAAAAAAAAGATTTATTTCGGGTCATTAGTCTTTTTCTTTTGTATTTAACTTTTCTATGTTTTATTTTTTTTGTAAAATTGTTTACAAAAACGTACATTTGTAGTAAATATTCAATCTAAAAGAACAATTAAAACCAATTTTGGCTCATTTAATGAACAAGAGAGAGAGAGAGAGGGAAAGATTAAGGAAGAAGTCTTTTTATGAAGACAATTAGTCAAAAGATTACTAGTATATATATTTAAATAATAGATTATGTCATGGGAATTTTACCTAATGAAATGTACTCTACCATTAGCCCCTACGCTACATGTGTGGTCATTTAAAATTATACCATTAATAAGCTTGTAGAACCTATTTGAGACTAGTTTCACTAGCTGACCAGTGGGTATGGTTAATAATAGATTCCATCTCTATGTTGGAAACTCAAAATACATTTATTTGACAGGAGTTTTTTTTTTTTTTTTGCTTTTTGCTTGATTTTTTTTTCTTACCTGTGCTGTGTATCTTCTGATCTTATCTAAAGTTTAAATCATTGTCTATTTTTCTTTTTGGCTTTGGTTGTCAAACACTTGAAACATGATTGTGACATTTTGTTAATCACAACTTTCAGCATTCTTAGATTAAAACAAACACGATTATTTTTATCAAATGAAAAATGTATACAAACGTTATTTTGGCACAGGTCTCAGATTGATTTTATTTCTTAATTACATGAATGTTATTAACAATGTTTAAAGATAAGGATCTAAAAACCTATAAAAACTATAGATATAGATATAGATATTTGCTAAAAACTTAAAATATATATATATATATATACTAAAATTCAAAAATACTTTCTATAATTATGTCAATTGCTTTTGTTCTAGAAAAGTCAATGAAACAGAGCTGACAAACAGCAATATGACAAGTAATGATACAAATTATACAATATGTTCATAAAATACCATTGATGTTGCAGCATTTACAATAAATTGTATATTTTTCTGTACATTGTCATTGTTAGAACATTTTTGTGGAATTGTCTATGCATTTAAGCAAAAAGTGTTAAAAACATCTAATAAGAATTACAATTAAGGCAAGTTTTGTTTTTAATGAAAGTGCGTGAAAGCTAAGTAAATTGTAGCTTTTTCTTATTGCCTAGACCACACCTAATAAATTAAATGCATTTAATTATTAAATATGTTTTATAAAACCCTGACACATAAACATATATTGAATTGAATTTATTCAATTAATATTTCAATTTTAATGAGTTATTGTAACAAAATATTGATTTCGTATTTCATTATGTTCAGTTATTAAATAATGAAGGCAATTATATTTTTTCATGTTAACTGAATTCTGCAACGAATACTGAAATAGCTGCAAGAGATGCAAATCAGTGCCGGCCTTAGACCAGGGTGAACAGATCATTATAGCATTGCCATGAGCATCACTTTTGAGGAGCATCAATAATTCGTTGAAACTTTCTAAATAAATTGATTTTTACTCCAGTAGCTGTTGTGAAAACAGAAATACACTTTTAAAAATTAAAGCTATCTGAAGTCAACAATGTCACAATACAGAGTAAACTAGTTTATCAATGATGTCGACAAAAAATGAAATTTTCACTACTCGTAATACAAAGATTGAGATTTTCTTTTAAAGTATCAAATTATAAATTATCTCCAACAATCATAATTACATAATGATAGTTTTTTCGTTGATGGGACAGTTGTCCAGGTCTTGCCCTGGGCAGCACAATGGTACTTTATGAGCATACTGTATCAGTATTTGTTATATTGTTTTTTTTTTGCAGTTCTATTTGATTGACTTTTTTGGATCAAAAACATTCGATATACATATTAAGAAACATTAATCTTTTTCTAATAATGTTTGGAATATGAATGATATATAAAAAAAAAGTGTATAGCCTTACATTATGGTAATTTTATAGTCATGCATTCGGAATGTGAGAAGGGATATCACTGAGTGGTTAGTGACCTAGTATTGTAATGCGCACGACACAGAAAACCATAGATCCATCACTTATATATATATATATATATATATATATATATATATATATATATATATATATATATATATATATATATATATATATATATATATATATATATATATATATATATATATATATATATATATATATATATATAACATATGTATATGTATGTATGATCACACATACATGTATATGGGGATATAGTGTATTAATAAGAATGACACGCATGATATATACATACAACCTCCACACTTAAAACAAATTCAGGCAATTTGCCCATAGTCACTCAGTCAGTCATACTTTCTGATTCACTTGCACTCTACAATGCAATTTTTTTTTTAAAAAAAATTAGAAAATATCTTGTAATTGAGAATCAGAAAAACACAAACATCATTAAAGGTGTTGTTCGTCTTATTGTTCTAATTTTTTCATTGCCATTGAAAAGTAATTTTTTAAAAATTTTAAGTTCTATAGGCCTATGGTAGAAGGCTATATATATAAATTCCTAACATGAAACAATTGTTTTCTTTAATTGATTTCAAGGTTCATAATTTGCATATTTCTTTTTCTGTATCGATACATTTTTTTTGATAAATCGATACAAAAATCTGTTGTCATAATGCGTACTTCCTGTGGTAGAAGTATTCTTGATTGTTTTTTTTTAACTTCCTTTTTTTTTAACAATGGCGTTCAATTTTTTTTATATATATACACATATATATAAATCCTCCACCGTTTTAAACTCCACCCATTTTATTTTTTTGTGTGTGTGTTATTTGTTAGAAAATGATGAGTTGGCATAAAAAATAGATTTCCGGAGGTCTTAAAACTCACCTCCTACTTTAAAAAGACCCACATCTTTAACATGCAATTTTTTGTCATTATATTCATATATACAGTATATATAGAAATACTTAAAAAAAATGATTGTGATGAATCTGATAATGCTACTATATACACAAAGTCTTTGACCATAGACCACATTATCATTCATGTCTTTAGTTTTTGTTTCATTCATAACTTTTTTTTTTCGCAGTGTTCTTTTTCTGCATACATATTATTATTATTATTGGTTGAAAGATATTCTTATTTAAAAAAAAATGATGAGCAAGGATGAATATTATTGTAAGAGTCAAAAATAAATATAGAGAGTCTAAACAAACGAAGCATAGAGAGTAACTATGACTTTTTTAAAGATGCGGTTTTTCAATGTCTCATCTTTTTTTAGGGAGAGTTCTCTCTCTCTCTCTCGATATCTTTTGAATAATATACAATTTAAACAATACACGCAAAATTCATTTTGATTGTCTTTTCTGGTTTTTATCTTCTTTGTAATGTTACTTTGTCACGCAAATGATATACATATACAACAGGTATATTAACAATATCATGTGAAAATATGACATTATATGTATATTTACATATAAATGTAATAGCTGTGTGGGAGGAGAAAAAAACACAATGTTTTAAGATGAGCATGTCACCAATGTATGGACCAGTGCTTACAAATTCACCTGCACCAAGAGACCTGTGTCTAACAAAGAACATAGGCTTAGTGTGTGCACTATACTGTTTATTGAAAAAGTCGAATTTGGGGTGAACGCCACAGTCTCTATAAATGCAGCATGTCCCATTTAGCTTAATAAGTTATAATAACATTTTGACTGCCTATTGCACAAATAGAAAAGAAGTGACATTTAATTTGAACAATTGTTATTTCTTATGTTGTAACAATGTAGTTGGTAATTATTCACAAAAAGTTCATATTTCTTGATAAACAAAATTATGGGAATGTATAGTCCAACTTTGGATGATAGAAGGCTCTTGGCCTAAACCAACTTCAAGTAAACTGTGTAGACCGATTCATATTACTGGTCATTTGTTCTTAGGGTGGTAAAACAATGGCACACTAGTGTACCAAGGTATACCTTGTCGCTGCAAACGCTTTAGGTATCACTGCCCTATACTACTAATAACAATTTTTGGCTGTTATTTCATAATGATATCAGCTGATAATCAATTATAAGTGATGCTTATCCAGCTTATATCAATGTTTCATTTCTAGTGTGGGTGTATTTAGCCATTTTTTTCTCAGCTAAATTAAATAGCTGATAATGTATAGTGTCATGTTAATATTATACAAAAGGTTAATTTCATTCTCAAAGGTTATTTTTTATATCATTTATTAGTTTTTTCTCTATGTTTTTTCTTTGATTTAGAATCACCTATAAAATTACAATTCTGAGTAATACTTCAGAATTATATTTTTTGTTTAAACAAAACTATAGATGCCGAAGGGGCCTATATAAGCTGTAGACATTAATTTTTTTTCCTGCAAAAATCGTAATTTTTTTTTCTTTTGTGAAGTGCTTTTTTTGTTAGAAAACATTAAAAAAAATTTTTTGACGGGAAGTTGAACGACATTATCGCACAATATTTTTTTTTCAGTCGTCCAGCATGTCGTCGTCATCTTTTCAACTTATTTCGCGTTGTCATTACGTGGAATTACACCCTGTATCTATCGTGTTTTATTTCTCCTCCCTCCCTCCCTCCCTCCCTCCCTCTCTCTCTCTCTCTCTCTCTCTCTCTCTTTCTCTCTTGTATTTTTTACTATATTATAGGATTAGGACTATAGTGGGTGGGTGGATAGAGAGTATATGGAGTGTCACTGAACGTATACATATTGGTTCCCACGCTTTTCAAAATCTCAATGTATGTCGTGTATCATCATCAAACTTCTAAAATTTGTATTAGTGGATTTATAAGTCACGGACTCGTCGTCCATTGAAAACAATGACTCAAAATGTTATTTTTTTACCTGTCCATACAAACACAAAAAATAGCTAAAAAAATATACACAATACAGGTTAATTTTCAATTTATTATTGATAGTCCACTTTCAGAAATATAAGCCTATAAATAAATCTTTTAGAGACAACTTTTTTTTTTTAAAAAATGGTTTTGCAACTTGTAAGAATTTTGTGCATTTTGCTTTTAGCACTTGCCAAACAAAATACACGATAAGAAGTTTCAGAAGATTTCCTAACATGTTAAATAAATAACACCATTAAATGAAACATGATTAAATTGACTTGTATTGAATTGAAGAGTTCGGAGGATTATTATTATTATTATTATTATTATTATTATTAAACAAGATAAATCAATCAAGTATCATATTTTAGTAATATGATATTGTTGTTCAGTGATTCAGTTTTAATGCCAGTTCAATTTTATTCGAGATGAACACCTCTGTGACACGCAATTATTATATTGACAGTTCATAGATCTAGCCAGACTTTTTTCATGCGATTTTTGATAGAAAGTTGTCTAAAAAGTATAACTGGCTTGGCTTTACTTAAGCAAAAAATCGTGCTTATGCAAAGCCAAAACGGAACTCAATATTGTTTTATTTTCGCTCAGACATTTGCAATGTTTGCATAAACAATTGTAAAGCATAAACTTAAGAGAAACTTAATTCAATATCACCTAGATAAAGTATGTTTTGGCAAATTCTAAGAGAAATCAAACTAGCTTTATTATTTTCCTAAGTCTACTTTTCAATGAAGTGAACGTATTGTCTACCATAGAGCCTATGGAAGACCCGCGCTCTCAATTTAACTTTCAAAAAAGTCTATTTTTGCAAGTTTACCAGAAAGTTTACCCTTCATTTAATAAATGCCAACAATTGTTTTAATTGCTGGTATTTATTAAATGAAGGGGAATCTTTCCAGTATAACATTCTGTTTTGATCTAGCTTTATGATTTTGAGATAAAAGTCAATTTTTTTGACAAAAATGAACGAAAAAATGGTTCCCCAAAATTCATTTCATTTGTTTAATTAAAGTTGTGCAATGGCAAGTAAATCAATAGATAAGAACGCTTAATTTTTTTCTTAAGCATTTTTTTCTTTGAATACCCCTCCCCAGAATCATAAGCTTTTTCGTCAAATATAGTTAGTTTTGATCTTGGCAATTAAGCTTTTGGCCCAATTGTTGGTTGAATAATAGGAGGTTTAAAGATTCTTCTGAAGTATCTCATAAGAAAAAGCTAACTTAAACTAAAACTCTGGCAAGGTGTTTAAAATAACATTGAAGCCTGTTTTGCTTCGTTATTTAATGTATATTGCTTCAGGTATTCATGAATTAGTTTTTTTAAAAAATTGCATTGCCTACAGGATGTTTAAAAATGAAACATTCAATATTTATGAGTTAATAAAAGTGGAAATAAATATTGTTAGTAATCCCTAAGGCGAACTTTTGCTACACACTGTAATGTTGTATATGCATAGACAAATGGTGAGAATAGTTTGATAGGTGGTGAGACCAGAGGTTACTTTATAAACATAACCATTAAATATGTTTAAGCAATATCTCATACCCTGAATTACAACATTTTAGGTACCTTAATGATAGGATATTAGTATTGCATTAGACATTAGTCAATCCTAAGCTAGACAAAAGTGATTTTAAAATGGCTAAAGAGACTTTTTGTGTCTCTTTAAATTTTGTTTAGGAAATATTCTATGTTTGTAAACCACTAAAATGTTCTTGATGGTGTTTATAATGGCACTTCTCACACCCCTCTTATTTTTTTTTAAAAATGGTCATTCACAACCTTAGCAGATTACCATTCATTGTTGGAACTTGGGGAAATTTCCTGTTTTGATATTTTGACGCTCTTACAGTCTACAAAAAAGAAAAACTGTCCATTCCTTTGAGTAATATAATAGTATAGGTTCTATACACACATGTGTCTAAGCTCAGATTAAAGAGGCTGGTCTTTGATTCCTTCCAAAGATAAATCCATTGATGATTTACTTACATGATAATAATGATGATAATGTGATTTCTTAATGTGTTGTAAAGCTGTGCAATTTTACTATTAGACTAACTTGTGTAATTTGGAATAGCCTCCAGAAACTTAAGTAAAAGTAACTTATAGTATGAGAATAAATTTTAATTCAAATTCATCTTAACGTGGACATGTAGCTTTACTTAAGAAAAATTAAGCTTTAGACTTTTCTGCATATTGCTTTGATAAAGCTTTTTGAATTGAAAAACAATACAAAATTAAATGTCAGCCATATAAGAAAGAAGTTTTTTTTTATCTGATGGCCAGTCACTAAAATGAATTTGGTGTCATTTAATTGTTGTTATTTCGTTTGGGTCACGCAATGATATTTATTATTTTGATTCATTTCAAGTTGAGATCGGGACTAATACGTTTTTTACAGGGTGACTCCAAATATATTGGTTTTTCATTTCAATTCAGTACACCTGTACTCAGCTCGAAAACCATCCAATTCAATTCAACTCAATACAATTACAATCCGCTTCATAGCCATGTGACACTGTGATAATTCCCAATCATAAAAGATTGTCCATACATAAATTGAATACATAAATTTTGGAAATAAAGAACTTGCCATTGTAGGCTTAATATGAATATGTTCATATGTACCTGCCTCATCCTAAGAAGAAGTTTGTGACATCATAGGAATTTATCAAAAATTTAGGATTGTGTCATTTAGTCTGCTAAAAGAGATGATATCAAACGTTTTCAATGGTTTAAACAAAAGGATTCTTGAATTCTTTTTTTATTATACCTTTTTTTTTAATCAGAAAATGACACAATCCTAAAATTCTTGTCAATCACTATGACAACACAAGCTTCTTCTTAGGATGTAGCAGGTATATTAATCAGAAATTAATAAAAACCACACCATCCAAGTTTAAAACAAGCATACTGTAGCCATTAGTAATGGTAGGTAACTTATTCAAATTACATGTATTTAAACCTGTCACATACTGTATGTGTTACGGGCATTGACACCTGCACCTTGTATAATCTATAGGCGACATCAATGTGTTTTTAATTGGTTTTCGATAAAAAAAATTTCCTGGTCTGAACTTGACCTGTCCAGCAATATGTGTTTTTTTTTTTAATTTCATTCAGATCAACTTAAAATTGTTTTCATTTTAAATTTTTCATTGAATTTTCTCATCTTTTTTTTTTTTAATTCTGTATGATTTATTGCATGTTTTACTGTTTAATTTAAAGAATGGAGATTTTATTCCATATTTATACGCAATTCACAGCATTCTGTTGTATGCTTGAGAATATGTGAATATTTAATGCGTTTATTTCTTTTGATGAAAACTTTGGATTTTTTATTGATTCAAAACTAAATCTTGTATGTACTGCGTGACAGATGTAACTGGTGGCAATCGGCCTCCTAGCTGATTTTTTAAAATAAAGGAATTTCCGGATGTGCTTGATTTTACCATTTTCTGCTCAAATATTAGGCTATAGAAAGATTCATGAGTTCCTTTTATTCTGCCCTTCACACTGAAGGTCGTCATATTCAATTCAATCTTTTCGAGAAAGCAAGTATGTATAGATTAGACGATTGCTTTCTTGAGAAGGTTGAGTAGAGCTAGTACGCTTTATTTTCAGATAATAGCTTTTTCTTTCATTTCCGAATTTTTTAAATCTGTAAGTTTCAAGCATTTCAAACATCCCAATGTAATGATGCTATACTTATTAATTTATCTAATTTAGTATTTTGTAATTAAAAGTTGTATTGTATTAGGAGGATCTTTTTTTTCTTTTTGCAGGAATGTACTATAGGCTCAAAACATTTGGTTCCAGATGATATGAGATAGTTAGTAACAAATTGTGAGCCTGAGTGATTATTGTATATATGTTGTAGGCCTATATACAGTATACGGTGTGTGTGCGCGCGTGTGCCACAATTCATGAGCTCTTTCCACATTTTCCTCACGGTTAGCAAAGTATGACCGAAAAACATTGGTGTGGCACCGTTTATAAGGTCATATTAAAAAAAATGGCGCCTTCTGGAGAAAAAAAAAGCATGAATGAAAAAGACTCTTCGAAGAAAATCTTCATGTCTAAAAACCGCCTTGAGCTTACGGTTGAAGCGTTTACGTGTAGATTATAAAATTTCAGACCTCGCATTAATAAAACAACTGTGGAAGACTTTATTCTTGTAGCTATGTAAATATATTGCAAGGGAAATAAAACATGCAAATTGAAAAGTAAAACATGCTGCAGAAACCATGGGCATTATGTTAGATTTTAAGCATAAAAGCATAAAGATTTTACAGATGCATTTTTAATTAAAAGACTAATGATGGATTTTTTAAGGATCCTTTTGTGTTTTGTTTTTTGCAACCCCAATTTGGGAAGGGACTGATTTAATATTTTGATATTGTCTCTCTTCATAGAAGGTGATGTAGTTTAAAATATTTGCCTTTTTTGGCGGCAGTGATCTAAGTTATACTTTATACATGACTGGAAGACAAAACAATAGGTTTATTATTATTATTATTATTATCATCATCATCTGTGTGTGTGTATGTATTGAGCCTGGGAAAGTCGATCTCTCACATCATCATTTTTTTTTCTATAGTCTTCAGCACACCTGCTATAATCGTTGATATCCTGTGGAAGCCTGTGTCTGTCTGTGTACTATTACTATACAATGGTATAGAAAGGTGCTTGACTGTCATTTATCAGATACAAGGGGCCTATTACATACACTGTTGTCTTTTACATACACAGTGGAAATCGTTTAACACGAAAACGAATAACACGAAATGTACATTATGTTTTGTCAGGTCTTTTAAGATATTTTCCTAATTCTATCTTTTTTAAAGTGTAAACGCTCCTCAAATTCTGGTTATTCTGTTTTTGAGGAACAAAACTAAAAAATAAACTTGAAAGTGTTTTAGAAACTAGAAAGGTAGCTCAATCATTTATTGTTATTTTCATGTTGATATATTTTAAAATAACCCGTTTATGTATAGAGTTTGAAAATGGCCCAACTTTAAACAGACAATGCTTAGCAGCCAATATTTTTAAAAATTTTATTTGTAAAAAGTTTATATCGAAAAATATCAACATGAAAATACTATTAAGTGATTCAGCTACCGTTCTAGATTTTAACACACACTTATGTTTTTCTTAATTTCAATTTTTTGTTACTGTTGCTTCTTAAATGCAGATTAAGAAAGAGTTCCAAAAATCAGCTGTTTATAAAACGAATTAAGATGAAACGGATAACTCGAAAATACAGTATTGATTAACACGAAAAGAAATGTTTGGCCCCTAGAATAAAAACCCACCTGAAAACTTTTTCTAACACGGAATATATATATATATATATAACACGAAAATACACTTCAATCAGTGGCTGGTTTTTTTTTTTGAATTCGCTTAATTTCTGGACAATAAATAAACTTATAATGAATAATGTGTGAAATTAAAAATTAATGATTTAAAAAAAAAATTAGCTAAGTCAAAATGAATGTTTTAAATAATAAAAAATGTTCAAATACATGTATATATTTTGTGTCTCTCTTGCAGTTTTCACCCTTCACACGATACTGAAGTACCATAAATACATTACATGTATAGAATATGTTTTAAAAAATCGGGTCTCTTGTAATTCGTGTTAAGCGATTTCCAAAGTATTAGAATTCTGCCAAAGCGAATGAATGGCAGTTTGCATATTCCTACAAGTGCTTCTTTGAATATGCATTTTTATTATTTTCAAAAAATAACCCAGAACCCAAAGAACCCAGAAGAATGTTTTAAAACTAATAATTCTGGATGTGTAGACCTAATTAAAGGGAGAATTCAATGAAATTACATGGGTCTGAAGCAGATAAAACTTTTTTTTAATTTTCTTATTTAAAAAAGGCTACTAATAATTATTTGTATGTTGCATCAATTGTACCATTTGTGCATTTTCTGTTGGCAATGGCTCCAGGTAGGCATATTGACCACAAGATTTCTTCTTAGAATTCAAAATCATATTGGCATTTTTATTAAATTAATATTATAATTGTTTAAATTTTGGTAGTTATACTATTTAACTAACAATTTACTGTAAGTTAAATTATAACTTTTATTATTTTAATTGATTTCAGGTAAATACTCCATTATAAAAAAAGTTCATTTTTTTAAAACAACATGTTGTCTAAAAATAATATTTGAGCAATTAATTAATAAATAAGATGGTGATATACAATACATGCAATATGATTTTGAATTCACGGAAGAATTGTTAGTATTGTGATATCAGTGTGAAACTACCTGCTCAGGTAAACAAGTACTCACTGTAGCCAAACAAGCCTTAAGGGATTATTGGTGAGCTTTGTATAAAACTCACTAGAGGGAGAATTGTATGCATGAAAGTTTAAAACAGTTAAATATATTTTTTTTCTCATGTTTTTTTTTTGTTGTTGTGTGATTTTAAATTATAAAAAGTGACGTAATCTATTGTACGTCATCCATATAATTATTATATGGTTACACTCCTCCCATGAACATTGTTATTTCTCAGGCAAACATTTCATAGGTCTGGTGCTACTTCATTGTAGGCTCTTCTTCAATTGTCTACTTTTGAAAGCACAATTTTCATTGGTGTGTTGGTTGCGCAACTCGTTGCCACAATACACCAATAAGAACACCTTTCTATCTTTTTCATGCGCGTGCGTTGACCGATTCAAGCTTGAAATGATGGAATTTTTACCTGTGCCTACCTGTAGACTAGTTCATTCCAATATAACATTTGTATACATTGTATAGGTATTGAAGATAGAGGGGTGGAAGGTTGGTTGCCCGTGAAAAAAAAAATGAAATACAAAAAGCGCCTCCTATAGTAGTCTATAGTGGTTTTTCAACAGGTATTCTATATAGATAGTGATTAAGGTGGAACAGGTGTACATGTATAGAATATGTCTATGCTGAAGCAGTAAGCGGAAAGACAGGATTGAGAAGCGTTGAAGCTAGTCAGTTTCTTATTGAGAGTCCAAGTGTTGAGATCGGACGTGGAGCGGACACTTTACAAGATATAGATACAGGCCTCTTTGCATGCCTGCATGCTTTCTTGCTTTCTTGCATGCATTCATGCTACTGACTTGCATCATTCAAGTGTGGTACCGAAATTTTTTGGACATATTTTGCTACTTGATTTTTTGTTTTGTTTTCCACACATGGTCAACAACTATATAGCATGGTTAATAGCAATATCTATATGCAAAAGTGACATTCTATATTAGTTATTTTTGTTGTAGTATTTCGGTGTTCCGGAACATTTCAATGTGTGCTGCACTTCGATTGCTGTGTTTTTGGCTTTACAAATCATGCGTTTTATTGTAACGCGTGCCACTTGACATCTATGCAAAAAAGTTTTTTTTGTTGTTGATGATTCTACTTTTTTGATTTCCATACACATATCTGAATTTTTTTTTTAAAAAAAGAAGTCCTATCATCCGGATGGTTTTATGGAAAGTGTTGGACCATAAAACCCTTACAACACGCTGTTGCTTGATTAGCGGACCAAATTCATTTATTTTAACGGGTTTTTACTATTTTTTTTACGAATAA
The DNA here is from genome assembly GCA_036925085.1 of Brachycybe producta. Classification (NCBI taxonomy): domain Eukaryota; kingdom Metazoa; phylum Arthropoda; class Diplopoda; order Playtdesmida; family Andrognathidae; genus Brachycybe; species Brachycybe producta. The sequence continues at coordinate 1,979,405 of JAUPFP010000004.1, forward strand.
TTATTTGATTGAATTTTGATTTTTATTGAATTCGCTTTTATTTTTCGTGGGTTCCACTTTTGTGAATTTCCCCCCCCCCCCCTTTCAACTATCACCAATATCGTCGCTTGGTTAATCGGCCGGGAATATAAATATATGCTAATGAAGTGTAATTAGCTGTTTTAACACCTCTCTTGTCTGGTGAGTTTATACTTATGTCAATTAATCCTAATTGCAGTTTTCATGATGGAAAGAAAAAAAAGTTTTTTTGTTTTAAAATTTAGCATTTGGAATGTGGTGTGAAGAAACTTAAGTAAAAGTTTTATTCTAAAAGTGTTTGTCCTACAACTTTTAAGCTTAGGATCATATTATGAAAGATGTACTTTCTTTTTTTTAAATATAGATTTAGTGGTAATGCTAGCAGATGCTACATGATAAAAGTAGTAGCACAACAAACTTTTTTTGTTAACGGAGTAAAAAAAATGTACAACATTTTAATTGAAGTGTCTCACTAAGAGGCATTTACACTGGTAATATTTACAGAAACATTCTCTGCTAGAAATGAGGCAAAATGCATGTTGCTGTAAATCTTGTAGTAGGTGTAAATGTTTTCAGGGCCCTGTTTCACAAAAGTCTTGTAATACAAGTGAATTCTACGAAGAGCTGTAAAGAATGCACGTCGCCAATTCACAATTTGTCATTAGTACTCATTACAAATTGTTAATTCATAATGACAAATGGTGAATTTTCGATGTATATCCTGATCAGGGCTTTGTAAAATTCACTTGTATTACAAGACGTGCATTTTTGTGAAACAGGGCCCTGCAAGTCGATATGCAAAGACGTTTTTCGTGGAAGAAAGTGTATTACACTAGCAATTCCAAATTTATTGCAGAAGATGTAAAATGTCTTTTAAAAATGTTGAGAGTAAATTCTCAAAATTTGAGATTGTACTCAAAATACAAATGAATTTAAATGTATGACAGCAAACTTTCAAAAATGTATAGAAACAAAAAAAAAATAGGACTGATCACTGATTAAATGTCAAATTGAACAAATGTTAAACTGAATAAAAGTCAAAAAAATATCGGCGGTTATTCAGTTTGGCGCTTATTTAGTTTCGTTAGATTTAGGAATCGAGTATGTCTGAAATTGAAAAGGACTCATTTTATATTAGCCTTATTACAAGATTTCGCCCTTTGGCACGGTGTCTCTCGCACGTCGCCACACTTATATAACACAGTAACAAATCTACTTTGAAATCATAGAGGCTAAATGGTTGCTTTTTTTTTGGTAGTTGTCACGTTGGCGTTTGTTCCAACTGGCGCTTATTCCAACATTTAATTTATTCAATTTGGCTCAAGATCAATTTCACCAAAAAAAAAGTGCATTTGCATCCATAACATGAATGAGGACCATTGCAATTTTATCTTTGCTTGACAGTTGATTTACACGAAACAAATGAAAAAATACGTATCATTTTTCTAGATTAGTATATTTTTTTTATTTTTTGATAATTAAAAACGTTTGACTCTTACTAAGTTTAAAAATTATTTATACCTAAATGAATGAATGAGTAAATATGCAAGTTTCTTTTTGTAATCAGTGAGATAGATAAGAAGGATGAGGATGTGGTAGAAGGAGACAGGTGAGAGAGGGTTTCAAAATGATGGAGAAAGGAGGGGGGAGGGGGTGAATCAAAAGAAAGGTGGGGGGGGGGGGTTATAATTGTACAATTGTATAAGAAAAAGAACCAGTTTTTTGTATTCTGTCTCAAGTGATACCAATATCTAAAAACATCATTTGTTTTTTGTTTTAACTTCTTAAAAAAAAGTTGCATCTTTATAAAGTAGAAAAATATAATTTTATTTTGTTTGTTTCATTAGAACCAGTTTTTATCCTTCTTAGTCTTTATTTTCGTTTTTCATTTATTTGTAAATAATTGTGTATCAATGTCTTTAAAAGGCAGTTTTTTTTCTTTCTAATATTATTCTGAACAATTGAAAATGATCACGTTTTATTTTGATAATTTGAACGGTTTTTGCTAAGGGATAAATTTTTTATAGTTTTGTGTAATGTTTAAATATAAAAATGTCTTGATCAAAAAAAGCATTTAAGCTTTGGACGGTTAAATAATTTATAATATAAACACCTGTTGTTTTTTTTTGTTTCTATGGACGTACACATTATATTTAATGTAAAAAGATGGGAGAAAAATCTATATAAAGAGAGAAACATGCTATTAGTTGTAATACACGATCACAAGTGGTTTTGGTGTAATTTTATTTATTGATAAAAAAAAATTCTTTTATCCATAATATGTCTTTAGAGAATTACACATGATATTAGAATTTTTGTTTAAAAAAGATTATTGTAATATACTCACGCTTAAGGTCTTTTAAATGAGAAACTCGTTTTTGTACAGTTCCATCTGTCACGCATCTAATTATGAGTTATACCAATACAAAAATATACATATTTGATGACTTAATTAAATTTATAGTTCTTTAATATTTTAACATGTACAGTGTATATTTAGATTTTGTCTCATACATTTTTTGTTTGTGTTTATTTTTCTTTTTTTTTTTCTGGGGCAATATTTTAATTCTTATTGACTAGTTTGTTTTTGTATGTTTAACAAAAAAAAATACTGATTACATGACGACCTATAATGCTATTATGAAAATATTTTAACTAAATTAGAAAATATTTTTTCATAATTTATTCATTGCACAATTCTGAAAAAGTTGGTTGTATTTTAATGCGGCATTATAGAGGCTAAGATTAAGAGGCCCATAAAGACATAAAGGGCAAATGTGTGTGGGGTGAAGTGAAAGAACTGACAGTGCTCTTCATCAAACTGAAAACCAACTTATTTTATAGTGTCATGTTTTCATTATTAATAATAATAATAATAATAATAATATATTTAATTAGGAATCTGAAGTTGATACCAAGTCAATTTCAAACAAATTTTACACACAATAAGCAAATAAATACAAAATTTCAAAAACAGTAGGCCCCCTATGTCAGATATATATAAAAAAAAATCTAAAAGTTTAACTTAAAAGATAATAAAGTGTTAGTTTTAAAGAAACAAAATATTTGAGAGTAACTCTCAAAACTCCTGACACACATTGTTAGATAAATTTTATAGAAAAGTTTTTCAACATACAAGATGGGAGGTAAATCAAAATTAAAATCTACTACTACTACTATAACTTTCAATATGTATTAATGTCAATAACGTTTGTAATCGAGTAACAATGAACACTGGACTATGTGAGGAAGGAATGCCAGCATATTGAATATTGATGGATGTTAATTGTACAAATGTTTTGGTTTGTCGCCTACATACGAGCTCGTTATTGTGTTAAACACACATACAAGCCATGTAGAAACAAAACTTATTGATACCTATAAAACGAAACATTTATAAATTTCAAATTGTAACAGGGTTATTCGTTATTGACCACTTCTTGATGATGTTTTTTTACTAAACCATATCTTTATAACTTATCAAAATAATATACATTGTATAGGAAATGGAAACTGGTATTTTTCTCTCTCTCTCTTTCTCTTTGGTAAATAAATCTTGTTTTATGTGGATGGCAGGCTGGTAATGCAAGATGGAAAGCAAGTGGCTTCTTTAAATCGTCCTCCCAATAATCTCATTAAATTTTATGTAAAGTGGGCAAAGGGGCAAACGCGTGCTATTAATTGCAATGGTCAAAAAGACTGGATTCATCAATCTTGTTTTAATGTTTTTGTTCATTTTAAAAGTTTACAAAAGGTTTTTGGATCATGATGAAATTCTTATTGTCCAATTTTATAGTTTATTACTTTTTGTTTTTATAACTCTTAAGATTAAGACAGCTTTTTTAATGTTTTAATATTGCAATAAGAATTGTGCAACTGTTTTTTTTTCTTTCTTCTTCTTGATGTTTTTGTTTGTACTTTTAGAAGGTGTGGGTTGGTTTTTATTACGGAATGTAACAACAAATTCCCATCCTACTATATGGATACCTGCATGTAATTGCATTGATTTCTATTTTTTTAAAGGTTGTTTGGCTTGTATATTGTGCAAGAGGGTCTAACAATTTAGCCCCCTCCCCTCCTTTTCCTAAAGTCTGTGCACATATCCTGATTCATATAGTTCAAAATTCAATAGGGATATTTCTAAGGGAGTTAGGAGTTTAGGAGAATCCGCAAGGGAATAATGGAATAGGAATTGTTTTTTAAGATTTTCTTAAAAAAAAAGTTTATAGAGAATTTGTAGAATAGGCTCTTTCCACTAAGGTTGTTGGTTTGGTAGAGGTTGGTTCTCCACTATATTGAAATTTCTGTAAAGGATCGAAAGGGGTGAAATCAGACTGTCCTAATAGCTTTTTTTGTATTGTCGTACCTGAGAAAGTAGAAAAAGAGGGACCCATGTTTATCTTCCTATCCTTTTTTTTTTTTGCCCCCACCCCCTTTTACTGTCGTTTTTCTTTCCATTTTAAATCTTTCATTCATTCATTTTTAGTTTTGGAGAGAATTGAATGCATTCTTTTTCTTGAGTGAAATTGAACTTTGACCTAATTTGTTGCCTGTTTATAATGTTGAAATTGAAATTCCATAGGTAAAATAACTCATTTGGAATGTTTGTTTGAACAGTGAACACTAAATAATAACGAGTCTGCTAATATATAAATGGTATTTCAATGAATTTGTATTACTAAAAGAAGTTTGAAATTTCATTCATTTATATAAAATTCAATTATAATTTCGTTTATTATTGTGTTTGTTTTGTTTTCAATTTCACATGGTAGCTAATTAGCTTTAGTAACATTGCCAAGGGCATTCATAATTGTTTCCAAAGACATATATAAACGTGTAGGCCTAATGGTGGCTTTGGACGGTGGGTTGTCTTAAATTTTTCGGGACCCACGTGAATATTATGTTATTTGAAGGCGTGGGGAAATGTATGTTCCCAACAGCAGCAGTAACAAACAACAACAACCACCACCGTGTGTTTAGAATGTCCGGTCTTATAGGTAAAGCTAATCAAATGTTAGGACGACGCCATTGTCTCCGAGGTTTTTCAACATAAGAATATTTCTTTATAAAAGAAGACAAAAAATATCAACAAAAGTTTTTTTTCTAACTTCACTCTCAGCTTATTTCTATAGTAATGAGTAACAAGTGAAAGGTAGTGAAGAAAAATGTAAAACTGTGTGAGATTCAAATATGAAAATTACGCTTGTTTTTTAAATTTTTCTAACTCTTTTATTTAGTTTAACAATTTTAATTAAAATGTCTTTTGTGAGTTTCATTTTTCTTTTGATTAATAAAGAATGTTTAAGGTTGCTGGATAGTTGAATTCCTATTTAGTTTTGCGAAAATTTAAGATTTTCTTTTTTTAGGAGAAACATTACTGAAAAATCGAAAGTTTTAAAAAAAGTATTTCAAAATAAAATATTTTTATGGTAGTTTGAAAATATTCAATATTTAGATTTTTATTAAAAAAATAGGCAGTTTGAAAAAGGTAAAAATAATTTTCGCAAAAAAATGTTGGTTAAAAAAATCGTTTACCAGTCTAGTTTTTTTTAACAGAATGTTGTTTAAAAAAAGTTTATTTAACGTTTATGAACCTCAAAACAACTTTCCAGCCTGCTTAATATTTTTTTTATGAAAATGGTAAATTTTTATATAAAAAGATGGATTTTTCTTCTATTGTTAACTATTTTAACATCTATAAAATGATAATAAAAATGACTGAAGAATAATCTTGATAAAGAAGACATCACAGTTATATACACTATATATAAAACATTTTCCATTTGTGGTTTGTGCAGCTGATTTCTTGTAATATGTTTTGAACTCCTCCTCCTCTTAATATCAGGAGCTATATAATTGTATTAAGAATAGTAACAAGTTTCAAGTGCACCTTTACAATGGATGTTGGCCACATGCTCTTCTTCTTCTTGGTCAACCGCAGGTGCATTTGGTATGTTACATTTTTGACAATGTAACAAAACGTCTAAAATGTACTTCATAGGGTCACTCACTACTATATACTGTATATTATCAAATACACATTGTAATGATCTAAGAGGACATTGACATTTTACATATTTAAGTTAACATTGTGTCTTGAGACAGGTGATTTTTGTTTTAGTTTGTTGTTGTTGTTGTTGCTCTTGTCTCTTTAACGGCTGACAATTTCAGTTATTACTTAATTTATTCACATTGAACAATTCCTTAGAGGTCTAATTTAAATTCTTCAAGATAGTTTCAAAATTAATCTTTATAATTATGTTGTTTTTAAAGTGTATAAACGCCTTTTCGAATTCTTGATTTATTCTGTCTTTTCAGAATTTTAGAAACTAGAAGGGTAGTTCAGTCACTTTTAAGAGTATTTGCATGTTGACATCTTTTAAAATAACCTTTTTATGTGAGTTTGAAAATGGTATTGTTTAATTTTTGTCTATAAAAGTTTTATTTTGAAATATCAACATGAGAAAATACCCTTAAGTTAATTATTGAGTTACCGGTTGTAATTTCTAAGACACTTTCTAGTTTTTTTTGTTGTTAAACTTTGATTCCGAAAGACAAGAATTATCAAAGGTCGAAAATGCTGAGCTGTTCATAAAACATCTTAATGGCATAATTTGTGAAAAATAATTTTAGACTATGATTAAATTTTTTTATATAATTATGTAAATGTATAATTGAAAATATGAAATTCATTGAATAATTAATTTTTTTCTCTTTTTAATTTTTTTAGGGTTTGTGACCCATACAAAACGATACGAGTTTTACGTCCTTCAGACGTAAACCCTTTTCTTATTGTGAAAAGTAAGATAAAGACGAGACGGGGGTTCTTACGATCCCCCCTTCTTTAACTTCGAGACTGTTGGAATCGTTGTCCATCGGACGTCCCGGGACGCAGGAGGTCCAGTGCCTTTCTGCAAACCTGGATTCGTCTCTGTTAACAATGATGGAACTTCAGCCGCCACCCGCACAGACGGCTGAAGAACCAAAAAAGAAACGTAAGTTTTTTAATTAATTTGCTTTTAATTTTGATGTATATTTATATATTTTTTTTAAAGGTGGCTGATTAGATATTTATTTTATTTTTGTCTCCCGGATGGCGCCACTACAGTGGCAAATATGTTCTATAGTAGGTGTGTTTCCCCCCAACTGCGGTTTTGAGAACATTTTATGTTTTTCAAGCGGAACGATTTTCAGGAGAAACATTACGACAAATTTCGAAGTGTTTTTGAAACTAGAATAGTTGGTGATATGGCTAAAAGTTTTTTCATGATAAAAATAAACATTTTATGACAGTTTGAAAAAGGCGAAAATAGTTAGTTTTTCATGAAATGTCAATGGAAAAACATAAAACCGAGTCATTTTCAAACTGCTATAAAATGTTTGTTTTAAGATATTGCATCGAAAAACTTTCAGCCTGATTTTCTAGAAACCATTGTAGTTTTGAAAGCTTTATACATTTTTTCATAATGTTGTTTCTAAAAAAAACGTTCGCTTGACGTTTTTTGTGTCCAATTTACCCAAAACACATCTATGGAACTTTAGCATTAGCCACTGCAGCCGCGGCGCCACCCCGAGGTACAAAAACAAAATAAATAACTATTCAGCCATCTTAAGTTAGATAAAAATGATTGCGGTATCTATCTGTGCATGAAATGGCACCATGTATAAACCTATGTAATATACCCATATATTAATAACAATGCTGAAGAAAAGACCTAAAGAAGGAAGAAGTTACAAAAGAGAAGGGTAACAGAAGCCCTTTTATTATTTGAAGAATGGTGAGGTTTGCGTGGGGGAAACACACAACACATAAAAAGAGGCATGCATGCAATATGAATATGGAGGAGAGAAAAAAGAGAAGGAACCTACAATTGGGACCTCGACTTGAAGCCACTTTTGAATAATATAAGACCCCTAGTTTCTTTTTTTATATCCCTATTTGGGGTTGATATAAGTAGGAGTCACTATATTAGTATGGCGTCCTGGGTACATTTTTGCTTTGTGTCTGTGGCTTTACCACCTGTTATATATGGTAACGCAGGAAATAGGAAGAAAGGTGGGTTTGTTAATATTATTGAGGTTGGTGAGGAGAATGGTTGAAATGGACGTTTGGAAGAAGACAAGACACTCTTTTGAAAAGTGCATGGTGCCCAAATTGGGGAAGACTTTTGCATGCTTGAGAATATATTATGCATGTTATTATCGTATTGAGGAAAGTCAGCACTTCTTCAAAATAACTCGGCAATTTGCAAAATAGTCAATTTGATAGTGAGATTTAGGCAAAATGTGCCGAGTTCCTGTACAGTGAATAATACACTATTTTAAGGTATTATTGTATTAAGATTATTTGCGTTTAGGCAATGTGCAGAATAGATACTGCCTAATGCACATTAAAGTTTAAATGCCCCTCGAACTCTGGTTGTTTGATATTTCGGGAGCAGGAATGAAGAGAAACTTGAACAAACTAGAAAGGTACCTCAATTACCTAAAGGTGATTTTATGTTGATATATTTTCAAATAAGCATTTTAAGTCAGATTGAAATTGTCCCAACTTTATGCTGACGATATTTAATTAATTTTTGTCTTCCATTAGTTTATTTTGAAAGATAACATGAAAATTCTATTAAGTGATTCAGCTACTGTTCTAGTTTCTAATACACTTTCAATATCTCTTAAGCTTTGCTTCTAAAACTCAAAGTCTAACCAGAGTTTGAAAATCAGCTGGTCATAAAAGATGTTGAAAAATTAATAACTCAAGACATCTTTAGTGAGAAAAGGAGCTTCAGTTGCCCCTCTTTATTTGAATGTAGGCCTAATTTGAAGAAAAAAAAAGTTGTGGCTGTTAAACCATGACTCATTAGTTTCTTTGTAGTCTCATATATACTGTAATATATAAATATGGGGGGCCCCTTCAACAAATGACCTTATATCCTGATGTTTTGAGAGTCCCTCTCTCTCTCTTTATTATTTATACAAATGTCTATACTTCTCTCACATGTATAAAAAATACCTGTTTATATTATAGCCAAACATATATATATATATATTGTATATATATATATATATATATATATATATATATATATATATATATATATATATATATATTATATATATATATATATATTATTATATATAACGATATGGTTACTTGCTGTTCATTCATACGTGTCCAACATTTGTTTGCACACACTTTTTTTTTAAATTGGCGATTCTTTCCGCTATTTATACGCTCTCTCCATTTTAGAATATTTATTATAACCCTTTCATATAGAATGTATTGATTTATTTTACTGAATTGTTGAGGGTTTTTTAGACGACTATCATCATCCAACCACATATAATTTTTTTATATATATATACAGTTATAATACCTGTAGGTTTATAAATGTCTGTCTCATTCACACACACGTTTCATACAAACTAGAATAGGCCTCCACAATACAATTGGTTATTTATTTAAAAAAAAAGAGGGGTGAATCTGAACTATCTCATGCATGATTTTGTTGGCAAACCAACAAGGTAACAACTATTATGTATCATCAGAAAATATATATCTAAATGGCAAGTATAGTTCCTATAATGTTAGTATGTGTCTGAGTACTACTAATATTATTGTTATACTGTATAGTTAGGCCTAATCGGCGTGGCATGTGGTCTTATTATTGATTGGATCATTGGTTTTCAACTGACTGCCAAATTGGAATATAATGGGAACTAGTTGCCTATATTGTAGCAAAAGGGAGGGAGATATATAGGCCTACCACTAGTAAAAAGTATTGTGGTTTTACGTTCAGAGGGCTACCATTATTATAGATTATACACAACAAAAAAAAAAGATTGAGAGTGAGAAAGGGGTGCAGAACAGGTACAGAAAGTAATATCATAAATGCAAATAATACAAGAACGGCACACACAAAAAAAAATTGCCAAAAGAGTTGGGGGACAGGCCTCAGTTATTCACAGGTATGATAATTTGCCGTAAAAGCAGTGCAATATAATAAAAGAAGAAGCAAAAAAAAAAATAAACCTAAACTAAAAGATAGGTAGGCTTAAGAAGGTAAAAAAAAGTGGAGGATAGGTTGGTTGGTGCCGGTGGAAGTCACCTTCTAAGGCTGTCAACAGTCGTGTGAAACAGTCGTAAGGATGAACCTTTAGGGTTAAAGAAATCCCTTGAGGGGGAGGATATTGAAAGTGAAGGTGGCCGTCGGCCTCGGGAGGATCAGGCCGGACGTGTAACCATCATTTCTATATTCCCAAAGCTTGAGAGGATTTTTTTTTCTTGTTGTTGTTGCTCTTGTTGTCTTGTGAAATTTTTATTCACTCATTCATTCAGGTAGCCATTCATTCATTCACTCTTTCATTCAGTATTTCCAATGATAGTGTGTATGCCTTAAGGCCATTTCACTTAAACCTATTCTTCTTCTTCTAAATGTATCTATTCTGTAACCTTTTTTTTAAAATAATTTTTAGCCATTCATGAAGTGGTTTTTGTGGAAGAATCGATTGGCGTTTTTCAATTAACAATGGTTTATTTAATGAATTATTGAATGGTTTAATTGATATTTGTATAAAAATGTTATATAGGTGCTTTGTGATTGAAACTAACATATGGGCCTAACTCTTAAGACTTCTATGAGATTCCGTTGGTGATTTATGGGCTGATAGCCAGTGGTGTATAGTAACATGTTTCTGAATGCTTTGGTAGACGTTCTAGTCTCTGGGGTGATGAATTTCAAGGTAATTGGGTGCCTGGGCGTCTGGGACTATAACGTAAAGGGAAACTTAAGAATATTTAAATACAATATTTACCATTGTTAAGGTGGTTTGTAAGTGTAAAACGCCCCTTCAGCCTGGCTTCAGGAGTAAAATTAAGAAAAATGACTTGTTTTAAACACTAGAAGGGGTAGTTAAAATCAATTGAGGGTGTTTTCATGTGGATATAAAAAGTTTATTTGGAAATATATTAACATCAAAATATTATTCAGTCAATTCCATTCAATCAAGGGATTCAGCTACTATTCTAGTTTCTAAGACACTTTCAGTTTCTTCTTAGTGTTAAGGTTCTGAAGCACAAAATAACCAGTGTTTTTTCTTTAAATAAACTGTTCATAAAATATTTTAAAATTCAACAGCAAAATCGCTTTCTCACTGTGACTATTAAAGAAATCATCAAAATTTACAATTTTGTAAAAATCTTTCACATCTTGACAGTAGTACCGTTATTATTACAGTGAATTTAAAATACTTAAAACGAGGTAAAGACAAAGTGGATTGGCTACCGGTTTTTTCGTTTTCGCAATCAAATATGAAGCAACAAGCCGTGTTTGTTTATCAGTTTACTTTATTCAAGTGTATAACTTTTGTCTGTTTAGAAAAAAAACAAGGTGTAGTAGAGCCAAAAAAAAAGTAACTGCTAATTTTTGTGCCAAATAAAAAAGTTATAAAACTTTTAATACTTGATTATGTTAGTCTTTTTTTCACCTTCATGGTGAAACCACTTTCATATATATATTTCTGCAGGAATATATGGGGATATTATGTCCCTTTTCATCATTATATATTATATAAAATATTTTGCTCCCTTTTCAAGTCTCTTGTGTTTGCATTTTTCAGGCAATTGGCTTTTCCTTACAAATTTCAAATTCTTGAACACAATTCATTCAATTCTGTTAGGCATTAAACCTGCCTCTTTTAGCATAATATAAAAAGTAGAAAGAGAGAAGAAGAAAAAAAAAACCCTTGGTATTCTATAATAAGGGATGGGTTGCCAAAAAAAAGAGGATAAATGGGATTATCCTCAATAAGTTATTCATGCCCATGAAGTCCAGGGTTACCTCTCTCTACCTTTGGTTGTATCTACTTGTATATTTTCAAAATGCTTTTTGCATGTTGCAATATATAGGGGTCTCTTCATCTTGATATTTGTAACAGGTAAAACTTAGGGTATACTTTTAAGATTAAGAACAAACTATAAGGGGCTTCTCATATTATACTATATATAAGAAAAGTTCTTTTTTTTTCTTCTTGTTGTTGAAAAATATCACATAAAAGGTGGATTAGTCTTTTCTTGTCGCCATGTAAACAAGCACGCGATTGGGGCAGGTGAACATTTCTATAGATGAGCCGATAAAACTCGTATTTTTTTAATACTTTTTATTTATTTTCTTTCATTTTTTCTGTCTCTCTCTCTCCCTTATTCTGTCTTTCTACTGATGTTAAGAGATTTTTTTATTACCTAATATTAGTAATAGTAAATGCAATTGAAAACAACAAGAAGACTTCTAGTGTTAACATTATGTAATGTGTATTAAAGAAATCAGGCCTATTTTTTTGAATAACTTTTTTTTCTTTCTGACACATTCTTTCCAATTTTGTCGTGCTATAATTTTGTAATTTTTTTTTTGTTACTAAACTTTTTTTTGTTGCTTCTGATGATGGAATCGTCCTTCAGATTAATGATATCACTGGTTCTTTCCCACGCTCACCTTTGTAACAAAAAATCTTTAAAAGATAGGTATTTTTTTTACTTTTAGATTTTTTCAATATTTTGGTAGTATCAAAAATGTATTCTTTGAAAAATGTCACGCTTTTTTAATTTTTTTAAAGCGATTTCAAGATGGATGTTGTGCGGATCCTCATCATCTTAAGTGGTGATCACACTGTCTTATTTTCTCGTAAGATTCCGTGTAAGAAATATGTAAAACATTGCTGTGAATCTTGCACAATTTGTTGCAATTACTAGTTTCTTTTAGTTTTGCTCCTGAAATGATAATAAAGAGTTCTAAAATCAGCTGCTCATAAACCATCTTATAGTATTTTCATGTTGAAAACTTTCAGAATAAACTTTTTAGAGACACAAATTTAAAAATATTGTCTGCTTCAAGGTGGAATTGTTTTCAAACTCACATAAAAATTTATTTTAAAAGATATCAACATGAAACTATCTTTAAGTGATTGTGTTACTCTTCTAGCTTCTAAAACACGTTCAAGTTTCTTTTAATTTTTGCTCCTCAAAAATATAGAATACAGTATAATAGAGTTCGAGTTTTCAATTTTTTTTGTCATTTTTTTAAAAAATATTTTTAGATGGTAAAATTCAAAACTTTTTATAAAATAAAATAAGACAGCAAGCATCGTAGCTATTGTGAAAGCTGTTCTAGTTTGAACAATTTTTTTTTAATATTTTTGTATAAGGCAAAAAAAAATAAGCGGCCTACTGAAGATCCATGTCCTGATGGTGCATTTTTTATATTTGAAATATAAAAAACCTAGTGAATTGTTTAATATTTCTTTCGTGATATTGTCTACCCTACTTCTTAGAAATACATAGGTCTCCTTGGAAAAGTAACCTTTTTTTTTTCTTTTTCTTGTTACACAATGTTCACATTAGCTACATCATAGTTACAATATATGCTGAGCAAGAAAAGAAAAAAACACACCCCATAATAGCGAAATTAAAATCGGAGGTCTACTTGACAGAATTGTGCTATGTCCAACTAATGGCCACTTGCTCTTATTCGACCCTCATTAGAGCCCTATAGCTTTATCCGGTTATTATATTTCTGTCTGGCTCTCTTATATAATGACATTGGACATCTTTAACGTAGAACACACTAATTATTGAAATCATCAGTCTTCAATTTCCTGTGGCTCAACAAAAAAATTAGATGTTGCAGGATGGTGGGCGAGGGGGTTGAACTGATTAACACCGTAGATCAAAGGTGGGAGAGTACAAGTTGGGAGTTACAATTTACAAGAGGCTGTTCCCATCGTGCATGATTCCAGCTCACACGAATGCATCTTGCACGACGACGACGACGAGGGTTGGAAGTAGAGGCTAGTGTATCCGGCACTTCGCTCTGGAGCCACATGAACATAGTCTCCCGTGGAAGGAACTGATGTGGGTTAAGCCAAGCTAAATTGTAATGCTCCAACCATATTAACTGGAAGCATTGCTAGCCTCCACCTTCAACCGTTTTTCGTCGTTTATAGCATTGTAAAGGTATGCTGTAATGAAGTATGTCCTGTCCAGTCCAGCTCATCTTGTAAAACTGGGCGCCAAAACTTCTAAATAGCCGATATTTAATAAGGTAGTATTTTGTGTTGTAATAAATGCGAAATTGCGAATGTGCCCTGTCATCTTTGTGAGTTTTACGTATGTAGGACAATTGCTGTTACTCATTGTGTGATCTGTGCAGTAATTCTACCTTTTTTCGGTGTTCATATTGAAGAATATTCATGTAAAAATCTTTCCCCTTTTCTGACCTTTTTTTTTATTGTGATTAACCATTAAGGTGACATACAAATAGGTTTAGATGTTTTTTGTCATTCAAAGAAGAAATTAAAAGTATATAAGAAACTAGAAAGTTTATAAAATGAATATGATAAAGGTGGTTTTCATGTTGAAATCTTTAAAAAATAAACATTTTATGATAAATTGAAAATGTGAAAAAAATTTTAACGGAAAATGACATTAAAAATCGAATAATAAACCGGCATAAAAAGTTTATATTTTTTTGAAAATATATTTTAGCACATTCATTTAGTATTCTAATTTTTCAAGCATTTATTTAATTTCTTCTTAAAATTGCTCCTAAAACAAGTAACTTCAAAGTAAAAACATCAAATGGGGCTGCTGTTTAGTAGAATGTAGGTGTTTCTATCAGACTCTTTACCCACAAAATGTGATGTTTAGAAAACTTTTAGCTTAGGGACATTTGTTTCTAAATGTGGCTACTAGCTCCACTAATGATGATAGTTAGGTTGATTACACTTAAAAGTTTAAAATACTATTAAAAAACGGTTTATTTAAGGTAGGACTTAATGCTCCTAATGAATCATTAGGAACAACATTTTATAAAACGGTCACTGGATAAATACATAAAAAAAGGGAAAAGGGGATTCAAAGAGTCTCCTCAAAGGTTCATTTTGCATGATGGGAGAGGTCAGTTTATCATGTAATGACCTCCTCCTGTTCTTAATTGTTAAGTGTGGTTTTGAGTCCCATCAGTTTGCGGGATTTTGGTTGATGTCCTCCTTTTTTTTTCTCTCTTCCGCGTAAAAATCGTACATTGATGGGAAAAAAAAATATTGTAACAGATGGAAACCGTGGCTCTTCTTTTAGACGAGAAAGAGATAGATCTCCATGAAAAAACCCTTAAGTAGATGAACTGGCCAAAAGGGTATTATATGCATAGTGTATTTACACCTGAGGGATGATAACCCAAACTTGAGAGGAAGGGGGGAAAAACAGCCTCAAGTGATGTCTATGACCCGGTTGGGGGTTGAATCCTCCTATATATCTCTACATTTCTATACAAAAAATATACCATTTTCACCTCCTCATTACTACAATGCCCTCACCACCCCATTTTTTTTTCTAACCAAAACACTCCCCCACCTTCTGGCTCACCGGTGTTTCCTCTCTTATCCCCCCTCTTTCCATACACCCCGGGTTCTCTCAGTCCCTCGAAACACTCTTACCATTATTCAAAACATATTAATGGTTTTAATAGACTATTTTCGATGAAGTGAATCTGTTGTCTGTGTCCGTCCGTTATATCTGCTAGCAATATAAAATAGAGCTAGTATTTTGTGTGGACTAAAAAAAAAATTGAATGAACTTCCGGTGTATTCATGTTGGTCGTTTGCCGAAAAATAGCATTTGACGCAAATTTCACACGTTCAGGCATTTCTACTCCTCCTCCCCCTCCCTCCCCCCTCGAAATCTAAAAACTCCTAATTTTGCTTTGCTTTTATCCTCACCTATCTCCGACAGATTTCTCACTTTTTAGGCATGTTTAATGATAAAAGAAAAAAAAATTGTAGGTGGCCAATATTTCTTGGAAAAAATACCATTTTTTCTATTATTTTAAATATTCTGATATTTAATTTTAATTTTAAGCCTTAAGGGTGTAACTTTATAATTTTTGGAACCAACTTTTATAATATAAACCTAATTATATTTAGATTGAAAAATATAGTTGAGGAAAAAAGGGAATGAAGTTGGGAGCTTTTTTGGTCTAAGTGGTTTGTGTTTTGACTGGCCATTAAAGTCCACTGCATTAATAATTATGCTTAGTAAAAATTTGTCAAAAAAAGTTCGTTTACCATTTTGAGACATAATGTATATAGGCCTATATAATTTTCTAGTTTCTCATAAAGATTATTAATATTAGAATTTTTTGGAGGTAGCAAAAAAAAACAAGACAGGATGAAAGAAGGGTTTTGATGTCTTGTTTTTTTTTCCAAATAAAAATATTAGTCAAATATACAAATTAGCCATGATATTGTTTAGCAACTTGTCACAGACATTAGTTACTTCGCCACCTGGTGACTTGTAAAGGTAGAATTCTACATTTCATACAAAAGTTTTATTAGTTAGCGTGAGAAAATTATGTTGCTCACTCTTTTAGTAGCTGCACCATCATCATATTAGAAAAACTGATGTTAGCAACGTAATGATGGTATAATTCTGATGCAAGTAGTCAGAAGGGTAAAACCCAGTCAGAGAATAAAGTGTATAGGCCTATATACAGGTATATCTAAATATACACATATAAATAATATTAAAAAAAATTGCACTGCAGGAGGATTATTTATATCTAAACCTCATCTATCTCTCTCTCTCTCCTTTACTATTTAATACCTGCATATATAGCTTATACATCTGTTTTAAACTTATGTTCATAAAGTTTTTGACGAATTAGGCAGGTTACACATAGATAGAGTGAGACACATAAGAGAGAAACCTCCCCGACGGCCATTTTAAGCATGATAATGCCAGGATGAAGACCGGAAATTCTAATTAGTCTATGGTGAGGCGACCTGTATACTTATATTTATTTTTTTTGTCTTCATATCTACATTATGATTCAACAAAATAAGGCTTTTCAACTGATTATGATCATGTGATGTTAGAAAGTTTTCTGTTTTAGATGTATAACTTGTATGTAAAGCAAAAATAATTATGGTTTTTTTTGCAATTAAAAAGACTAGTTAGAGGCTAGAGTTACTCTACAATTGGCATAGGGTTGCAGAGTAATTCCGGCCTTTTTTGATTGCAAAAAGCATAATTATTTTTTTTGCGTTAGTCATAACGTCATATGCCTTAATTTAATGTAGTCTTTTAAAGGAGGAACTATTAGAATGTAGTCTCAATTTCTTAGAGCTAAGCTAAGTGTTGCTAAATACGAGTTTTTTTTTTCTAAAAAAAGCTGGCAACATTACAATACATACATTATAGATGTATAATGTATATGTTTTATTCATTATGAAAATATTATCACCTTATTAAACTAAATAGCACAACTACACAGAACAATTTAAACTTATGGTTGGCTTTCTGATGGGTTCCTATTTAGTACACATTTCAATTAGAAACATTGTATTCCAAAGCAAATGCAATTTTTTTCGAAAAAAGAAGCGTAATTTGAAAAACTGCCAGGTGAATATTAAAAAAACCTCAGAGCTGAGGTTTCTATGGTTATTAACTTAAGTTAAGACTAGGTGTTCCAAAAGTAACGCCATTACTATTTAAACATCTACCTTATACTAGTTTGCTTATACTTATACAATGTAGTTCAATTTGAGCAAACTTTAAATCAGCCCAAAAGTCATGTGGCTTGAGAGTAGAAACCGACATTTTGTAAAAGTTCAACAAGATAATGTGGCCCACAAGCCCACTAGACAAATGAATCCCATCAATCCTATGAAGCAAGCCCATTTGCTCTCTTCGTAAAATTGGCATGCAGGTTCAACCCGGCCCATTTGCTTTATACTTGAAAGAAATAACTTTTATCATAAATTTAAATAAAGCGTAAATATAATAGTCAAATTAGAATCGTCCTAACAAAGAACTATCTGCTGGAAGAGGATTTCCATAGGTTGACTCCATTTTAGAAGATGGACCAAAGAACTTAGTTTTTAGTTCATAAGGTCGTGTATTCTTAATGGTTTTTAAGTCAAAACTAGTGCTAAACTCATGAACGTTTACATGTTAAGCACTCATTTGGACTAAGGAATCATTAAGAAATACAATGCTTTTCTGCCTTTGAATGCCTATTTCAAGTTTGGAATTGCTTTTTACTGCTGAGAAAAAAGTAGCAAAAACAGAAAAATGGCTTACAAATATTGTTGGGACAATTTACTTTAAAAAGTAAATACAATTACTTTTTTTAAAGTAACTTTTCCCAACACAGCAAATAATGCATGTTACGAGAGTATCACCTATTTTTTTTTTACAAACCTTTATTGAAAAGTAGCAAGTTTTCTCGTTCAGAAAATGGCGGTTGTTTCTAAAAAATCAATATATGGGTGATTTTTCTTAATAAAAATGAAGGAAATTACTGTTTTTTAGTTGATTTTTTTTATTCAAAACATATTCAATAAGCAATTTAGTGTATAGATAATATTATAAATGTCTGTGAAGGTGATACATAATAATAAAAAGTCCTTGAGGGAAGAAGTGTTCTTCTTTATTCCTGTTTTGTTTTTGTTTGAGTTTTAACATTTTGGTAATAAGCTTGACGTTAGATTTTATTTGTTGCATGAAAAGTTTTCATAACCTTGCATTGTTTTTTTCTCTCTCCCTCACTTCCCTTCAAATGTGTTTTCATGATTATTCATCTCTCATATTCTATTTTTTATGAAGTAGTATTTTTTTTTTAAAAAAATAAACTACAAAACCTATACAACAATTAGAAGTTCAACTGATTTCTATTTCATTTTTTTCACCTGTAATTTTCTTGGTAACTTTTTACGGGCGGTTTTGACATTTAATTATTTCTGAGTAAACAATTAAATGTATTTGAGTAAATCAGTGTTTTAGATATGATTCATTTAGAGGTTGAAATAAAAAGATAGTCAAGTGGAGAATTAAAATGACATTGTTCGTTTGTTGTTATTTTTTTGAGCAAAAATATAACAAATGTTTCAGAGAAATTACCAAAAAAAAATCCTCCTTTTTCAAGTGGATTTCTTTATTGTTGTTGTTATTTTGTTATTATTGTTTCATTTCCTGTACAAAAAATTGTAGGAAATGCTCTGTTGAAAATAACGGAGGGAGGAGGAGAAAGTGACGACGAATTTGCGTGGCCAAAAGAATTTTTTATTTTTCGGTGGGTTCTTATAAGAATTTTATTCTATAATATATAAATAATAATGAAAATTAAAAAAAGACCACACCACCTAGAAATGTTTTCCGTATTTTTCAAAATATGAAAAAATAAAGAGAGAAACATTTTCTCTTTTTTTTTTCTTTTAGGTTTGAACAATTAAGTTTTGGAATGTTTAGAACTTTTGTTTTCATATTTGGGTTAAATCAGAACTTGAACACGCACAAAACTGAAGAATTTTAAAATTAGTTTGCAACCTAAAAAAATGAATTAAATAAGATTTGATGTTTATTTTGAAGACAAATTTAATTTAATTCGAAATTTATTAGTGATTTGTTTTTGGTTTGTACAATGCGGAAATGAAATGATAAGAGTATTAGGAAGAGTAATAGTAATTTGCAATAATTAATATTCCTATAAGGATGTTGGACTGTATTCAGGGAAAATCCTAAATCATTGCGGGCCAAAATGAGAGTTGTTTGTTGTTTTTCAAAGGTCCTATTTTTGTTGATTGCTATCTTGTGCTCTAAACTCATTAACTTTTGATAAAAGGTAATGATTGTCGATATCAATAGGAAAAGTTGGAATGTAATGGAAAAGTTGATAAGTTTAGCACTAGTTTTGACCATTTTACAGTTAGCAGCAGTCGTTACGAATAAGACCCAGTTAAGGTAGTTTTACAGTGTAAACGCCTCTCGATCTTTGATTATTTATTCTTTTTCAGATACAAAATATGAAGAGAAACTTTTAACGTCTTTTAGAAACTAGAAGGGTAGCTCAATCACTTAAAGGTATTTTCATGTCGATATCTTTCAAAATAAGCTTTTATGTGAATTTTAAAATCGCTCAACTTTAAACAGACGATATTTTGTAATATTTGCCAATAAAAAGTTTATTTTGAAAGTTATCAAATATGAAAATACCTCGAAGTGATTGGCCTAACCCTTTTAGTTTGCAAAACATTTTCAAATACAAAATTAAGAGAAACTAGAAAGAATGATCAAGGAAGACTTTTAGAAACGTTTACAATTTATTTACAAATTCTTTCGTATATTCTTAATAATTTTGAAGTCAAAAGGTAGAGTTGTGCTCCCCATCCTCCATGTTTAAATTAAAATCAGCTGTTCACAAACCATCTTAAAATGTTTAACTGCTCCAAATAGAATTCACATTTAACAAGTGTTTTCAAAAGAGAGTTTTTGTGGGCAACAACTGTCGAAGTTGATGGATTTTCTAAATAGAAAATGAGATAAAATCAAATTGTGGAAAGTTTTTTTTTTCTAGTCAATTGACTATAATACATATACATTACCTTGTGCAAATTAACTTTTTTTTTCTGCCTTTACTAGAATCTTATCTTTAAAAGAAACATGAATGAATAAATTGGTTTGTAAAAAAAAAAATTGTGCCATATGTTTGGGCCACACAAAACGTTGTCCTTGCGGGCACTTCCTTCATTTTTAGTAAACATTTAGTGGTAGACCCCATTCCGTGCATATACCGAACCTATAAATTGAAAACCTCATTTACCTGTCATTTACTTATACAAATGACCCTATAAGTTTATTCCATATAGATATATGTATTTAAATATAAGATAGGAAACTAATTTTAATAAAGTAAATTGATTACACAGATAATGTATATGCTCTTTGACCCGTACTGAAAAATGGGTAGTTTATACATTTCAAGTTCAACTTTCCTTCAGGAGAGGAATCACGATTTTTTAATATTCTAACTATAGAATAAGAAATAGAACACAAAGGTAAAAGTTGTTTTTGTTACATGGAGAGATGTGTATGTGTCTCTACCATCAGGATTTAACAATTGTAGCAAGAAAATTAAATGTACCTATAGTGTTTTATATTTATTGAAAGTGATTGCCATGATTGAAATACGAGCATAGTAAGTAATTTATGAAAACGTTTATGCAAATAAAAATTCAGAAATGTGCAAATTGTTTTTAGAAATGAGTTTTTTTATATATATTTATTTCCTATTTTACAACAATAGAAAATACGCAAAAAAATGCAATAAAATTATTCTTATTATGCAAATAGAAATGTAAATTATTTAAATGATTTAAGAATAAGAAACCTTTTTGATTTTTTTTTTCTTACTGCTACAAAATTTTCTTAAAGAAATAAGTGAAATTATGCAACTTTATGCAGATTTAAAAAAAATGCAATATGGATGTTTTATTTTTGATTAAATTGATTATATTTATTATGATTAGAATTATGAGGGATTGGATTTTTATGCAATATTAACCAATTGTTTCTGAATCTGTGTGTGGCTCAAGAGTTAATTGTAAAGTAACAATCCCGTTTAGATCAACCAATGATTGTTTTTTTTTTCCAATAAAAACACTGTTTAAGAGGCTAGAACTTTAGTTGACAACTGATAATAAACAGACATCTAGCCTCAAACAGCGGTTATGGATTAGAAAAAGCATAATTGTAGTTGATCTAACGATGATGATGTGGATGATTATTACTACACGATTAGCGTTTGGGCCACAAATTGAGAAACATCTGCTTGATATTACATTACAAATCATATTCCTGTTGATTATTATTGTGAAGTTCTGTCATTATGCGTTTTGTGCATTTTATACAAACTTTGGCTTGAATAATAAGTTGTGTTTTTATTTAGAATGAAGCTTTATATAAATGAATGTCAATATTATCATGGTCAAGCATCACTTTGGTGTAAAGTTTAATTTGTACAGTAATTGGTTTGAAAAACGATCTTCCAAATGCACACCTTTTTATTTTAAGCCTTTTTTAAAAAAAACACAAGGGTAGATTGAAGCTATATATATTCAGTGTGGATTTTTCTCAGGTTCCAATTTAAATTGTTGCAAAAATAAATGCATGGACACGGAGAGAGAGAGAGAGAAGTTCTTTAATTGTTTGTGAACTGTGCTAACTTCTTCTTGTCAATTAATCTTATATAGAAATCTTTTTTTTTTGTAGAAAGAAATAAAAGAAAGGTTTTTTATTTTATGATTCTAACATAATTGGGTAGTACTAATTTATGGTTAACGGGGGGAAGTTTATTAAAAAACCTGCTTTCTTGCTTTTATATTGTTCATATTTAAAAAAAAAAACTATGAGGCTCATTTCTTAATTAGCAAAAATGTGTTCGTTATATAATTTAATGTATATAGGAAGAGAAAAAAAATTATAGGATTTATCCTAATTTTAGTGTGGACAAAATTAATCCACCTGCTCTTTTTTAAGATCGTTATGAACAGTTAATTTTCAAATTCTAATTATGCTGTCTTTCAGGAGAAAAATTAAGAAACTAAAAACTAGAAAGTTAGCTCAATCACTTAAAGGTATTTTTATGTTCCTATCTTCCAAAGAAAACTTTTTTATAGACATAATTAATAAATATCGTCTGCTGAAAGATACCAACATGAAAACATTCTTAAGTGATTGAGCTACTATTCTAGTTATTAAAACACATTCAAGTTTCTGTTCATATTTCAATTGAAAGACAGAATAATCAAAAGTTCTAGAAGCGTTTACACTTTACAACCACCTTTTAACTTGATAGATAACTTGTGGATACACAAGCTCAAATTCGAGAATAACATTTGGCACTTGGAATTTGAATCCTTCCGAATCTGAACAGATTTGAAAAGAGAAAAAGTGAATACCCCTTGAAAAAAGGTGGTTTGTTATTTTCTGAACACTGGCTGAAAGTATTGAAATTTGGCTGAATTCAAAGTATGAAATCATCTTTTTGAATTCGGGCCTTAATTACTTGCTGACATTGTGTTGTTTGGGTCATACTAATGATCCTGACGTCATTTTATCCGGATATGACTTGTGCTTTGCTCATTTTCACTGTCCACCATCAACTTGAATCAAGTTTTTTTTTGTTATTCTTTCTTTCTCTCGACCATTCTCTCTCTTTTTTTTCTGTTTTTATTGTTTCTACTTTTTCACTTGCCATTCAACAAGACTGTGTGATATTATAAACTCAAGTAAGTTTTGCCATGGAGAAAGGGAGAACTCCTTTGGCTTGTTATAAAAATTTCCTGTCATTTGGAGGCCATAATTAACTCTTGGCAATTATAACTTAATAGTATTTTTGGAAGTTTGCAAAAGGACAAGACAGGATTTTTTTTCCATTCTTCTTTATCCTTCTTCCTCTTGTTGTGTGTGTGTACCTTGTTAGAATAGAAAACTTATTTACTTCATTTATTATATGAGTGTGTGTGTGGTGCTCGTGATTGGCAACAATATTTTATATTGTCTTTTCAAGACACTTGTTTTTTTTTCTTCAAGAGGTCATGACCCTACTTGAAAGTGAGTGGAGTGACAACTAGCACAAGTTATCCAAAGGTCATATTCTTAATGATTACTAAGTCATAGCTAGACCTAAACTCATCAACTTTCACATTACTAATGTGGTTAACCAAAGCTATACAAGGCTGTAGCATATACTAAACTGAAGGATCAAATCTCATGTTAGTAAAGGCTAAACTGATGCTTAGCTTTTGGTAGAATAGCAGTGAGTTGAGATGAGTATGTGAACTTACCAGTAGAGGGAGCTGTCATAGGCAGTTGATTGTATGCTATTGTAAATATTAAATTTGATCTGAACTAGGCCTCAGCTAAGTATTTTCCTAGCTCAATTATGAATGCGAATGCTCATCTCTAAGCATTCGTTAAGAATACCATCCTAAAGGTCATATTCTTAATGATTACTAAGTCAAAGCTAGTGCTAAAGTCGTGAACTTTCATATTCTTAATGGGATTAGTATATGCTAAAAGAAGCATTAACATGTGTTAAATGTAATTACCAAAACTCATGTTAGGTGCAAATATAGACATTTGCTTTGATTTTATTCAAAATATGAAATTGAGGTGAGCCATTTCCCAGCTAAATGCCTAGCTGAGCTGAGGCAGTGTTCATCTCTAAGCAGTCATTAAGAATACCACTTTAAATGATTTTTGCTAAATATCCCTTGAAAAATAAAATTAAAAAGACAACTCAGAAATCCGTTTTAACCCCTTAAGAAGTTAAGACCTTGCATTTCAACATAAGTCTTTTTTACTAATTTGTCACTATCCTATTTGAAGAGAAAGGATTTCGGTATTCCCTTTGGCGCAAAATGGCTGCCTATTAATTAGCGGCCATAATTGCGTGATAAATTTATCAAGAGACGTCGACACATTACAATAATAAAAAATAAGAGAGAGAAGAAAAAAAAAGCATTTATAATATTGCCCACTTAGTGTTATTTTTCTTCTAATAAGGACTTAATTGTTATATTTTTGTGAGATGTTATTTTTCTTGAATGTATGAATGAATGGATCTTCCCGCCATTTTTAAGTTGAGGTCATTAACCCTTTTGACCCATCTCCCCCCTCCACCACAAACCACCTTGTTTTTTTTTCTACTTTTCCTTCAGATTCTGTCCTGTTGTTCTTCCGTCCGTTTTGTCATTCGTCATATTCATTATGTTTCCTTTTTTATTATTATTATTATTATTATTATTATTATTATTAAAAAACAACACTCCTTATATGTACAGATGACAATATAGTCACTAATTAATACATAAATAATGATAACAATCACTTTTCATATTTTAATCAGAATGCTTTTATTACTTTACCTCATTTCCTCTTTGTATTGATATATACTGTATATGTATTTATACTGATGAAATTTGATAGATCTGTAGTCATACTTGTCTTTTTTTTTAAATATGAAATATGAATTAACATTACCATTTTTTGATATCAATTTATCAAGTGGATTTTATTTCATTGATTTCAGGAGATAAATAATTAATTGACCTACTTTAGAAAACGGAAGTTGGATGGTAAAAAAAAATCTGAAAATATTGCCTGAATTTATCAATTTTTATCATTGTTATTAAAGTGTGATGATACCTGTTAACTGACAAATGCGATAGCATTATAATAATTAGCAAATTAGTACTATGCAAGTGGTGCCTCATAATAATTTTTACCTACGCAATTGTTAGACGTATCTTTAAGGAGGCCTCTCGAACTCTTGATTAGACTCGTATTTTGTCTTTCAGGTGCAAACTTAAGAGAAACTTGAAAGTGGTTTTAGAAACTAGAATGGGTAGCTAATTGATTTCATGTTGTTATCTTTCAAAATAAACATTTTTTGTCAGCTTCAAAATGGCCCAAATTTAAAGCGGACGATATTCTTTAATTTTTGTCCATAAAAAGTTTATTTTGTGAAAGATCCATGAAAATATCCTGAAGTAACCACTTCATCCTTCGTGTTTCTAAAACATTTTCAAGTTTTTTTAAAAAAATTTTGGTCCTGAAAGACAGAATAATCAAATTTTTTTTTACAAAAAATCAGCTGTTCATAAACCATCTTAGCCACCTTAACTTATTTTAACTTCTACAGTAGAATTGTTATTGGAGAATTTAGTTTACAAGTCGAATTTGTGACCCAAACAATTTTCAAAAATGTCTTTTCAGTAGAATACAATATGTTCCGTACACAACTTCACCTTACGTTTCTTGTGACAATGACACATGCAGTTAAATACATACCACTTTATATAGCCTATTGTTGTTCACTTTAATGATGGTAATGAATAATGATTAATAAGACTTTTATTTGTGACAATATGGCATATGGTTTCAAAAAAAAATATTGTGTTCTGAAGAAATTTCACTAAAGGGTTTCTATAAATATGCAATATGAGGGTGGACCCCAACTGCCAAAATAGTGACATGAAAGGAGGAATGGGGGCATCTTGCATCACACAGTTGAAACAAAATAACTATTTTGTAGAAGAGCTATTTTGAATTGTTCTTTCCATATTTCATATAAAATGTGTATATATCAAAAAGGTGTTTTCTAGTTTTCTTGCACCTGGTGGTGTTTGTATGAACTTAGCATTATAAAGGTTTATTTATATACCTTATAAGTGTACAAAACAGAAGCCCTAATCTGATTATAGTAACAGGTGACATTGATATTTGTGACAAACCATTGCAATTAAAAATTGGCTTTATTATTTTCGATTGTTTTGCCTAAAATTTAACTTTGATAATAAATCTTTTTTTTTTTACTCAGTTTAGACTTCTTAGATTAGTTTACTTGTTATCATATTGCCTTTGGGCTGGTTGATTGAATGCTGAGGGTTTTTTATAGATTAAATGCTATTTTCGAAAAAATATAAATTTTATAGAGTTTATGAAATAAAATAAATTTGCATTTTTGTTTATAAAAAAAATCCTGTCTCATAAAATTTTGCAAATAAAAAATACATATTTGATAATTGCCTGCAGTCAAGACAAATTTAGAAACTATAAAAATGTTGATTTTCTGAAAATTATGGGTTAAGCATTAGATTAACTTCGAATTATTTGATGATGTGTGAAGGTGTATTTTTTTCAAACTATTTAGGGTACTTTTAAATGGAAAAATATTTTTAGGCTTATTTTTATTATTATTTCGGGTCTGAAAAAGGTGTAAAAAAATCTGTTGGGCGTTAACGCTGGTTATTTTGTGTTAGCTACCAGACATTCTAATAAAAATGCTAATCGAAAAACTAGATGTTTTACATGAAAAAAGGGAGGAATTATAATGATAATAAAAAAAAATTGCGTAAATTGTAAAAAAAAAAAATCGACAATTTTAAAAACAGTGTGTGGTATTATTCTATTTAAAATAATATCCTGCATGTTCGATCACTATAAATTCACAATATGCTAGTTATACCTCGCTTAACGTTACTTATGTGAACGATACTCGCTATAACCTAGTGGGTCAAGCTCTGTAGCTTTGCGCCCGAGGCAAGAATATTATTGGCGCCTCGCCTGGGGGCGCCCACAGGATTGATTCAAATGGAAAGGAAGGGGTGGAGGCAAGTGGCAAAATCTAAATTTGTGCAAAATTTTGCCAGCCAGGGGCGTAGCTCGGGACCCCCACCACTGTGTGTGGGGGGCGCAGTAGGTTTGGAGGGCGCATTTTGGGGGTGCAAAAGGGGCGCAATGTTTTAAGCAATAATGGAGCGTAACCAAGTCATAACTACGCCAAGGGTTTACTCCCTGAGGGCGTAAACTTTTTACAGTCAACTTTAACACGAGGTTTTATGGAAGACGGGTGCCCTAGTTCGACCCTGTTGAGCCCAGAAAAAACCACCCGGGGGGAATCTTATCTGGACATGGGTTGCCGACACCCGATGCCGGTTATCAACAGGCCTTGGACCATCACCACTTTTTAGACAGTAAAAAATAATAATAACGCAATTTGTTAAAAGTGATAAACTAATACATGTACATGTATATGAGTACATGAAGAAGTGCATTTCATTTTTGCGCCACATTAACCTTTGTGCGCCCGAGGCATGTGCCTCACCCTAGTTATGGTTCTGTTATATTTTTGTATTTACTCTATTGATGACTTGGTTAACGAATTGATTTTCAGGAACTCGCTTTTCAAAATTTGCTTGTCCACTGCCACCTTCAGAAATATTTGAAAATAATCCAGACTGCACTGGGATTAAACCCATGACCAACATTACCATGGGCTGAGAGCCTGATACACTAACCATTACACCAACATGACAAGAGGGAATTAGATCTTGTTTTTTTTTTAATTTTTAGACTTTTTTTTATAAAAGCGATGTTTTTTTTGTTTAATTTTCTTGTTTTTAAATTTAGACATACTAGAAAAATCTCATTTAGATTCCGATAGATGGCGCCATTTGACATTTCTGTTGAACACACGTTTGCATTATTTTATAATAAATTAGTTTATAGGTGTATGTAAATTTTTTGGTTAGGTTTTAATGCAAAAGATTTTTTTTAACCCTTTTTCTTTTCGCTTTTCTAATTTATTGACTTGATATTTTGGCTTATAATCTTTGTTAAAAAAAAAAAAGAATAAAAAAAAATAGAACTGGTCAATGCCGTTTGTTGTTTTGGGTTGTAATCTCTTTATTTTTTGGTTTAGTAACAAGTTTTCTAGAAATTATTGCTTAAACAATTATTTTTTTTTTACAAAAAAAAGTTGTGGTCATTTGGCTACCTGTCGTTTTGCTTAATGTTTACCTTCAGAACAAAAGAAACAACAAAAATAAGTGGACATATTTATTTATTGTCTAATCTTGTGAAAATGTTGTCAAAAACAAGCTTTGAACACATTTTTGGTTTAAATTTTTGTTCAAAATTTTTTTTTAGTAAGAAAGACAATAATTTTAAAGTATTAAATGAAATGGAATTACTAATTGATTAATGTAATAAATGTGTTTAGTTAAAATCCAAACACACCTCGAATTCTGATTATATTGCCTTTCAGGAGCAAAGTTGAGAGAAATTTAAGTGTTTTAGAAACTACAAGAGTTGCTCAATCGCTTAAAAGGTGATGTCTTTCAAAATAAACTTTTTAAGTCAGTTTAAAAATGACCCATCTTTAAGTGGACGATATCTTTTTTTTTTAAATATTGTCTGTGAAAAGTTTATTTTGAAAGAGATCAACATAAAATATTAAGTGATTCAGATACCGCTTCTAGTTTTTAAAACACTTTTAAATTTGTAGTGTTTGTTGTTCCTGAAATGCAGAATAACCAGAGTTTAATAAAAATCTCAGCTGTTCTTAAATATATAATTGGTTCTCAGCATTTTCTTTGTTGCAGAAACATTAAGATTTTTCGATTAAATAGTTAGCTAATCAAGTGTTAATAAATGTCACATGTTGAATATATAACCCTTGAGTACCTACTGTGCTTACAGACTTAAAATGTTAATGATTCTTAAATTTTTATCTACAATATTATTAATAATACAGAGCAAAATAACATGCATTTTAACTAGTTTTACTAACTAGTTTTAATTTTTTTTATAAGTATTTTTGTGATAATTTTCAAGGATTTTAACTTTTCAAAAGTTTTTTAAGCTCGCAATATATATATTTTTTTTACTTCAAAGTAACTTTTTACTAAGAATCTTAAGAAAATAAGATGCCATTAATTTTTATTTTGAATGTGCTAAAACGCAATTTTAATTTTATGACATTGACATGCAAAATAGAGCAATTTGTTATTTTTTTAAATAATTTTTTGCTTTTTTTTTACAAAAAAATAAGTGTTTAAAAATTGGATCGTTTTTGGAGGAAACTTTTCTTAAATTTTAATGGCAAGAGAGAGTGGGGTGGGGGGGGGGAAGAAAAAATAGTCCTTGCAAAAAACTTTTTTTTAATATTAACTTCAATTATTTGTTAGCATTGACCAATATTAATGGTTATCAATCAGATGTAAGTTAATAAATTACAACTAAATCAAGGTTTTTTATTTACTTTTAAATAAGTTTTTAATTGGAACAATTTTTAATTTCATTAGGAAAATGTGGTTTTGAGACAATCGTATGATAGATTGAGTCTTCAGCAGTGTTGGAACAAATTACTTTTTAAAATAATTAATTACAATTACATTAGTGAAAAACTAATTAATTACAATTACTAATTTTTTTTTTTGTAAAAAAAAAAGAAATTACGAATTACTCATTTTCTCACTCAAATCATTTGAATTACGTTCTAAAGTTTCTAACTACAAATCAGATGATAAAGAACTACAAAAACATTAATAAACTAAATGCTAAAACAACAATGACTTAGTAAGGAATAATTAATGCAAGTTCCGAGTAATTTTAAAACAAAAGTAGTTAAAAAAAATACACAAACAAACGTAATTTAAAAAATATTAATTAAAAAGCAATATAAAGTAATTTTCTTTTTCATTTTAAAAAAAAGTAATTACTTAGAATTACAAAATTACAAATTTTAATAATTTAAATTACTAATTAATTAAAAAAGTAATGTAATTACAGTAATTGATTACATTTGCCAAATTACTTATGAACCCTTGTCTTCAGAAAGTATAAGAAAAAATTCTACACTATAAAGTCACTTTGTGTCTGATTCTTACAGCATTTATCTACAAAAAACGTTTGAAAATTTGTTAAATGACAAAAAAAAAGCACATATGATTTGCATATGTAATACATGCTTGAATTTTTGTGCAAATAATAACACTTGTTTTTTTTTACATCAAACTAAACAACGTGTGCATTATATATTTTTACATAAAGGTTCTTCTTATTTGATGTGTTTGTGAAGTGTTTCATTATCCTTTTTTTTGGGTCCGCCAATATCCAATATTCTTGACAACAAACACACTCATTGACTGATTGATTTATATTTCCATGTTTGAAAAAATATTTCTTTGAGATTCATTAGTTACAATGTTTGTATATTGTATGTTATTTTTTTTTCCGATTGTGTTTGTGTGATTGAGGTTTCTACACCTAACTTCATTTGTCATATTCGTTTCAAACTTGTTTATATTATCATCATCATCATCCCTTTCTCTCTTTTTCTTCTTAGGGATATGTTACCCTTAATAGTGTCTGATTCAACCCTTTGGTGACAGATTCGAATGTTGAAGGAATAATTTATGTAGTCTTTAAAAGATTTACACCTATACATGTATAGCAAACGACAATAATGTTTAGAAATGTTGTACCAAGGTTGTAACTTGTAAGTTACAACCAGTTTTGAGGTGTTTTTAAAGAGTATAAACTCATATCATCAGTCATAATAAGATAATACTTGAAAATAGTTTCTCAAATTACACAAGTAATGTTTTCAATAAACACCTTTAGGCCCAGATGAATCTTTTTGAATTACCTTCAAATCGCTGAAAATTTCTAAACACGTTAACACAATTTTGTAACAAATTGGCGAACTTGATTCAAAGTTTGTCGTGAGTTTTTTTATATATTCAGTGAAAGAAAATAGCAAAGCTTTTATTATCAGCTGGTTTTTTTTTTCATTTTTAAAGTGATGTGCATTATAAATGCATCATGCCACAAATGGACAAAAAAAAGTTTTTCATTCACTTATGTAAATTCCAGTTTTTGTTTGGTTAAAAAAAAAGATTTTTTGTTGAAAAAAATGTGTAATCTTCATAACTCGAAATTCCTCTTAACAAGGTGCATTTTTCATGCAAAGATGAGAATTACAATTTTTTTTAAATTTATTATGTGATAATTTTAACAAAAGGGTAAAATTAAAATATTCAGCAAAAAGAATTACTTAAGAATTGTAATTTCTACGTTTAGCAAATTATTATTTAACTCAGGCTTAAGAAAGTAACTTGGCACCAATTGAACCCTCTGAACAGGGTTTCAACATAATTATAGAAAAAAAAACTTGTTTTATTGACTACTTTTGTTAAAGGGGTTTTCAGTGTTGAGACTCTGCTTTGAGGGTTCAAATTGAACTACATGTGCCTAAGTTTCCTTCTTGAATTGAATTGGGTGAGATTTTTGGGCCTGCAATTCCTTTAAGGACCTTTTATGTGATGTATTGCGCCATCTATCGAACATTTCAAACACTTGCAAAAGAGAAAATTTATTGGAGTTATGACGACATTATTTGAATATTAAATAGCAATTTGCTAATGTCTGGTTTAAAGATTTAATTAATATTACTGACACAAGAAATTTATTTTCTTATCTTCATTATTTTTATTAGTCTTATTTCTATATAGCCAGGCCTATGAATATGAAATATTATGTATGCAGTGAATAATTGAGTTGTCAGTGTTATTAGCTTTCTTTCCATGGTTGACAACTCAAAACTCCTTTTAGTTTAATTTTACGTTTGTAAATTTGCCTCAATTGTTTTTCAAGTTTTTACAACTAATGTCAAGGGTGAACAACAGTTAAAAAAAACTGGCTGAAGGCTTTTTTAAAAACAAAAAAAAAGTTGAAGCTATTTCCTATTTGTTTCTTGTTTTGTTTCTAGCAATACATTTTTAACTTTAGTTCAAAATAGAATGTAAATAAATATTACATTCTTATTACCTGAGGCTTAGATTTTTATGTAACATCAACTTAAATGTTTCTCAATTTGTGTCAATTGTGTAGCAATTATCATCATTAGGGCAACTGCAATTATGCTTATCCTAATCAAAAACTCTAAATAGAGGCTAGATTTTTTTTTTACAATCAATTGTCAGTTGAGACTGAGTTCTAGAGTCTAACCAGTGGTTTTGATTGAACAAAAACTAATTTTTGGTTGATCTAAACGGGCGTGTTACTCAGCAATTGGTTCCTGGGCCACAGATTGTGAAATATTTGTTTTAATATTGCATAAAAATCCGGGCCCTACTTATTACTAATAAATAAGGCGAAAAATGATTTTTTTCTAATAAAAAATACTGCTTAGAGTCTACAATTTAGTAGTTAAGCGAGGATTACCTTTGAGAAAATTATAGCCTCTGAACAGCCTTTTTAATTACAAAAAGCAAATTTTTTTTCGCATTATTAATAAGTGCAGAAATTATTTATATTTATAAATGATTTTTGTGTATGAAGTACATGTACATCTATAGAATAAGCACATTAGTTTCTAATGAATTCCACTAGAGGGCGCTATGGTTAGCGTACTCTTGATAGTTTTGCCAAAAATTTGAATTTACTCAGTTTTAAAAAAAAAATATTACTTATGTATTACAACACCAGGGGTCGCAATTTTTTTTTAAAATGAAAATGGCTTGTAAAATATTTAAATAATTTCTGTGTTTGAATATAATATGGCTGGTTGGGTCATAGTTTGTGAGACATGCATGATAATGTCCAAATCAGCAATTCACTCAATTAGTGAGGCTTTTCACAGCTCAATAGGACCTATTGAATGGACAACAAATTTCTAAATAAACAAAAGTTAATAAACGTTTGTGTTTGTGTACATTGTGTGAAGATACTTGAAAGCAATGACCTCGCCCTGAAACTTTTTAGTTGAGTGTTACTATTGAAATAGGCCTAAATTAGTAGTTCCTCTCATCTTTTGACCACCCACCCTTTTATTTCCGGTTTAGACGACAAAAAAAAAATTACACACACACACACACATACAAAAAAAATTGTTAAATTTTAGAAACAATTTTGTGAAAAAAATTAGATTTTATTTGTCAGAAAATAAATCTGAAATCTAGGTATATTTATAAGAAATGTTATTATACAGTATGTATGTATATATCTATCTGTCTGTCCTTTTGACCGTTCAAAGCTACTGCTTACAATAATTACAATAAATATGGTAAAAACATGTGTTTACGCCTCAGAAACTAATATGATTATTGTTTGGTTCAATGATCTTTTTCTTGTTGTGTTAGTCACAAGAAATAATTTTTTTTTTGTAAAAAAAAATATTCCTTTAAATATTTTGCCCAGTTTTTTTGTTGTACAAATTTCCATCATTTATTTCTTATTACAAATTTTTAGCATTGCTATGTTATGACTATTTAGAATTTTAAATATTTTGAACTACTTTTTAAGTATTAAAAAATTTGCAAACAGCAGTTGTTTATTATTTTAGGTCTAACCTAAGACAATGTAAAATTGAAGATTTTTTAGGTTTCAATAATGATGGACTATTATTATTATTATGATTGGCCTTAATATTCAACTGGGTATACGTACAATCATCTCGAAAGCCATGTGGGGGGGGGGGAGATTGCTCTCGATCATACTGTAAATGATTGTCATTTAGGCAAAATAAGACATCATTGTTAAATTAAAATCGTCCTAACAAAGAACTATCTACTGGAAGAGATTTCCATAGTCCAATAATAATAATATTTGGGAAGAAAGACCAAAAATATGCATCAGTTCTGGTTAATAATTTTTTGACGATCAAAACTTTTGAGTGCCTTGTCTAAATTTACGGAGGTTTCTAGTTAATAGGCCATCAAGCAGGACAATTTTTATCATCACTTTCATCAGTCTACAACTGTTTTAAAAGGGCAAGGCATTGTTTGTCTCTTCTGGCTGCTAATGATTACCATTGTAGTTCCTGAAGCATAGAAGAAGATACTCTATCGGTATACATGTATTTTCCTTTTACAAATGTTGCAGCCCTATACTGAATCATTTCAATTTCATGTTTTACGTTATTTCTGAATGGGTTCCAAATTGGAGAACAATATTCTAATATACAGTAGATCTAAGATAAATTGATAAATAACAGTATGTTCAGAAAGTCGAAAACATTATTGTATAGTAAGCTGGTGCAACATGAAAGTTTGCTATTAGCATGTTTGCAATGTCCCAATTTTGGATATCCATAATTCCAATATTTATATCCACAATTCAAATATAGCTATGCACGATTTAATTATGAATATTCGCAATTAAATTGTAAATATTCATAACAGTTCATAGTAGTCACAAAATGGTTTGACCAAAAGTGCAAAAAAAAAAACACCTCATAACATATTTTCAGTATAAAAACGTCAAAATAATAAAAAAAGTAGTTGTTCAGAGGTGGTTAGGTATTAGGTTGTATTTGATTAACAACAATTCGACTATCACAACAATTGATTGGATTACATTGTACAGTAAAACATAAAGAAATTTTTCAGAAAACCTTTGTAGTTGTGTTTTTGACACACCTTCAAGAATTTTCGTTAATTTTAATTGTACTTTTTTGGGGGGTGTGATGATGATGATGGTCGTCATCGCCACTTTTAAAGGAAACCACATTTGAACTTTTTTTTCTTTCTTATTTTTCATTACTATCAACACCTTTTTTGTTTTAAGACGTTTCAAATGTAAATGGTTATAGCCACAGGACATTCTTCTAAACCATTGTATTGGGTGTTAATTTTTTAATGCAAAAAAAAAAGAAGTGTCATGGAATGTCAGATGCTTGTCAAGAAGTGATGTTATTTGTTGCTTTTGGTATTTTTAATCAATGATTTTTCGAGAACGTGTTCGCAACAACAACAACAACAACCACTTTTGAAAAGAATGTTGTTGATGTTTGTTGTGGGCTTATCTTGTATTAGTTGATGCCCAAATATTTATTGCGCGAATATTTCTTCAGGGGGTTTAAATAAATGTTCAAGAACACTATTGACTATTATACTTAGGCACAGAATTCAAGAAGGAAACTTTGACACGTGAACTTCAACTTGAACTCTCTGAACACAGTAAAAAAAGTTATGCAATTTGTGTGGTTTATGCATTTATAAACCTAATTAATTGTATAACTTGAATTTGAATTTTAAGAATTATTCTGCAAGCAGCCCCGATAAGGCTTTGTGTGGCAGAAAGACAAATGTCTAATTGCAGCATGCAAAATGCATTGTTAAAATTCAAATATAAAAACCCAATAGCAATTACAACGTGTTCTGGTTTACATAAAGTCCATAATTTATAAAAACAGTTTGCATATTTTTGAATTTTTGTAAGCATAAGCGTTCTGGCCTTATGACATGACAGAAAGATCTTATTCAAGAATGCTGAAATCAAACAAGGTTTTTTATATCTACATTAGAAGCCTGTTGAGAGGGTTTAAGTGTTACGTTTCCTTCTTGAATTTGGACCTTCTAAACGTTTGCATTGTTGTATAACCACCCCACCCACCCCCATGTTCTTTCAAATCTAATCTTCATTTGTGTCCTGCAGCTAAAAGAGAACAAAATATTTATTTGTTTTGAAGTTCATCGATTGATTTTCATTATTAATTCATGGGGTATCGTTTTCTAAGAAAAAAG
This sequence comes from Brachycybe producta, assembly GCA_036925085.1. NCBI lineage: Eukaryota > Metazoa > Arthropoda > Diplopoda > Playtdesmida > Andrognathidae > Brachycybe > Brachycybe producta. The sequence continues at coordinate 2,015,126 of JAUPFP010000004.1, forward strand.
ATAAGGTAAGGTGGTTAAGTGAACCAGCTAATCACCATCCCGTCCCATCTCTTAGAAACCTATTATCCTTATAAGAGCCTTTAGGAAGGTTGAATCTTGTCACTTGACCACTCGCAAATCAAGAGGAGGTGGTAAAAAAATTCTTAAATTGATTTATCATTTCCCTTAAGAAAATTAAAACTTGTTTTGTTTCTCGCATTTAATATTTTTCCAAAGTATTTTTTGATAGATAACTAACTAATCAATTATTTTTTTTCTGTAAAACATTGATTATAAGCTTGTTGATTAAGTTCTTTTTTTAATTAACTTTCGCTTCTTTGTAGTGAGTGCGTAATCTTTTTTTTTCGAAACTTAAGTTATAAATTTTTATTGATTTTTTTTTGTTATTGTTTTTACACCATTAATATTTTAATAATGTTGAAAATTTTGTTTGAAGTGACGCTTTTTTTTCTTTATTCCTTCTCTTAATATTTTATTCTTATTTGCTTAATTTTTTGTACACAATTATCTTGTTTACATAAATTTTAGATTTTATCGCGATGAAATTTTATTAATCATAAATTAGTTTCGTAAAAAACCCCTCTCAACTATAGTTTTAACTTAACAATGGGGAGAACAAAAATGGAAATGGGCCAGTTTTATTTCTAAAATACCTATTAATTTTCAAAAAATGCCAATTTTTTTAAAAAAAGGCTGTATTTAAAAACAATTACCCAGTACTTGTTATTCTTAACATAAATAAGATTCACAGGATTACAGAGTGCAATTATTATTGTGCAGACTAATTTTGACATCGACCTATTACTTTTTTTTTGTTGAAAAATAATTAAGATGGTTTAAAGTGTAAACGACCCCTCGAACTCCAGTTATTTATCCGGAAGGAAAAAATTAAGAGAAACTTGAAAATGTTTTAAAAACTAGAAGGGTTGCGCATTCATTTTTTGTCTGTGTAAAATTAATTTGGAACGATATCAACAAGAAAAATACTTACAGGTACTATTCCAGTTTCTAATACTTTTTTTTATCATACTTTCAATTTCTTATTAGCGTTGCTTTTTAAACGCAAAATTATAACTAGAATTCGAAATTCAGTTGTTTAAAAAAAATCATCTTTAAGTTGACCTTTTGTCTTTTATGTCTATCATTTCTCACATACACAATCTGGTATGTTTATATAAGTTATAAAACTGTGTACCTTATATGACATGTTTTAAGAGTTAATATATCATCTAAAATCAATGTTTCAGTTGTGTACACTGTCAAAATTCAAGTATGATTGATCTAAAGAAGAAAAAATAGTTTAAAATATAAATTCATAATTTTTTTTTGGGGATAAGTTAAGAAACTTTGATAAGTTCGAAGTTAGCATATTATAGATTTTAGCTCTGAAAGAATTGAAACGTCCTCCTAATTCAGATGCATCCTATTTTTTTTTGTTAAGAAAACAAGAAAAAAATGCAACTTAAAGAATGTCTAAAAACAATTGAATTCACTCTACTTGTAATTCACTTTGTAGTGAATTTATTTTACAAGACAGGTGCGCTTTTCTTTAAAATACAAATTCAATTTGAAATGAGAAATTATTCAAGTCTAATCTTACAGACTTTTAAGAGAAAGTGCATTTTAATTGTTAGCTTTTTTCCCTCTTGTTTTTTTGTAATCATCATTTATTGGCAACTGCTTTTGTGTAAAACTAAACATGAAATTCTTTGAGGTTTCTTTTTTTTTTTCGATTTTTTTTTATTGTAATCATGAAAACAGAGACTTAATTTTGATTTAATCAGAAAATTTCTGTAATGTTTGTCTCGAAATTGTTCTTTTTTGTTTATTGGTTTATTGGGTGTTAAAGTTGGTCTTTTAAATAAACCCACAATGAGTAGGGATCGGATTTTTTTCAAGCAATTGTTTATCAACCTGTGGCTCAAGGGCCAATGGCGAAGTGACATCCTGTTTAGATCAACCGACAATTATGGCATTTCAATCAAAAACACTGGTTAGAGACTAGAACGATATTTGAAAATTGAAAGTAACCATACATGTTGCCTCAAACCAGCCTTTTTTGATAGAAAAAGCTTAATTGCAGTTGCTCTGATGTAGAGGATTACTTCACAATTGGGACTTGCGCCACAAGTTTAAGAAACATGTGCATCATAATGCATACAAATCCGAGTCCTAATAATAAGTATTCTATTAAGCCACTTTTTAGTATATATCTTTGCATCAACAAAACACATTATTAAATAATAGGCAATAGAAATCAGGTGCTTGTAAATCACAAGTGTGGACGGAAATGGTTTTATTTAGGGATAGATGGAAGGAGGGGGGGGGGTATTAACCCCAAATTGATCTGGCCCCTGTCTTTTTTCTCTATATTTTTCCACCCTTCTACCATACTGATTTTTGCTCATTGTCATGTATGTCTGTATTGATAAATGTCTGTGGTTATCTGTATAATACATATATCAGGTCTTATGTATATAAAAAAAAAAGATATATGGGGCCTTCCTACATCAATACTTTATTTTAGTAATTATTTTTGAAAGGGGCGTGGGCCAGAAAGAGAAAGTATATGCTATTACCCCCCACCCCCATTTGGGAATTGGGACCTCTTTGTAATCATTCATCAACAGTAAGATCAAATGGTATGGAATCATTTGTGTGTGTGTGTGTTTTAGAGAAGATATTATATCCAGTTGCATCAAATGTTGGTTTTAACATTCTGTGATAATCCTTCACAATATGTTGGACTGATAGTTGTTGAACATCCTGTATATTAGTAGGCCTACACGTCAGTCTTGTTACAATTGTATATCCAATACCTATTTCATGCCATGTCTATTTCTGAAGTTGCAAACAATACATGCCAAGGGTCTTTTTTTTTTGACAGTACAACATGACTAACACCTTGTGAAGATGATCTCTTGTGATAGTGTCATTTGGTTTCATTTTTGTTTTGATGTCTTCATCTTCCGTGCATATTTTTTTAGGGGGAGGGGGAGTGGAGGGGATATTTCTCTCTTCTGTCCATCATCAGGGAAGTTTTTCTTTTCAAATTCATTCTTTGCCCTGCATAGGCCCGACATGGCGTGATGAATTGGGTAATGTTATTTGATGTACACAAACAAGTAACCTCAGTAACCAAGTAACCTCATATAAAATATTACAAATTTGAATATTTGTAGCAAAAGCTTGACAGCCATTACTAGCAGAAGTTATAACATCGACTAGCAATGACAGTCCAGATTTACCAGCATACCCTTAAAATTATGTGTTTAAGCTTTGTGATAATCGTGAATTAAAATGAAATAACAGCAATGGGTCTGTGGTTAATATTGCCTAAGCTCATGTAGCACAGTTTTAGACTAAAGGTAATAAATAGCTCAGGCTACAAATGGTTTTTATTCAGTGTGTGTGTGTGTGTGTGTGATTCGACCATGCTTGACTGTTAATGGTCAAAGAAATTGAAGTTACTGTGTCGTTTTATTTAAAGAAAATGTCTAGAGTAATAGGATTCGGTTACTGCAGTCGGATGAATGAATGAATGAATGAATGTTTTTTGGCTTGACTTCTTTTGCGTGGAAATGATGATCATGATAGTTTTGTGTGTTCTAAAGTGGTTTTTGACTATGTGTTCTACTAGTATAGTTACATGAAAGTCTATGTACATGTATATTGGTGTTTGTATGTGTGTATGTTTATTATGAGAGAGAAAGTGGTCAAACTATCTCAAAGCATTTTTGGGTGTTGTGACTATAGTGAAAAATGCCCTGAAAAATGCCTCGGTTGGCAAGCACAGGAAGTGATCCGGAGAGTGAGTTCGCTTAGTGGTCCATCAAGTTTTCTCTCCATCCATGGATGCTTTGCAATGTGTGTTCTTTTTTTTTTGGCCAGCAAATACGAACGGACAGACCATAGATATAAGAGAAAAGATATACATTATTTTCTCTCTCTTTCTTTCTCTCTATTTGTATAGTATAGTTTTGGAACGGATGCCTGGTTTCGGCCTCTTCGTTCTGGATTGCTAACTTAGTGGTTTACATTTGTTACTTGTGCTTGTTACACTTTACTTACTTTTAGCCTTTTTCGTTTCGTTTTGAATTACTTTGCGCTTTTTTTTCTTCTCTTTTTGCTTTTTTCCAGGCCTTCAATTTGGTTTGCATTCAGTTGTAAGTTTTGTGAGGATCAGAAAGCATGTGTTTTAACATCAACATAATATCTAAATATTAACTACAATTGATATTTGTTTGCTTTTATATTTATTTAAATTTGTCTTGTGTGATAGGCAATATAGTTTTGGATACATGGTGACAACAGTGTGTTGCAGCTCAATAAGAATGTGTTCTTTACTGTTCTATGCGCACATGGTGCCATGGGAAAAAAATGTTACAACTTTGTGACACTATGGTTATGGTATGACTTTATGGTTTTCTGAATGATTTTGAATTTAGTTTCATCTTCTGCAACCCAAAAAAGGTAGGAATGTACTGCATGCTACATATGTATGTAGCATGTTATTTTTGTACATGTTTCTGCACATGCGCATAATGTGAATTGTTATATTATATGACATCTTTAGTGACATTTGTGGAAATTGTATTGGTATTGCCACGTTTACAGTTAGAAAGTAACTTAGACTGCACACAAAATAAGCACAATATAATTTTATAACATTGTGTCCATTCCACAATCTGAAAGATCAATACAATGTTTTGAACTTTTGATAGAAACAAATATCAGCAGCCAATTGTAGGAATAGTTGGGTGTTAGTTAACTCTTATGTGAGACGTTTCTTCTAGGCTTTATAAGGTATGTTTGAAATCGATAATGCTATGCACTTTTTTTTTCTTCTGGATTTGCATGCATGCCTGTTTGAAAACTGACGACAATAGGTTCACACTACTAACCCTCATTTTCTCAAGTTCTCCCCTTAACTATTATTATGTCTTATATGTATTGCCATTGTATGAAATAGGGCTCAAAGTTTCTTTCTCTCTCTTGACTTTATATTTTCTACAACAAATGCCACAAACCAATCTTCTAAAAATGGGAATTCTACTGTTTTTTATGGTAGTTCTGTGTATATTGGACTGGTGTAAAAGTTGCATTAAGCTATATCATTATGCCACATGATATTCTTTAACATAATGCAAATTGCACATAGCCAATAAATAGACCTTCTATTATTCTATATATGCAGGTATATAGTGCTGGAAAATGTTTCTTTCTTCTCTCCCCCTCTTTTTTTTTTGCTTCAAACATCATCCTAAGATCATAACATAGAGGCTTACAATAGGTTATTATGATGAACAGAAATGGGATTCTGGGAAAGAAATTCTTGTATATATAAATAAGTGCACAGATGGAATTTATAGAAAACGATTGTGAAAGAAAAAAAAACTATATGTATATATATACCTTATTCCGATTTTTAACATTATCTTAAAATGTATATATATGAAGGTTTTCGTATTTTTTGGGTATATTATATAGGCTATATGGACATAATATTTTGTGCACTGCTTGCAAAGCAGTTTACTTCTGTAGAATCCATTTACTTGGTGCAACAAAAAAAAGAGACTTTGTATATGTATGAAGCTCGAGGGAACTTAAATTGTGGATTTTTATGTGATCTTTTTTTCTTTCTATTTCCTCCTATAAATATCGTCTCTTTTTTTGTTGCTCTTTTCTCTTCCCTCCCCATCTTTTCTTCTTCTAAATTCGCTTTAGGGTCCCATATATATGCAAGGATATGTATATACAATGAATGTGACATTAAATCGGAATTGTATGCCCCATAATACGTATATACAGTATACATATACATTGAACGTGCATTTCTTGTTACAATGTTGGTTTGCAATCACTTTGTGCACCAGCTTTTTTGGTGGTTGCATTAGCAGCATGGGATCGCAGCTTCCATCCAGAGTCGTTGCCATTCATCTGTATGTTCAGGGCCTATATACAATATATAGGGGATGCGAGTATAGTTGGTAGGGAAGGGAGTTGGGTGGTTGGACGTTCAATCTCGGCGTGAAGTCCATCCGCTTCCAACGATGTTAAGTGGTGAGGATTTAGATAGACTTATGTTTCCATTATCCAATCGACGTTTTCGGGAATGTTTTATGGACAATAGAGTGGTCGGGGTGGGTGGTGGTGGCTGTGGTGGTTCTAACTTCACATTACTTGCTCTCTTTTGTATTTCTTTTCTACTTTATAATATATTATAAAAATTGACGGTATTGACCCTTTTTTTCAATGTTCATTTGTTGGTTTACACAATGTTCTTCTTGTTTAAATACAATAAGACATTTTTTTTAAAAAATACTGAAGATTATAACATTTTTTTAGAAGTTCTAAACAATGGGATGACAAATATAGTTTATATTAGATTTCAGTTTTGTGAAGACTTAATTAATTATTAAAATGTAAATTTTTGTGTTTTTTACCACTTTTTTCTTAATAAAATGTGATGAATTGATTATTTTTTTTAAAAAAATTATTAAAGCACAATTTGGTGATGTTTAGAACCCCGTTAATTCAGACTGTTTTCAATGTGTTTGTTTTAGCTTTATTTGATGTACTGCGAAATTAAACTTTGTGTGATACAAAATTAATTGCTGTTATTTTGAATAAGTCCTCTTTTTGCCAAAAGGAATATCGATCGTTGGGGTTACCAGTCTGTTGGGACCAATATGGCGCAAGATATTTAATCATAAGAGAGAACGAGTATTTTGTTTTATGGATGTTTAAGTTGGTCCGCAAATAAAATCAGTTGCTTAGTCATTTTGACGTTTGTAATGTGAAACCAAATCTATTATTCTTTCTCCTTTTCCCCTTTCTATTTTGATTGAAATTAATGCATTACTCTGTTTTGAAAACATCTAACATCTAATCATAGCACCTCTTAAAATTGACTAAATATAATTTATGCATTAAATTGAATACAGATCGAAATTTTAATTTGTGGATTTCAAAACTAGTCAAAAATAGTCATAAGCGTCTAAGGCTGGCTTCACACGAACCACTTTGTAGCGCCACACAAAGTTGTACTCTTTTCCAGACCACTGATTAGATAGGTGTTCACGCAAGCCACTGCTACCGTGGTGCCACGGTGATGAGTGGCTCGAACCCTGTTACAAGAGGCGACCGCTTCCAGTGGCACTACTGACAGATGACTATAATTTCAAATGAAGGTTTATGTATGAGCCATAAAGTGGTGTCACTACCACGTTTCAGTAAAACCGTCTTGGCTTTTGGTTACCGTTCAATTATTTATGTATGTTTCTAAAATACCTCCACTGTGTGATTGTTAAAACTGTGGCTTGCTAAAACCACTGAGTGGTTATTTCAGTGATTCTAGCAAGCCACAGTTTTAAATGGCGTTTTTCACAAGGACCACGTTGTGATGCCATAAAATGATCGCCATAAGGTGGTTCGTGTGAAGCCAGCTTAATGTTGAACTTAGTGCCGGAGTGTGTGTTGTGTGATTGCCCTCTTTGAGGGTGCAGCGTTCTTTTATTTTATCATCATCACCTGAGCTTTTAATATAAATTATTTTGGGTTGACATTCTGACATTGTTTTTGTACAAACATACGATTAGCGGGCGTGTTGAGTATTTCCAGAGATTTATTCACTTTTTGGGGGGGGAATGTGTATAATTAAAAAATGAAGAGTTTTTGTGTCAGAAACAAAACACGCAAACATTAGTGTTTAATAATATGATGAAGACTTTAAATGTTTGCGTGTTTTGTTTCTGACACCAAGTTAATATTTTTACTAAATCGACTTTAGCTTTTTTGTTGTTGTTAGTTTTACTTTTAGTTAGCATTGATAACAAATAAAGTTTTACATATACACAAAGTAAAATATACTAACTTTAGAAAAGATTTCTATATCAACTTGAATTTTCTGCTCAAGTTGATACAAAACTTTTTTATAAGGATAAGGTTATTTTTATGTATTTAAATTTTATGATTGCATTGATCACATATGAGTGTTATTTTTCCTCTTTTTTAAAACTTATTATACGGTTCGTATATATGGAAAATATATATAGAAGAGGGTGTGCAATATATACAATTGTATATATGTAGACGTCATTGTTAGACGTCAACACCATCAGAATATTTTCTTCTTCTTATTCTCTTCAGTTCCAAGCCAGTGGTGACTACTATATTTCAAAAAAAAAAAATACAACATGGTTTGATTTCTACGAAGCAGAACGTATATTGTATACATACAGTTGTACGCGTTTGTGAACCGTGTATGACTTTGGCTTTTTATTTCACGTTCAAAGAAATATTCTGGATAGGTCTCTATACATATGTATAGTAGTAAGGTCCCTATTTGTTGGCCAGTTTGACTGAACTTATGTGAAGAAATTGGGGAAAAAGGAAGGGAATGGAAAAGGAAATACAAACCCTTCTTATATTCTTTATTATAGGCTGTGTATGTGGTGTAAGAAGAAACATGTCCAATTGGAGTCGCGCGTCACTGAATTTTCTCTCTATCTTACTATTCCATGAAAACGTAAGAAGAAAAATGAAGGAAATCATGAGAAATGGTTCTGTGACTTTTTTGAAAGAAAAAAAAAAAGAAGACAAAACAAAACACTAACTTTTATAGATCTCTCTTTATAATAGAGAGTTTTAAGTTTCTTGTATTCAAGAGTCGCCGTTTTCTATTCATTGGTCCCTTTTTCTTTATTCAACCAATTTATTATATATGTAGAAAATTTATTCAAATATATATTGGACAAGTCTAGAAAAAATAAGAAAGATTTTTAAGTCTTTTATGTTCAAAGAAAATTCAGTAAGAAACTCAAGTTAAATTTATTTTTTTTAAAGCAATCGTAATTCTTACATGTTTTAGTGAAGAAGAAGAAAAAAAAAAGAAAAAAGTTCTATTGAGCGCATTCGGAAATGAAAGAAAAAGTTGTTATCTTTAAAGAAAATAGAAATGTTAGCATTCGGAAACAACGTGTGGACTGGGGCTTCTGTAAAGAAAAAAATGTCTCTGGGAAATTACTAGATCTACGACCCTACCATTCTTAAGAAAGCAAGCGTCTAATTCAGGTACTTGCTTTCTTGAGAAAATTAAATTGAATCTGGTGACCTTTAGTGTAAGGATCACAATGTATAAAGAATGTGTATATTTAGACGTTACGTTTGCATCTTGTTGGCAAAATCAAGCACATCCGGAAATTTTTTTTCTTTAAAGAATTATTGTAGAGGTGGAGCAATTCTTCTAGATTTTTTACAGCACAAAGAAATAGGCTTTAGTTTCCGATTGCGGCTTATGTCTCATTTTATGCAGCGTTTATAGTTTGCATTTTACAAAGCCAGATTTGCATTAAAAATTTGCATTAAATAAACGATAAACGTGATATTTTTTAAAGTCTATGCAAAATATTACAGACTTCTGTGTTGTTTTTCAAGGCTTGTTTATATCTTGTTTCTATTGTTGTTCGCGGGTTTTTTTTTGCTTCTTCTAAACATTTTTCTTCTTGTTTCATTTTTGGCATTTGAGTGAAAGAAAAATTCGGGTTTGAGTTTTTTTTTGACGATTACCTATAACGCGTGTTTCATGCTTACTTAAGCCGAACCAAACGAGATTCTTCGGTGCATGTCACAACCTTATTCACACCCGTGTATCTTCTTTTTTCTTAGAAAAATCCACGTTTTATAAAAAGAATGAAACTTGTTATATTATGTGGAAATACAAAATATAATAAATGAAAAATTATATTAGGTTCGAAAATCAATTAAAATTTGATTCTTTTATTTTATAGACTTATTGAGCCATAATAAACGAATTGCCATTTTTTTGAAGGTTTATTATTTTTGTCATGTAGTGATTTTTTTTTTGAAAGCTTGCTTTAGTTTACAGTTAGGTTTTCTTCACACATGGATTTTTTTTTGTGCGCTGAGTTCACATTTTGACGGATTTTTTTCATGCAATTGCCGCCTCGTCGCTTCTTGTCTTTTCTTAGTAAAAAAAAAATTCGGGAAAAACAGATCATAGCTAAAAGTTGCTCCATTAATTCTTCTAGGACCCCCCTTCTTCCTTATCCAGAAAAAAATATAGCAAAACAGAATAAAGAATGATAGGAGGAGGAGGAGGGAAAAAAATTCTTGTTCTTTGTCGGAGTATAAGACATAACAAGAAGAGAAAAAAAATCGAACTAATGGAGAAAAAATTGAAACCGATAATTAATGGAAGACTCGTTTGTTGAAGGGGCGTATAATATTTTTTTTGTTTTTGTGCTGAGTTTCTTTCCATATTGTGTTTATTCATGTGGTTGCTGGCTGTTTTAAAGAGACTGAAGTTGTTGCTTGTCGTCGCTGCTGTCGTCACTAGGATAAATTGAGTGCAGAAATGCTATTAGATGAAAATAGACATAAAAAACAGACATGAGGTTGATGCAAATGAGACTTAATATAGAAATTGCATGTTTAGTGAAATTATACATATATACCTAATGATTAAAGTAAAAAGTTTTCATAATGTGATCTAAAATGTATAATACAGGTACAATACAGGGCTACATTATGATACCATATGAGTGCCATTTTATGCAATAACAGTTTGATCTAAAATAAAAAGGCATAAAGTGCACGATTTTCATAATTTTCAGAAATTTGCATAAAGTTGACATAATTTTACAGATAAAAAAAAACACTTTTTTGAGCAGAAAGAATTCTATAAAATTTTAATTGATTCATTTCAATTCAGTTGACACCTGTAATCAGCTCGAGAGCAATATGGCAGGGGGAAGTGGATAAGGGGTTATTATTCATTAAATTTAAATTTATCATCAAATTGAATTCGTTCTGACAACATGATTATCATATATATATATTTGGAAAGAAATACCACAAATCTGTATCAGTTTCAATCATTAACCATCTGCTATTTTAAATTGTAAGCAAACTTTGATTAATGCCAAAATAAAATTAGATAACTTTTAAATAGGGCTCGGATTTTTATGCAATATCAAGCAAATGTTTCTTAATCTGTGGCACAGAGGCCAATTGTGAAGTAACAATCCGGTTTAGATGAACCAACAATTACGGGTTTCAATCGAAAACACTGGTTAGAGGCAAGGTTAGTTGACAACTGATAGCAATCAGACATTTAGCCTGTAACCAGGCTTTTTGATTAGAAAAAAGCATAATTGCAGTTGCTCTAATGATGATGATGATGATGATGATGATTTCACAATTGGCAGTTGAGCCACAAATTAAGAAACATTAGCTTGATATTGCATAAAACTCCGAGTCCATCTTATGAAATAAGTCAAATAAATCATTTACTGTAAAGTCATGGCCATCAAACATGTTATTTATTGTTTCAATGCAGTTTAATTACTCCTGCTTCTGGGGGTAATACCTATGTTTAGAAAGCTGAACAAGAAAGTAGAAGAAAAAAAAAAGACTTAGCCTTTTTAGGCTGTCCTCTATAATGAGTTTAGACAAAAAAAATTTAAGCTGAAGAATGTTACATGTGATTTATAGACAGTCGTTTGTCTTTTAAAGGAGTTTCTTAAAAAATGCCCTCATACTATGAATTCCAATGAACAAAATGCGAGTATATCTCTTTACAGAGAACATCCTCTTCGAATTAGTGAAGCTGCTTAGTTATTTGAGTAACATTATCTATGATGATGATACATAGGCGCTTACATACAGTAGTATATAGTAGAGATAGACCCTACTAAATTTTAATTTTTTTTAATGTAATCTGTTACTATGTTACAATTTTAAAAATTATAGCAAAAAAAAATGAAACACTTGTCTCATGTATTAAAGAGAATTTTTTTTGTATATAAGTAATCAGTGATGCGCTCAGTTGATTCACTTTTCCGATGCAGATTACTCGATAATTTGAGTTTACATATGCGTGATGGAGAAATTATTACTATTATTATTATTATGATGCAAATAAAATGCATACTCAGCAGGAGGTTAGAAATAGAAAACCAGAATGGCGTCCTTTCTTTTGTCGCCTATGGGTCTTTTTTTTTTTGGTTGTTGCATATTTCTTATGCCAACATGACGAAAATGGATATTTTTCTTCCTCATTTATTTATTCAAATATAATTTTACATTACGAATCCATTGTCATCAAACATAAATTTGGCTTTAAGTTGGTTTGAAAGTGTAAACGCCCATTCCGAACTCTCTGGTTATTCTGCATTTTGGGAGCAAAATTAAGGGAAACTTGAAAGTGTTTTAGAAACTAGAAGAGTAGCTTAATCACTTAAGGGCTTTTTTTTTTAAAGATGTTGATTATCTTTTAAAATAACCTTCTTATTTGAGTTTGCGTAAAAGATGATTTTTTTTATAATGTTTGTCTATAAAAAGTTTATTTTGAAAGATTTGAAGTGATTGACCTACCATTCTAGTTTCCAAAACACTTTCTAGTTTTGCTCCTTATAGATCTAAAATTAGCTGTTCAGAAAACATCTTTAATTGCACTCATCAACATTTAAGTATTGAAAGTAAGGCATTTAATGTAATTTTCTAATGAATTTTTAGGTTTTATGAAATAATTTTATTAAAATCGGTAATGTTTTTAGTGTCACATCTACTGTAAATAAAAAAAGGAGACTAGAATTTAGTTTTGACCCTATGTATATAATATTGTTAAAAATGGGTACATTATGTACTCTTGACTGAACACACTAACATTTTGATGAGTTATGATGCTGATTTCCAACACAACATCAAGGAGGGATTTATTTTAATCTGTTCAATGGTTATGTTGTGGAGAAGGGTATTCATATTTTTTGGTGGTGGTGGTTGAAAGAGAGAGGGGGGGGGGGTTATATAGTCGTCGACGTCAACCATATTGCTCTTAACTTCATTGAACTACAGGAGGTTGAAAGGAAAAAAAAATGTTCAAAAAGAGAGGAGGAGGGGTGGGGGGGGGGGACAACAACAAGAACAGAAAATATACAGAATGAGAAAGGGGGGGAGGGGAGAGATATATACTGTATGTGTATATAGTGAAATGATGGAGAACCTAACGAAACAAGAGCACCGCAGGAGTTCCCATCTTTTGTGGGCCACTTGAACCAGTGGCTGCCGGTCTTTGTTGGCCACTCTATCGATCCCTATTATTTGAGCAAATCAACCGCTCGGATACATCGTGTGTGACACAGACACACTATAATAACTACTCAACTTGAGGAGTTGTTCAAAAGCCAATTTTACACCATCCCAACATTTTCTTTTTTTTTTCTAAAAAGTGCTTCGACACTTCATACCGTGTATTACCTTTATGTAGATGGATGGTTGTAGAAAAACTAGCTAGCTCTCCAAATATTGCAAGGTAGATTTGCCCAGATTTATACACATATTAGTGACGTGTCAGTTCAGTGTCAGTGACGTGTCAGTTCAGTGTCAGTGACGTTTCAGTGACACCTTTGCGCACATATCCGTACAGTTTGGGGTAAGTTTGAAGTCAGTGATTTTCGAAATGTCAAAGTATATAGACATAGAATTAGCATTGATTGCCCTAATTTTGGCAATCATCGCATCACGTCACAGCGTAACTGACACTGAGGGCTAAAATAAGACACTGCATCGGACATGTGTGTTGATGCGTCGTCAGTCAAATTCAAAGAAACGATGTTGTTTATCACTGACACTGACGAAATTTCATGTGTACTATGTTAAGGTGTACTATGGCTACCAAAATTGTAGTCTATGCCCCCTGACAGTGCTGTATGTGCAGGAGAATCGATCTCTCAGGAAATCTAGCTGCATTTTCTGGAGAGCTACATTTTCTACAGCAGATATGTTGTCGTCTTTCTTTATTTGACTCCCTTTTTCTCTTTTTACAAAAAAAAATACCTTTTGACTTTTGTCCACATACACTCACAAAAGTCATAAACATTTCAAAATTGGAGCCCGTTTTTTAATTTTTTTTTAATGTGTGTCCAAATGGTCAACTGTCCCACGGATATTGCTGAATGTGGTCTTTTTTTTCTCATCCAACATCATGTAACACTTTGGAGTGGCATTTTTAATGGGTGCTTAGAAATGAGCACTGATTCGGTTTAGCTAGGTCTGTGTTGTAGCTTAGAAGTGGCTCACCGCACATTTTCCATTTTCAATAAAATCAAAGCAAATGTCTATCTTTGTGCCTAACATGAGTTTTTGGTAATAAAGTTTAGCACATGCTAATATCTCTTAGCATCACTATCTTTGACTTGTCGTTAAGAAATACGACGACCATCAGGCCCAAATTCGAAAAGAAAATCTGACACTTGAACTTCAACTGGTACCTACAGAGCTAGGTTCAAGTTGAAGTTCAAGTGCAACATTTTTTTCTAGTATTTGATTATCAGATTAAGAATTTAAGTCATTTTAATAAACTTTAAATGGAAGATGAACTGAGGCTCAGCTATACATTACACACATTGTGACATCGAATTAATCTTGGAAAGGGCTATAAATGAAAACTATAAGTTGATAACTTTCATTTGCAACCTTAAATTATTATCATGTTATAAATTAAAATGATTCCGATCTCATATGTAACGTGATAAACTTTATGATAATTAAGTTTAATGGTTGATGTCACTATATCGACGTTATGAACTGAAAAAAGTGACCAAGTATGTCATCCCCCAATCCATACCAAACACACCTCAGTTTTCCAGAGGCATTTTTTCTCCCCTCTCCCTTTCTCGTTTTTTATTTTTTTTAAAAGTCGATGAAAATTTTCAAGTTTCCTTTCTTTGAAAAGAAGTCTTTTTCTTTTTTATTTTATTTCGGAAGTCCTCTTTTTTTTTCGTTTCTCTCTCTCTCTCTTTTCCAATGTCTCCATGAGGCATGCTGAGTCGTGAAGAGGTTTTTACGCCATGGATGACTTAAATAAGGGACCCACCCTTCTTTTTAACTGATGTCTGATGCGTGACCTGTTAAATAAACGCTTTTTTAAAAGAGATCCAGTCGACTGTATTGGTTTACAACATTAGTTTTTTTTTTCAACACTTGATCATCAATGTGTGTATATAGTTACCTATACACATTATTACACCTATAACACACATCACTATATTACATTTATCACATTTTTTTTTCTTTTTCTTCTTCTTCTAAACAACTTTTATTTTTTCTTTCTTTTCATATTTTTTTCTTTCATTTTATCACAATGTCCACATCTTATAATGACAAACACATGCTGGTACACATTACATTCTTAAACATACATAAATTGGACACGGTTTTTTTGTGTCATTTTTTAGAAATTTTTTGAGGTATTTTTATTCTAGACCGGAACTTATCTTCATACCTGGTTTTTTTAAACATTACCCATCTTGAGTCTTCCTTCTCTTAAACGCAGGCAACCACATCTGCCCCTTCATCTATCCGACCATCCATTTCCCATCCTTAACACCACTGTTTGGAAGGAGAAAAATGAAACAGGGGATTAATAACAGAAAACGTACATTTTGAATAATTGAAGAATATTTTATGTTTGCGTGTGTTAGATTTTTTTATTACATGGTGATTCAAAACGCCTAAAATCAACTTTTTTTTATTCAAAAGTTACTTTTATAAATGTTTGTGGCGCTGATCATTGCGCCAAATGGAACAAATGCCAATTGGAATAAGCGCCAATTAGAACAAATGTTAATCTTGACACAACGCGCCAAAACAGTACAACCGTCAAAACATCATATATTTAAGGTTCAAATGCAAAAAATACACCAAAAATGGTAATCAGTTAGTCTCCGAACTTTTTAACTGCAAAGATACATATAAGTATGGTGATTAAGTGCTGCTGCGAAAAAGGCGCGCAATAAGGTGTATGGTTGTACGGTAGAGGCTAAAATATAAACCATGATCTTTTTTGAACATGGCGTTTGTAGAATTTGGCGTTAAATAAGTTCAGTCACCTGTAAATTATTAAGTATTTGAATAAAAAAAAGATTGAAGATTATACATCTTGACATCAATTACACATTTAAGTAATCCGAATTATTGTAGACTTGTAATTTTATAGTCTGAGTAAAAACTTTTTTTCAGAAGCAACATTATAAGTTTAAATAAAATTTAAAGTTTGTCCGAAACTAGAATAGTATGCGAATATATAAAGAGTATTTTAATAATATATTTTTAAAAAAAAATAAACTATTCATTGTAGTTTGTGAAGTTATCAAACTTGACTTTTTATTGTCGTGAAACAGCTAGCTCCTCGTACTATTGAGTTGAATATTAATTTACTAAGAGTAGTTTTAACAAAACTTTGAATTTTTACATTTGTTTGCTTCCAAACAAGTTTCTATTAATTATGTAAATTTTCTCTTAAAGTGGGTTGTTTTTTTAAAAAAAGGTTTTTCATTTATAGTGACACACTCTGTATTTCTAGTAACCCTCTTCTAGTAACTTTTCACTTGTTTGTGGTTTTATTTTCATCTAATTTGAATGTTACACGATAACATTTGATGATAACAAAAAATTAATTAGTGAGAATTTTTTTTTCTCTCTCGCAAAATCAGACGTTATCTGTTCATGTTTTTGTCTATCTTTCTTTCTATTAATAAAAAAGACAAATAATAATGAATGGAACGAGAGTGGAGGAGCTAATTTCTTTAAGGTTAAAAATATATAATTTAATGGATAAACGGGACCGGAAATAGCGTGTTATATGAACACATGCGCGCGCGAGTGTGTGTGTGTGTGCAAGCAACACCTATCCATTTCATTGTATCACCCTTCTTTATTGGAGAGGCTTTTTTTATTTATTCATTATTATTATTATTATCATTATCATCATCATTATGATGAGAGAGAGAGAGAAAAAAGAACAAAATTGGCCGCGTGTGCGCCAACCTCTTCAAATATTTACATTAATAAATCTGCTTGAATGGACTCAAATTATGCTAACGTTTTTTTATTGCATGCATTTTTCATATACAAAATGGATGTATGAATCTGCCTGCCTCAGCATCATATTGGACCCTAAGCTTATTTAGAAGAGATAAATGTTTCATTTAAAGCAAAAAATATAATAATTGAGTCAGAAGGATGCTAAAGATAAAAGCACATTTTTAATTGTACATATTTTTTTTATAAAAAAAACCTATATAATATACATGATGGTTTTTTTTATATATATAAGTTAGAAATTGATGCCCCTACCTTATGTAGTAAAAAAATGCCAAAAAATTATTGAAAAATCACTTAAAAATACGAATTTGTGCCTTGTTGTCATATAAACATTTTTTTTTTGTAACAAAATTGTTAATTTTTTTTTTTCAGTTTTAGAGATGATTTTTCGTTGTGCTTTTAGCTTTTATGTCAACTACAGTATATATAACTATATATGATGTTAAGAAAATGACAGGATTTTTTTAGGGTGCCTTCAGTTCACTACACATGCGCACTAGAATTTAAGACCTCCCATCACATGATCATTTAGACCAATAAGATTTTAAGTTTGGAAGCCATTTGAAAGTAGACGACGTCGATGATTGACTAAAACCGCGCTATTATACAAAGATTTCATAGTGCTGAATACATACAAGTATGGGAGGTAAAGAAGGGGGGGGGGGGGTAGAATAGGGTAGGGGATAAAGAAGAAGAAGAGGAGGAGGAGGACGAGGATGGGGTGGAGGTTTGAATTTGAAAATGAGGTGGAGAGGGGGGATACAAAAAAGGGCGGCAGAGCGAAGCGCCAATCGGATTATATAGGCTCAATTATAATCGAACCGTGCTCTCAACGTTGTGCTTTGATTTTATAAGTAATCTCTCTCTCTCTCTCTCTCTCTATACATAGACACAGATAGATGTTTTGTTATTAGTAAAAGGCCCTATAGTGAGCAGCACTACACTACTGCTACTCCTACCATTGCTGCTACTGCAACTACTGCAGCCATTTTTAGCCCTATATCCCACCCACCTTTCTCCATCCCTTTTAACGCATTCTTTCCACTTTATTACTCACCTAACCCACTCCATCACACCCAATTTTACCATTTGAGAGAAATCTTTCTGTGCTATATGACGTCCATATTACTTAACTATATAGATATTTTTTTCTATATTCTTCTTTCATCGTTCTAATCATAACTGTATATATTTTGTCTACCCTCCCACTCCCTTTTTTTTTGGAGGGTGCCCACCCCTACCTCTCTCCACCTCCTTCTACTCTCCACCTCTCTTACTCTCTCTCTCTTTCTCTATTCCCTGGAAGAACTCCCTCCATTTCACTCAATATCTGTCTTCTCCATCCAACCAACAAACCGTCATTTTTTGGCTATATACCATATGAACACACCCTTTGCTGTAGTGTCACATACACAAATATACAACACGACACACACACATATGTAGCCAAACCTCATCTTCGCGACTCTTCTTGAAAACGCGTGCAAAAGAGCATTTCAATGTGTGTCAATGTTTGTGTACATGTCTCTTGATGCTGCTGTTGATGATGATGATGATCATAATGATGATGACGGAATGAAAAGTCCATCCTTATAGGCTTTTATACTTGTGGTGACCACTGACCACACCAACCAGCTTATGGCTTGTTGTTTGCTCGTGGTGGTGACCAGTGTGTTGTACAGGGTGAATCAAAGACTGACTTTTTCTTCAAAGTGACCTAAGTATATTTTATGAGTTAAAAAGCTCTTGGGTCTTTTTTTTTTGGCGGTGGCTGGCTGGCTACTGCTGTGCTACTTTTTAGTTTTACTGAAAACCATCTTTGGATGTTTTTTTTAAAGCTTTAAATGTGTTGAAAACTAATTTTATTGAATTTTAAGTCAATTACAAAAAAAAATACATAATATTTTGTTCTGAGGTGTTTGTGGAACACCTTTTTTTCACCTGTCCTTATGGATCTGACAACTGCATATCGTTATAATCAAACCATGATGGAATATTATTCATGTAAAAGTAAGTATTGGATAAAATGGTTTCACAAAATGGCCCTTTTCATGTTTTTTTTTTTAAATCAAAAGGTCTTTTTTGTGTGTGTTGCTTTTTCTGTTAACTTTTTAAACATTGTTTTATGTGTGAAGGTTTTTTTTTTTTTCACAGCTGGCATTTTCACTTTTTCAAATTTTGTTTTTTGTATCTGAAAACTCTTGAATGAAATTTTATTTTGACTTTTATTGAAGAACTTTTTTTTTCTGTATCTGAATTTCTTAGAGGAAGATTTCACTTTCATGAGTTTCTAAGGTAAATAGTCTATATATTGAGTATACTATACAGTATATAAAGAAGTGTATTCAATGTATATGTAATCATAATTGGATTTAGCTTTACAAAATTAGTTTCTTCGTCTTTCCCATCTTGAGATTTTTTCTGTCTAATCTTTCTAGGCTTTAGACCTATATATTGGTTTTATATAAAGTAGGTAATCCTATAGAAAATTTACAGGGCCTTGAATATGAGGTTGATACAATGAAGCTCAACACTTATTTTGCAATTGATGCATTCAGCTTTATATATATATATAGGGTTCACTTCTTTCTACATCACAAGACATGCAAACTTTTGTGTATTTCATTTGAAAGAACTTTTTCTTTCGCCCCATTATCTTGGTATTTTGAATTCATGTTCTTTACAGTTGGAAGAAATAAACAAGATATTTTTCAATGATTGTTGTTGTCCCTTTCCAAAGTTGATTAGTTTTTCTCTCTCTTTTTTTTTCTCTTGGAAACTGAACAAACCATTTTCTCCATGCACTTATATAGGTTTCTCTTCTTTCTGGTCTTTTGAATCAAATTTTACAATTGCCAAAAACCAAATATACAAACAAACAAACAAAAAATACACATAGATTTTGCCTTTTATTTTACTGATGCTTCAAAATGAAATTAATGAAATATAATTGAATAGAAAATGAAGGTGATATGAACATGCATGCATGTATTAATAATACATGTATGATGATGGTAAACTTGTATTCATGGCAGCATAACAAGAAAAGTCCTGCTGTGTGTATAGTATTTATATTTCATAGATTTTCAAATAAAAATGAATACTCTCTCTCTTTCTTTGACTCACTCTGTTTTTGGATGGCAAATAAAATTTTTATACAGAGAAATTGCATTCTGTTCTAAAATAGAATGTTGTTTATTTTTGAGAATCTAAAATGCATGCATGGGTCAAGTCGACATGATGATGATGATGATGGCCGTCATTGTGTTTCAATAACTTTATAGGTAAATGGAAGTGTCCTTTCAAGTTTTCGCTTCTTGTGTGTTTGAATTTGAATGTCCACTTTGTGTCTATGTAGACTATATGCTTCTTGCATGGACCCTACCTATGTGTGTGTGTGTGTGTGTGTGTGTGTAGTATATATGCAGGATATACTGTCTAGTGCCATTTACAACTAAAACCGAGCTCCAATTCAATAATAAGTAAGAAAAAGAAAGAGTAGCGGCAGACCACTCACTCTTATTTCATGTTTTTATTCGTGTCCATTACATGATAAATGTATATATATATATATATATATATATATATATATATATAATATAGGACCCACATAACATGTGTACCTATATACTGCATATATGTGTATAGCTATTTCCAATGGGTTTATTTTCTTGATGATGTCAGAGTGATTTTGTTTGCTGTTTTTTTTTTCTTCTTATCTTTCTTTAAGAAACCGCATGGTTTTGAGTGAATGTAGTGGTGTGTGTTGTGGTCATTTTGAAATGACGATGGTCAAATATATACTCTAGTTTATAAGTAGTTTTGTGTAAGGATTGGAATGTGAGTACACCTCACTCACGTTCTATAGAAAATTTAGAAAGAAGACGAGGAAGATTCAGTGTAACAACATGCAGATGACACTTTTCCAACCAAATTTACTTCTATTCTTTTTTAGTGTCTTTTCTTATTAGACTTTTTCTTCTAAATTCAACATCTAAGTTTGTAGAGTGGTTTTTCTAGTCTACTATTTTTCTATATATATATATATATATATATATATATATATATATATATTGAGTGTGTTTATATTTGATCATGGATTATTATCAGATTAATTACTACAATTATCTAACTGATGTAAGGGTACGGATGCTGAAATTAGGTATAATATACACTGAGAGGCTAAATCCCTCACTTTATTTCTATATCTTGTCATTTTTCTTTATTGCAAATTGCATCTAATTGAAATGAAATCAATTGATTTCCGTCTTGAGCAATATGCGAATTATTTGGATTTGATTTTTAGCAAAGATTTATCTTTTTAAATATATATATATTTTTTATTCTTATTTAAATTTATGTTTTTCTTCTTTTTTTTTAAAGAAAATGCATAAGACATGATTTGCATAACTGTTCTGAATAATAATAATAATAATAAGAATACGAAGCTCAGAGTCGCCTTGTTTTTCAAAGTGGCTTCTTTTGTCATTTTCACTATTAGCTAATTATCAAATTCATGGTTTGTTGCTTCCAAGATGAGCTGTCTCAATTCGTTTCTTGACTCATTATTTTGCAAACACTCATGCAAATAAGACTGGCCCACTACCATCATCATCATCCAATAGACCTCTTGTAAATATATATTAACAAACAGTTTTATTTTAAGTCTTTTGAGACACATTTTTTTCTTCTTCTTTCATTCTCATGATTCTTGTTAAAATATTTTTGGTCCTAGAAAAGTAAACAAGGTCTAAGCTTATTATTAAGTTTAAGATTCATTGTTAATTATAATTGTATGTTCTAAGTTTAAAATTTGTGGCTTGTTTTCAAGTGCTATATATGTATATTATATGTGTTTGTTGGCTGCATGTTGAGTCGTCGTCGTTGTTGTTGTTGTCGACGACGTTGATGATCAGCTTTGCGTGTAACTGGCGTTCGTCGGCGTCCATGCTTGCACCAACGCTCTGCTGCACTTGGAGGCCAAATCAGGCTTCGATGCGTTGCATTGATGCTCTTTTGCACGCATCAACGTGCTGCCACTTTTCTCATAGGTCTTAGCACATTTCTAGAGTACAATATGCACACGTAGACACAAAGAAGTCAAATGAAGTTCTTCTTGCCTAACTATTTAGACCTATATAAGTCTAAATTATGTCTGTGTATCTTTTTTAATCATGCAATATACTTAGCTTAACAAGCTGTTGCTCTAATGTCAACAACAAACACAATTAGGTTAAACAGGTTTTAAAAGTAACTAACTTAAAAATATTCAAATTATTTTAAGATACTTGGAGAGTCATGGACTAGATTATAATATTTTTTAAAATAAACGATTTATGGCAGCTTGAAAATGACAAACTGTAGCATTTTTCACTTCCAATTGAGTGGATAAATGTAAAATTAGGTTTATTTTTTTTTTATCTCAAAATGCTTGTCAAAATTTGCAATCAGAAAATTGTTTATTTTTTACAGATATATGTATTCAATTTGTTTACTCTTCTAGTTGCTAACAAATTTTTAATTTTTTTTTTCTACACAAGAAGTGGTAGTATTTCTAGTATGGTATTAAAGTCTTAAAAATGAACTTTACTTAAGAAAAGGGCCTCCTAATACCCTGTTTCCATTAGGGCAAAAATAATAGGTGAAAGTGAATTTGGATCAGGTTTAAAAAAATTGTTTAAATGAAAATTCATTTTCACCTTCTATTTTGACCAAACGGAAACAAGCCATTTGTGAGAAATCCAATTTATTACTACACTGATGATGGTGTATTTAAGAATGATGATCATCATTTGCTCATCTGCTGTCAAATTTCAGCTCAATTTTCGTTTCCTTGACTGATTCTTGCCTTTAGGCTACATTTAAGCTTAAAAGTAGAGTCTACAACTTGTAGTAGTTCTACAATAGATCTATCATTGAAGTTGAGACGTGAAACAAGGCACACATAACAAGACCTTATTTCGTGATATATCTATAGTGTTGGTCATCGAAGCGGGACCACTAGTAAAAGTACATCCCACCCACCCAACACACACACTTTTCATTTCTAAAAATCCCTTTTTGGTGACGTCTAAATGTGTGTATGTTGTATTGCTTGAGTTGTTGGTGTGTCCCTCCTGAGTGTTCTTTTCGCTCAGGTAACCATGCGAGTGACTGGAGTTGGCACCTGTGACGATTGCGGCCATTACACGGCTACCTGCATCTTGACTTCCGCACTTGAGACATGGAGAAAGAAAGAGAGAAGAAAAATCTCTTGTATACAGTTTCTATATAATAAATACCCTATCTTAAGATGGGTGAGAAAATATCATTGGAGTTAACATTTTATGCCTCCACCTGTATATATACACTACAGTATATAGTGATTACGAGTGCATTCACTGTATCGTCTCGAAATACACACCTATTCTGTTCTATTATAACCTATATATATATATATATATATATATATATATATATATATATATATATATATATATATATATATATATATATATATATATATATATATATATATATATATATATTATATATTTTACTATGACTATAGTTAGAATTGCGTGACCAAATCAACACCATTTTACCCCCCACACACACACACACATACACACTCTAAATCCCCCTTCCCCCCACCCTTCTATTTTTTTTTTTGAATACAGCATCCTCAAGTATCTTGAAAAATATAACACCCAAAATAAAATTGTAAACATTGATGACAGCGTTAATAGGAAATCCATTTTGCATGACATAATGTGTGCGCACGAGTGTATCGTCATCAACATCATTATTATATCAGTATCACTATCACATATAGTAATCATTGTCTTGTAAAACATTTTTTTTTCAATCATATAATAGGCTAGACAGGTATTTGGATCAATCACCTGTGTAACTTATTAGAATTAAATCTATTGTTAAAAAAATGGATGTTTGTGATGATGCTAATCATTGGTGATTTAGCAGTTAAAAGATCCGAATATAAATTCTAAACTAGCACTAAAAATGCAGCTAAATTTGTTCTAAGAAATCTTTCTAGCGGAAATAACTGTCGCTTTGATGACCGAATTTTGCACTAGAACCTTGCCCCTAAGATTGCCACCTCTAGAGGTTGATAATTATTAGGGTTCGGGTTTGTATGCTGCAATATCGAGCAAATTCAATTTGTGGCGCAAGTGCCAATTGTCAAGTAATTATCATCATTAGAGCAACTGCAATCATGCTTTTTCTAATCAAAAAGGCTGGTTAGAGGCTAGATGTCTGCGTACTATTAGGTGCGAACTAGAATGGTAGCAGCTAACCAGTGTTTTTGATTGAAAGAAAAAAACCAATTGTTGGTTGATCGAAACGGGATTGTTACTTCACAATTGGATCTTGGACCACAGATTGAGAAACAATTGCTTGATGGATAGATCGATTGCATAAAAATCTGTGCCCTACTAATTATGTTCCACCGTTTTTATACAGAGATCAAAAGACACTCAGCCAATTATCTAAAAATTGTGTTCGAATGTCTACTCAAGGCACTAAAAGTTGCAAATATTTATTTCATCTAGAAATCTCAGTGAGTCAGGTTTTAGTTTTCTGGATACCTATATTTTCTACTAAATGTATGCTACATATATAGTTGAGGATGTAGTGGGCCTTTAAATGTCTGAAATTCGTTTTTTTTTTTTAAATTTGCATGTCTACAATGCCTGCAATGTGCATGTGCCTTCATGTTTTTTCTTGTGTGTTTTTAGTGTCTTTTCAAATCAGCCTCATTGCCTTTTTGTCTGATGGTACAGACTTAGTAGGCTATATAGTGGTGTTTTTGTGTTTACTGACATTATCTGTATGTCTGTGTGTTTGTGTGTGTGCGTGTGCGTGTGTGTGTGTGTGATTTGTAACATTGCATGTTAGAATGCTATTTCTTACAAGTTTAGTCTCGACTAAACCAATCTAGACTATTTACATGTTCAATTTTTACTCGTTACTCGCTTTTATTTAACTTCATAATTTGTTTGTTTGTCCACTGATACCTTCTGAAAAATTTGAAATAAATTCACACTACACGGGGATTGAGAACTTATGACCAACATTACCAAGGGCTGAGAGCCTGAGACACTAACCACTACACCAAGACAAGAACAGATTATATTTTGTTCTTTTTTTACTTTTTAGACCTTTTTTATTATAAAAGCGAAGTATCACAAAAACATGTTTTTTGTTTAATTTTCTTGTTTTAAATTATTATTATAAAAACAATTCAATTCTATAAGTTTTTTTTAGGATTTTAATTGCAGTTCCGTGACTTGAACATATATAATTTGATTTTATATTATGTATACTACAAAATAAGTGTTGATATAACCAAATAAATGCCAGTTGTGAAAATATTATTTTATACCTGTTTTATTTGAAACTGTGTTTTTTGTGTGCTTTAAAATCGTTTTTTTTATATATATTTTTTATGATAAAAAATGAAATATAATTCTTAAATATATAACGATCAATGAACTGTATCTGTTTTGTTATAAATATGTTTTTTGTTTTTTGTTTTCTTTCTGAAAAACTGTATGCATTAATTTGAGATAATAGCCTCTAAGCTCCTCCCTTTTCGAATTGCAGGGGCGCATTTCCTGTCCAGTGTTGCTGACCAACAATCATGTAAGTTGACGAAGATGATGAAGAAGAAAAAAATAACTTTCTCGGAACGATTGGGAAGCTGCTTTGCATATCTAAACTAATTAACTGCATGTCGTTTTAATTATTAATCGGGATCTTTTTTTTTAATTTGTTTTTTTAACAATTTCTTGTTAATTAACACATTTTTCTTTTTAACTTGGGAAATTGATAAATTGTGGTTTTATTTCACGACCCAAATTGAATTAAGATGTTTGAAATTAGAATAAAAGCAGAAAGAAATCTTTTTTGAATCCATCTGTTATTTAGAACGTTTACATTTGTATACTTGGGGCCTATTTATAATAGACTTTTTTTTTTTGGAAAAACTCAAATTCACACAATTTGTGTAATTTAAAGAGGAAAAAAAGATATGGTCAACATTGCAATCAATACAAAATACAGTTCATTATATATATTGAACTGAATCAATTGTGTTTTGTTTGTTTGGTATTAAGAGGAGAGAAGGGGCTCTTTTCTATACATGGATTTTTCTATCAAGGGACCTAAATATAAATGAGCTTTATTGAGATATGTTGCACATGAGGGGAAATAAAAGATAAACCTATACTTAAATGGACATCTTAATTAAATTGGCTTCAAAGTAGGATTCATGATTTGGACCATGACAGCCATTTCAACTACCCTTTGTTCACTTTTGGGTCTTTTCATTTGGGTTGGGTCCTTTGTGTTTTCTATATATAAATATATATGTAGGACCAAAATGCAGTTGTCATTGCATTGGAGATTTTTCTGAATGTCCATATGTTTGAAAAACCCTCTTCTCCTCCTTCACATCCCTGCTGTTCATTTAAAATAACCTCCTCCCACCCTCAGTAATGTTTTGGTGTAGGGTTCTAATGTTAGATATACTGGAGACACAAAAGGGGTAAATTACATTCTTTATAAATTGTCTATTTAATTTTCAAAGTAAAATAAATGTATTATATTTTAGATAATATTCTTTATTAATTTTAATGGATGCAACTTTTTTTTTTATTATCGATTTGGTTATTTAAATCAGCAGCTAACATTTATTAATTTGCATGTTAGGCTATTGTTTTTTTATATAAATATTGTAATTAATTTCTTATTGATTTTTTTGTTTTGTTTGTAGGTCATGGCGGGGTCAATCAATTGGGCGGTGTTTTTGTGAACGGACGACCTCTGCCGGACATTGTCCGGCAGCGGATCGTTGAATTGGCTCACAATGGAGTTCGACCGTGTGATATCAGTCGGCAGCTCCGTGTTTCTCATGGTTGTGTCTCAAAAATTTTGGGCAGGTAAAGACACTTCATTGCTATAGAGCAATTATCACATTTATGTTTTTTTTCCCTAACCGAAATGACTCGTTAGAGACTTGAATTCTCTAGTTGACCGGTACGGGTGACTATTGACTAGAAAATTCTAGCCTCTAACTAATCTTTTGGTTTAAAAAAAATGCAGAATTGTGCTAATTATTGCCATCATGAAAATAATTTTGTTTTCTGTTTATACTTCTTATATTAAATTCAATTAGTTGTTGGTATAAATCTCTTTGTACTGACTAATTGCTTATGATCATGCACACAACAAAACATACACAAACTATGATGCAATTAGGTAATGGTACTGTTAAATCTGACGCCTGTAAATAAATAATTCATCTCTAGGAGATACCTTTTTTTTCAAAATGGCTGCCAACTCAACATATTTTTTGTCAAACTATAGCACTATGAATGACAAGCTCTGATTATTTTGCTATTTTCAGGAGCGACGCGGAGAGGAAATTGAAAGCGTGTTAGAAACTAGAACGGTAGCTGAATCACTTAAGAATTATTTCATGTTGATATTTTTTCAAAATAAACTTCTTATAGACCAAAAAATTAAGAAATATTGTCTGCTTAGAATTTAATCATTTTAAAATTGTCAGAAAAAGCTTATTTTAAAAGATATCAACATCAAAATATTGATATGTGATTGAGCTAGCCTTCTAGTTTCTAAAATACTTTCAAGTTTTTTTTTTAAATTTTGCTCTTGAAAGACAGAATAACTAGAGTTTGAAGGGCGTTTACATTTGAAAACTAGCGTTAAGAAACCCGTATTTTTTTATCTCAAATAGTGAATTCAAAATAGCAACCCATGCAGCAACATAATAGGTCCTTATATATACAGTATATACTGAGGAAAAATTTCGCCTTATGAATGTTACATGGACGCTACCGTCATCATCCATGAGGGAATTTGAATCCATTTCTATGTTTTATGTTTAGACCAATGGCAATGTCGGTATACTCGGATGGATATACAATAGTAAATTCTTGTGTTTTCAACCTGATCAATATGATCATCATCATCATGTATCTAAATTCTGTTTCTCTTATGCATTCGAGTGTTTAAATGAAGTTATTTTGATTTGCATCCTTTTCTGGCCACTTTATTTTCTAGCGTATTTTGTGCATGACGCACAAAAAAAAACCTTCGACACATTTTCTTCCAAATAAAATGGATTTTTGCATTGCATACGAATTTTCTAAATAATGAAATTAAGAGAGCTCTACAGTATGTATAATATATACACAAGAGAGCAAACAAAAAAGGAAAATGGAGGCTATTTTTTTGGCTAAAGTAAACATCTTTTTTTGATATTTTCTACATGAATTTTTAATATAAATTTTTGGTATTTTCTTTAGATCGTCTTAACTTTTTTTTTTGTTCTTGTGGTGTGGGTTCTTTATAGGATTTTTTTACGGTTTTGTTTTAAATTTCTATATTGAACAACACTTAATATATTGCAATTATATAATATGGCCGTTTGTTTTGTGGTTTTTTTTTCGTTGACAAATTGTTCAGTCATATATTACTCTTGCATTTTTTTTCTAGACCTCTAACCCTCAAATTGGATTTATTCTTTTTGATCTTATGTTTCAAACCGCAATTCCATCCTCATTCCTATTTTTTTTAAAGTAAAATTCCATCATTTTACATAGTTTTCGGCCATCTTGAAACCATGTGTTATGATTCAAAATATCTTTTTAAAGATGCTGGGTAAAATTTAAAGTCCTGTCTTCAATAACATACAGTATATATTAAATGACCACTTGCCTTCATTTTGCTTTGGACATAGTAACTAAATGCAATATAAATTAAATTTTGGGCTTTGTGTAGTGAGGCTATATTTTATGAACTGTTTTCTTCTAATAAGTTCTTCAAAATATAAAACAATTTTTAGTAAAAGGCAAAAAAAGTAAACTAAAATAACATATTTATATAAGTTTTTTTTTGCTGGTATTTCGGCCCTTCAGAGCAAATAATTTAATCAAAATTATTAGTCTTAATTTAAGAGGTTATACGTCACAAATTGAAATTTTTAGTGCACTGGTCAATAAACCAGTAAGTCAGCAAATAATAAAATTATGGTAATAATAAAATGGATAAAAGATTTATTGTTATTAAATGGCATCAACATTTATATTTCTAAAGTTGGTGGTAAGAGAACTGGGTGCACAATATGAAAAGAAAAATGATGAGAACTATCAAATTGGACATTACATGGATTTGACAACTATCGATAGTGTTTGAGAGAGAGGGTTTGGATTGTCTTCAATGCAATCGACCGTTTCTGATAATTACGAGGCAATGCAATCTGACAAGTGCATTATCTGTGAATGGCTGCTGCCTCAAATAAAACAGGGTTTAAATCTATATGTATTGAAGCCAATTTTCTTCCAACCACATCAGTGGATATTTCAGATTCGTCACGGTTTTTATATTGGCTTATTGTCAAAAATATATAGAAGGGATAGTCTAGATCTTATATCTCAAAAACCCGCCAATTTATATTATTAGATGTATTTTAGGATTATTCTGGTGGTGGGGTGGTGGGTCTTTGAATGTTTCTCATGCCACAGTTTATCTAAAAAAAATCTTTTCACATTTTCTATTTTTTGATATTTTTATGAAATAATGAAGAAACGTAAATTATGTAATTACATGTGTACATTGCACACAAAAGTTATAAATTCTTCATCTCTACGCCCTTCTAGTTATTGTTTTAGTTAGGTTTTTTATGGATTGTTTGTAGTTTTTTTTTTCTAAAATATAAAAGCAGTGCATCAAATCTAACTTTGTGCTTTAGGACTATATATACATTATGCCCTATAGAAATCCTAATTATGAATAAAAAATAAACTAATTATTTTCAGCCTTATTTGCTGTATGTGAGGGCGAAGGGAAGATAATACAGTATATAGTGTTGACTGTTTGGTGTTTGTTGGTGAGAGAGAGAGAGAGAGGAGTAAGGGAAATTTAATGGACACTATACGTTGAAAAGTCCTGATCTAATATATTAATAATAGGTTTGCATGTTTGTTGCTATAATTTTGGTCGTTATTTCTAACGCTTGGTGTGAGTCCTCCACACTCTCTACCAAAGTGTAT
Source organism: Brachycybe producta (assembly GCA_036925085.1). NCBI lineage: Eukaryota > Metazoa > Arthropoda > Diplopoda > Playtdesmida > Andrognathidae > Brachycybe > Brachycybe producta. Next base: position 2,045,113 of record JAUPFP010000004.1, read on the forward strand.
GGTGAAATGGAGAAATCACATATAGTGAAATAAGCCATGCATATCCCTTATGGACATAATACCAGTGTGTCCAGTTCAGAAGTGACCGGGGTCCCACCTCAAAATTAAACAACATTTGGTGGAGCTTATTTGTCACAAATATAGTTTATTTGCTTAGACACACACACATGAACATAGAAACTAACTGAAATTTTAGATTCATTGTGCCATATCAAGAGCTACCTAATTTCATTATTATCTGACAAAAAATATATCTAATTAAAGCTCTAAAAAAGGGACTGAAAGAAAAACATAAATTATACTACATAGCTAAAAAAAACTTTTACAAGCGTAAAAGAATATGCGTTTAATATTTTTTAATAAATTAAATTATTAGTATGCTTAGTCAAAAAAAATTATTCCTTTTTTATTAGGTCTTATTTGAAGATTTAGTTTTCTTGTATTTTGTAAACGAGGCGGATCAACCTCATTAGTAGAAAAGTAGAAAACTGCGATTTCCAAGTGTCATTTAATATTTTTTTTTGTATAAGAATACAAGATAGTTATTGGCTTAATTTCATAATATAAGAAAGCTTCTTAGTAATATGGCTAATTATATAAGAAACCCATGTTTTTGCTTGTTAATCGAGCAACAGAATGGATGTCAAATAAAGACAAGGTGCTTTTTGGATTGCATGAATTGGTTGGTTGTTGCATGAATATACAGTAGGCCTATATACTGTAAGCATATATATATATATATATATATATATTCTGTCTCAACGGAAGTCGTTGCCAAGGCTACCAAGAGGTCACATGATCTTGAAGATGTTGTTGCTACTATGTTTTTTTGTCAGCATACATGATGATGTGAGGATTGGATTTCTTAGTCCTTACAGCTCTTTGTCTATTTCTTTTTACTGGTGCTTTACCAGACTCATAAGAATGTCTTTAGCAATGCCGCCACTTGAAGACTTTTTTAAGTTCCAACAAGGAAAAAAAAATGTGAAGAAAAAAAATGACATGGGGACAGACCACAACAACGAATCCTTTGAAAAAAAATTTTCACTACTACATTTATGTAGAATGTTGTGCAATAATATATTATAGCCTCTATGTGTCTGCTTGCTTTGGTCGAAGTCGGGTCTTTTGCAATTTTCATTTTAGTCAATTGGCCTTCTTTTTAAGTTTGTCTGGTTTCTTAATGTGGCTGCAGTTTTTTTTGAAGGAGGTGGGGTTGAGTTGTCTTGATGCAAAAGCGCCGGTTTCTAATAAAATAGGAATGCATTTTTGTAGCTGACAAAATATGTACAAGCTTAGAACACATTGAGCCATATGCATTTTTGTTTAAAAAAAGGGAAATAAAAATCTACAAAAAATATAAATATACAAGAAAAATTGGGGCACACAAGTTGAAAAAATCTGTCGCATGGCTGATTACATTTGTCGCACTTTTCAAATGTCAAATTCAATTACAGGAAATAGTGTTTAGTATATTAAAATTAACATTGTTTCAGGAGCAACACTAAGGAGAAATTGAAAGTGTGTTAGAAACTAGAACGGTAACTGAATGACTTAATAGTATTTTCATGTTGATATCTTTCAAATTGACATAATAAGCTTATTTTAAAAGATATCAACATCAAAATGATTTTAAGTAATTGATCTACAATTCTTGTTTCTAAAACACAAAGTTTTTTTTCTTGAGGGTGAGGTTTACATTTTAAAACCATTTTAACATATTTTCTTTTTATTTGCATTTCTCTAGGTATTATGAGACTGGGTCAATACGACCAGGTGTCATTGGAGGCAGTAAACCTAAAGTTGCAACTCCGAAAGTAGTGGATGCAATTGCAAATTATAAGAAACAAAATCCGACCATGTTTGCCTGGGAAATCAGAGACCGGTTATTGGCGGATGCTATCTGTGATCAGGACAATATTCCTAGTGTTAGCTCTATCAATAGGTGAGTAATTTTAAAGTTTTTGGTTTGCTTGTAAAAAAAAATAACTCCCAAGCTTTCAAACTATTTCAAATGTTTCCATGTCATCGCAGTTTTCTTCAGTGAAGTTGCCAGATTTTTTTCTCTCTCTAGTAAATAACAGCTGTTTTCATAAATTTAGCAATGAAAAACGTTGATGTAGGCTACAGATAGGCCCTTATTAACTGTTCCTTTTGGAAGATTCCTTCATTATGGTGGCACTGCATAAAAAATGCCTTAATTTAGAGTTTTCATTTTTAAATCTGTTCTAAAGCTTTTTAAAAGCTTCTTCTAAAGCTTTTTTAGTCTTTCAGGGATGCTGCAATGGGTTTTAGGTCACTTCATCTAAAACACAGTTCATCAAAACAAAAAAATGGCCTAAACTAAATAATCTACGTGTAATTTCTTTCACCTAAATGACAGTGTAAAGAAACATTTTCATCCAATGAACATTAACCTAAAGAAAGTTCTTTTCATCTAAACATTTAAGCTAAAATTATTTTACCCAAATTTGTTGACCAAAAAGTATTTTCAGCAAAAAAAAGTTCAACTAAAATACATTCTGCCTGAAGTAATTTTCATCTAAACTTTTTTCTTCTTGACCATTTAAGTTAAATAAATTCGCCTAAATACAGTTCACCTAAAATTGGCCTAAATACTGTTCACCTGATTTTCTCCTAAATATTTGTCTTCTATGACATTTTGATGAATTGTCCATTTTAGGTGCAATTTGCTATTGCAGATGTTTGAAAATGGATTTGTTGGCTCTCAATTGTGGGTGGGATTCTATTCTTTTGTCGATTGATTTGTAAACATTTAATTCAGTTAGGAAACACATATAGATACTAGAATAGATAGGTGAAGAGGTGAGAGGAATATTAAAAGATAGGAAAAAAGAGTGGATTTGTGAGGTGAAGGGAGTAGTAGTAGTACAATGTAATAGGGATTGGAGATTGAGGATAACAATAGGAGAAGAAGAAGAAAAAAGTGAATTAAAATGGAACAGTTGTGTGAAAGCCACCAAAAAAAAAAAGGGATGGATGGATGTACAATGTACATACAGTATATACTATTATAGTTCATCACGGTGGAGTGGTCATCAGGGAATAACAATCATGTGTGGACTAAACTAACTGGCACATCTGTATTCTGAATGGAGCATGCGCACATTTGAAACACATTTTGGAATTTTTGTTTGTGCATCAAAGAATAAAAAAAAATATCAATTAAAAAAATAGGTGTATTAATAATTATATATGATTAGGTTTTTATGTGTTTAGGCTTTTTTGGAGCTAGATTTTTATTCTCTTGTCTTTATTGTGTCTTTAAGATATATTATATAGAAAGTATTGTCTATGACTCTATGGGGGTGTCGTCGAATTGGTCCTATGTACAATTTGAGGTGTGCTTAACAATTGTTAGAAGAAAATCACGCGAAAAATGTTTTTCGCTTTCAATCGAGGTCATTTTCACGGACTGGCGATTTTTGATCGCTTTGGCTTTTTCTCTTTCTGGCACAATAATGATTATATCAGGGATTTTAGGGTTTTTTTTTCTTTCTTCAAGTTATTTTTTTTTTCTACTTTTCTTTCTCATTTAATACGTTTCACTTTCACCGCAGTAGTTGAACAACCTTTTTTGACGAAATTTCTTGGATTTGTAATCGATTAAGGGTGGTTTTAGTAGTAGTGATGTTGGTGGTGAGGAGGGGGAGTCTCAGTGAGAAATAAATCGGGAGAGATTTTGAACGAAATTTCAAATAGAAAGAGAGAGAAATAAAAAAAAAAGAGAAGGGGCGATTCTGAAAATAAGATTTGAGTTTTAGTGAAAGAAAATTCTATATATATATATATATATATAAGGTCCATTTGAGAGACTTATCTATTATATTTAAAGTGATTTTCAAAAGACCACTGAATTACATGTGTGTGTGTGTGTGTGTGTGGTTGAAGGAGAAAATCGCCTTTGAAAGTTTTTTTTTCCCCAAATTCAGCTGTAGTTTATTTTTCATTTTTGTGTGGCGCTATTGTCCAATGGAGGCCCTTATCTAGCGCCAAATTACAGAAACACCAAATGGAAGAAACGCCAATGCGCTACATTCGCTACATCTCCCAAAAATATTAATGATTTAGTCCAAGCTTTTAACTGAGAATTGTTACATAGAGAGTAGAAATGAACCAAAATCTTTTCAAGCAATAATGAATTCCTCAACTTAGAAAACTGAATAAACACCAAACTGATTAAACCCCAATTGAAATAAGCTCCAAATGAAACAAACGTCATACTGAATACATGTAGATGCCAAAAATTTGGTGGTTACTCAAGTGGTCGTTTCTTCAATTTGCTCCTTAATCACTGTATAATCAGTCGCCTCAACACAACTTCAAGAAGGATAGGATACTTTGCTCGTAAATTGTAACTTATACCCTCTGAATAAAGTTCTAAGATTGAAAACCCCTGTTTGGGAACCTTTGAAGAACATTTTTCGGTGTTGTAGCTCTGTTCAGAAGGTTCAAGTGACAAGTATTCTTCTTGTAATTTTGACCTATATTAAGGTAGTTACCCCACTGTATACTAAGTCCACTATAAAGCAAGAAGAAAATTGTTTTTAAATATATTTTTTTAAATTTGATTTTGTTTTTGGTTTCAAAGGATTGTACGCAACAAAGCTGCTGAAAAGGCCAAACATATACCCCATGTAAATCAACCGAACAACGGTGCTAGTCCCACGGGTTCCGTAGTCTCAAATACGACATCAGTCATCACTCATGCACCTCCAGCTCACGAAGGCACGCCACCATCATTGCATCGACCTTCCTATTCGATTAATGGAATTCTTGGTATTCCAAATGCTGATCCCAATGGCAATAATATTAGCAAAAGGAAAAGAGATGATAACGGTAAGGAATATTTATATTTTTGGTTTAAATTTTGGATTTTTTCTTATTTTTTTATTCAAAATTTTTTTTAACTGCAGTTATTTTAACTTTCTTAACTACAGTTGTTAATTTTGTAGTAGAAAAGTGACGTTAAAAGGTAGTATGTGCCTTAATTTCTCTTTTTTTCATAACCGTTTTAGTGGTTTTACTGTTATTTTCTGCAACATCTATTTAAAAGTTGATGTAAAACTTCCTTCTTCTAAATTCTCAAAGCTACATTCATAAATTTGATTTGAAATTACCACACATTAAGAGAGCTTCTAATCATCATTAACGTTGAAGCAGACATAAGAGAGAGAGAGAGAGAGAGAGAGAGAGAGAGAGAGAGAAAGAGAGAATGAATAAAATAGGGAAAGAGAGACTTAATTCTTAAAAGTCTCTTGATGAGAGAAGCTAAAATTCATGAGGGAGGACCACATTTTAAGCTATTATTATTATTATTATTATTATTATTATTATTATTATTGTTAGCTACTAAAAGAGAAAATAGGGGGTGGGAAGGGGAGCAAATTTACTGGTTCTTCAAATGTGCTTTTTCTAAAAGTAAAGCGTTTTTCTATTTAAGATGAGAACGACTAATGAAATGGTTATGTTAATGAACGTGGACAAGCTCATAACCTGAGAAAAGAGAACTCATTTCGCAATTCTTATTAACGTTGTTGCATTGTCTATATATTCTTTAGCTTAATTATCGAGTGTTGGTGGAGAAAATATAGTAGAAAGTGAGAGAGAGAGAGAGAGAGTGAGACACAAAGAGAAAAGTGAAGTTGTTTCATTCACATTGGAAAGTAACCCATTAATTCAAAAGATGCTGCTGCTGCTGCTATTGCATTTTACTTTTGTGTGTTGTCTTAATGTAGTAATACTGCTAATGTAATGTTGAAATACAATAGCACACACATGCTGAAAATGTTGTGTGCAAAATTGTCACTTGTGTACAAATGCAAAAGTGTTATAAAGAGTGAAGAAGAGGAGGAGGTTATTTTTTTTCCAAAACAAAAAGACTTCTTATTTTGGAAGCCTTTTTTATATTTAGGGAATTGGAGCACTTCTTTTCTACTTTATTTCAGCTTCACGTTCAATAAAAACAAAGATACTAACCTAAGATAGAGGTAGCTTTTCATTTGAAAATTTTCCTCTATATAATAATAATGCACTTGATCTCTCTTTCTCTCTTTTCTGAACATTTCTTATCTGAGGTAAAATATCTCTCGGGTCTAATTGTCCAGATGCTTAAAATAACATTAGGTTCAGAGCACAAGCTATATAGCAAATGTGATCTCTCTCTCTCTTATCACCACACACATTTTCCTCCTCTTTTGGTATATATTTCTCAAAGTGTTATTGTTGCTTTTTTTAATCTATATGGAAAAAGTGGAAAAGGGTTTTAACATTATGTTAGGATGCGATTATTGTTTTCATGACATTAGAACATTCAAAGCTCCATAAATGAATAGCATTTTACACCCACTGTTGTTTTATTGGCAACAAAATAAAGGTTGATGTTTTTGAATCATGTTAATGCCGTGATGTACTTAGAACTCTCATGAAAAGCCTTAAAATATTTTTTGTGTGGCGCTCTTTCTCTCTCTATTTTGAGGTTTTCTACTAAATTTTCTCGAAAACATGGAATGAACACCAACATTTCAGAAAAGGGTCCATTTTATATGATGTTCCCTAGAGTCCTCTACATATACTGCACATTCTCTTATTCATCGATTTTTTTTTCTTCTCAGTGTTATGACGTACTCTTCATGTATTTCTAAGGATGTGACGTAACACTGCTGACTAAATCGATGAATAACAGAATGTGTATAGAGGGAGAGTAAAATGTCCAGAATAAAAGTGAACAGTGAATTAGGGGGGGGGGGCGATATTATCAGGAGTCTAATTTGTCGGCAATGTTTCTTATCAGATTGGGACCAACAAATGTTACATGAATAATGAAATAATTCTGAGTTTTATGTCTACATTACGTGTAACATGAGCCGAAAATTAATACATACAAAAGTAGACCCTTTATATCTAATATATAATAAAAATTCAATTTTTTGATATAAAAATCTGTCATGTTTTATACAATTTTTTTTTTGCTAATAATTATTTAAAATATCTTTTTTAAAACATATTTTTTCATAAAAATTTATTCTCAATTTAAGTATAGAAAGATGGGTCGTTGTTGTTGTTGCTGCTGCTGCTGCATTACTTTAATTTATGTTTTCATAAAAAGAAAACCTTATAAAAGTGTAACGAACACGCCCATGAATACAACAGCAACAACAAAAAAATAATCTATGTTGTATTACAGGAAATAATTTTTACTATGTTTGGGATGTTTTGCATATCAATATTAGAATCTTGACACTTTAATAATTGTGTATCGTTTTTCAATTTTTTTTTTTGGTTTCTTTCCTTTCTAGTCTACAATGTATACTGGCAATATACACATTTTAGTTGTTCTATACTTAGGTTAGGTCTACATATGGATTTTTTTTATTATATGTGTATGAGAGAGTGACATATACAAGTAGCTGTATATATATATGTGTGTTCTATATTTGTGTATGTGTGTAACTGCAATGTGATGGAAAATTCATGGGAGCCAGTAATGGAAAAATAATGGTAGATGCAGACCGAAAACTTAATTATGTGTCACAAAGCAGAGGAAAGGCAGTTTGCTGCTGATCATGTTTCCACTGGAGCGCACTCACTTGCTTCAAACAACTATACACACACACACACAGTTATATGTAGTAGGCCTACTATACAGACTACACATAGATTGAAGCTCTAGTATAAAGTGTAAGCCAATGAAATTCATTGGAGCAATGCACTTTTGCAATATAGGAACTATATGGTGGCTATGAAACGTGCACATTATATAGACTCTTACTCTGTTCTAATACAAATTGAACCGAAAAAACTGTTACCTAAACCTTCTTTTTTTAGATGCACTTTTTTTTTATTTATATAACATGTTTCTCTTATGTATTTTATTTGGTGCAAACTGAAAATATGGACCAAAAGGTGTTTAATACAGTGTGTTCCATAAACATGGAATCAGAAATAATAAAAATGACAATACAAATGTCATTATTAAAGCTTGGATTTTTATTCAAAATATAAAAGCAAATGTTTCTCAATTTGTTGCCCCCAGTGCCAAATTGTGAATTATTTTGTAACAGATTGAGAAACATTTGCTTGATATTACATAAAAATTCGTGCCCTAGTCATTAGTCACAGAACGTGATCAGTGTGTCTACCATTATTTCTGATACAAAAATTCAGACGAAATACTCAAGAGATAGAAATTTAGTGGTGTGAGATCCAGGCTTCTCGCGGGCTTTTTCACAGGCTCTCGACATCTTAAGGCCAAAAGAATGATGCTTTTTGAAATCAAAGAGGCTAGTTAGAGACTACAGTTAATAAAAAAAGCTTTTGAATGCAACTGAATTAGAGTTGTAGGTTGTTTGTAAGCCTCTAGCCAACCGCTTTTCTTGCAAGAAGTTTAGTTCTTTTCGCCTTACCTACCTGTGATTAACTTATGGGGGCACCCTCTGTATAATTCGGCCGTCACAGGTTTAAAAAAATATATTTTTAACTGAAAATATCTAATTAAAAATATTTTAAGTATTTATTGTCTAGAAATTATGTTAATTTTTTTTATTAATTTTGTACATATCAGTTATTTGTTAGTTTATTTAATCTGCATTTTGTACGCACGCACACACACATGGTGTTGAATTTTGTTCAACTGAAAATATATAGATTAGTTTTAAGTTTTGTCAAAATTCATTTTGTTTGCTCATTTGGGCACGATTGATTTAATCATCTACGAAAATTGATTGAAGGGTGGAGATGACGTGAGTGATTAAATGGATGTTGTTTCACCTTGATTAAGTCGTCAAAATCGGGCTGTTGTGGTTTAGATCTCCAGCTGAGAAACACAGAGAGAGATGCGAAAGGGCGGTCCCTCCATTCTCACCCCCACCCTTTCACCTTTTTTTTTTCTTCTCTCCCGTCTGTTCTTCTCTATAATAATATATAATGTATATATGAACAGTAGTGGCCTTTTCTACTCTCGCAATCCCTTTTCAAAATAAAAGCAAAGAAGGGGAATGAAAGTGAAGGTAATTGGAAACACATTATACAAGTATGCACTTACACATTAGAGGTGAATAAGTTAATAAGAAAATGATGTACTTGTTGAGAAAACCCTCTTTGTAAACATGAAAACATTGGCACTGAGTTATTATTTTTAACAAACAATAAATTGTGTTGTTTTTATAGTTAGTTGATTAGAATTGATGGAGAGAAGAGAGTCACTATGATAACATGCTACGTGTGATTGCCGATGTTCAGGGGGTACAAATGTAAAAGGTGCTGTTTTAACTTTTAACTTTTTACGCTTTTTTATGAGCTGTTTTTGTGTTTTTAAGGTGGCTGGCTACAAAGTAATTTAACATTGTGAACATATTGTACGTGTAGATTTTTTCAAAAGCAACATTAATAACAATTAATTTAAATGTTTGTAAAGTAGAATAGTATGTCATACAGCATAAGATAAAAGTATTTTTATGACTTTATATGATTACAATGTGGAACAGTTTAGCAAAAAATATGAGGAACGGAAATATTTTATTATTTTTAAACAAATTTAGTGTTAAAAGAAAGAATTTGTATGCTATTTTAAGGGTTCAAATCGAAAATATTGATTTTGCGCGTTAAACGGTTTTGTGGTTTTTTTTTTAAAATAAAGTTTTGCTGAGCTTGATTTTCAAATAGCGATAAACAAATATTTTAAAAAATACTTTTAACACGTTTCATTACTATTCTAGTTTCTAAACATTTTTTTGGATTTTTTTTTTCAGAATGTTTCTTCTGTAAAAAAAAGCAAAACAAAAAAGTCAATTATGTAAATCTCAGTTTGAATTTCCATAGCAGATTTACTTACGAGCAATCGTAATAAATGTGAAAATGAAAATCAGAAAGAAACATTTAACCATTTTATTTTCAAAAAAAAATAACGCCGATTTATGTTTAAAAAGAAGATTTTTCTCAAGTATTCTATACTTTTCTTGTTGTTGTTCTTTGAAGAAGGGTTTAACAACAGACTTTTATATACAAACACATACGATCAGATATTAATGAACCTCAAATTAGATTAACGTAATTTCTCTTTAACGTATTTCATTTATGAGTGTGTTATAGTAGTTTATAATACGGTGTAATGAAGCATTGGTCTCTGAATTTCCCCCCACCCTTTCTCTCTCTTTTCTATGCAATTTCTCCCTTCTTTTATCAACTTTTACTGCATTTATTATTATTAGTAATGGAAATTCGACAGAGTGGCTCTGATCTTTTTTTTTTATTATTTTCTCTCTCTGTTTTCTCCCCTCCGCCTCCTCTTTCTCCCCTTGTATCGCTCAGATACCAGAGATTGGAGTTTTTCGCCCAAGTTGAGCTATCATTTACAGTCCCCGTCAATAGGACGACGACAAGCACTTAATCACAAGCTGGGAGGAGGGACCTCGACACTACCATATTTTTGAATCTCTATAGGGTCTATATATGCAAATTGAACTTAGGTCCACGCTAGAACAGTTTTTCTAATGCGCTTGCGTCAACTTTGTCTCTATATAGACATACACACACATACATATATATATAATATAATAATAAGAAATATACTTTATAAAAAGCCACCACCACTACCAATAGGCCTATATATGATGAACCATCTGGCATTGAAAATAAAAAGTGCATGGAATCTCTTCCGAAAGAATAAGATTAAAAATTACGATTTGTCGATTTCTCCGCCCAGTTTGTCAAACCCTCTTTTTTGTTACACACATTGCATGTTATTTTTTTTTCTTCCTATACCTATACGTGTCATATGTAGATTATGCATAAATAGGTTTATGCGTCTGTCATAATGTCACAACTAAATTATTGTGCATAAATGCGAACGGAAAAATAAAAAGGAAACTAAAAATGAATTCGATTGATATCTCTATAAGAACAATGCTATTTTTATGATGTCGACAGCAGGAGGGTCATTTTTTTAAAAGATATAACAATTGTTTCCATCCGGCATATTTTATAACATATAGAGGAAGAGGGTACATTTTAAGTTGGTTGCTTGCTTATAATAATAATAATAAAAAGCAATTTTAGCGGTGGTTTAAGTTAGTATTGCAATTAAAATCTAATAACAATGAAACGTGAGGGGTCAGCCTTCATTTGTATTTGAATGGCAAACTTATTGAATATTCTTTTTTTTTTTTCTGTCTGGTTAACTGGTATTGATTTGTGAGTTGAATGTTTTGGTTGGTGGGCAACTGGATGTGGGGCCTTGGGTCTAAATTGCTAGAACAATCAATAAAGTAGATTCTCAATTGTTATACAAGATATATTACATGGCCTACTTGTAAGTTACCCCCGGTACCTGGTGAAATCTGTTTTGCCCCAGCATTGTTTAAGTGCTCTCAGTTCTTAATCATTAAGACTCTTGGTTTGTATGCAATGTCAAGTAAATGTTTCTCAATTTGTGGCCCAACTGCTAATTGTTAAATAATCATCAACATTAGAGCAATTCTAATTTTGTTTTGTTTTTCTAATGAAAAAGGCTGGTTAGAGGATTTATGTCTATTTATTATCAATTGCCAACTGAAGTTCTAACCATCTAATCAGTGTTTTGATTGAAAACATCCTAATTGTTGGTTAATGATGGGATTATTACTTCACAGTTGTCCTTTGGGCCACAAATTGAGAAACATATGCAAATCCGAGCCCTATCATTTCTGTATTGCAACTTTTATTATGTATATATTTAGGCTTACAATGAAGTTATTTCATTATCTGGAGATGAGCAGGGCAAGTAGTTTTATTTTAGTTGTAACTACTTAAAAAAGTAATTAAACTACCATAGTTGGTAATTAAATAGAATTAAAACTAACAACTACTGCAGTAAAACTACTAAAAATTCAAATTTGAATGTAAATAGTTAGACTGGCGTTGGAATAAAAACTCGCTACAAAAGTAGCCATGGAAGTGGTTTTAACTACCAACATTTATAGGTAGTTAACATTAGTTTATTAGTAGTTTGTACTCATTTCTGCAGTGTTCTTTTTACTTCTTTTTTTATACAACAATCTTATTATTTGTAAGTTTTAACATGTTTTTCTATCTGTTTGTATTCATTTTGTAATCAATATTATTCATACTTAACAATAGGATCACTTTCTATTTTTGCTAGTATCTTATTGGTTCATCTTGTTTATACTATAGACATTGTTACTCTAAATTTATAATTTCATTCATATAGTTTTGATTGATATTGTTGATTTATATACAGTATGTGAACACACCCGTTTATAATCTACAATTGTTTGTAGTCTTGAATTGTTACTTGGTTAGTAATCAATGACAATCACGTTTGAAGGAATATCTGGAGCTAACAAATAGAATGGAAAGATTTGACAAGTGGAATTTAGAACTATGTTCATATTTTTTGGCATTTGTTAAGTCATGTGATGAATCCTAAAGATGGCATCAGCAACATCCAATTCTTTATATACTAAAGCTGCGATCACATTGGCAATGTTTACAGCACAAATCACTGTATTGTGTTCTTGAAGAAATTGCAATTAGTTACCAATGTGATAATACTCTTAACAAGATTTGCAATGGTTTCTTGCAGTAAGCTGTTGATTTTGAATTTTTGCACGAAATTTTACAAGATTTAACAACAATATTTCAGTCATTTCTTGCAGTAAATCTTACTGAATTACAGTGGGATTGAAACTTAACCTCAAACTATTTTAACAAAAACTAATGTCTCATGATGAGTATCTTTTTCTTTCAATATTGTGTAACACTTAAATGTGGTTCCTTTAATAGGCTTATATTCGGATGATGGGTAGGTGGTGGTAAGCCTCTCTATACTCTTGTGTCATGGCTGACCTAATCTAAAATTTCACACAACATCTTTGTGAATTGCAGATCTGATTGAGAAAATCTATCCATTGCACAGGTTCTTGAAGGAAGGAGAGAGAGGAGAGAGTGGTCTGATAGATTATAATGGAAACTAAATCGAGCAACGGGTTTTTTTATTGCATTGCGAGGCAAAGTGTTTTTCTATATAGTCCCTACTATAGTATGCTTGTCTATTATGCATATGTTGGTGGTGGCTGGGTTTTATTGAAGAGGTTGAAAAATTTAATGTGCCTTAGGGGCCCCTGAGTATTTGAAATTAAAAGAGATAAGGTTACAAAATACTAGATTTCTCTCTCTCTCTCTCTCTCTCTCTCTCTCGGAGTCTGCAGTTAGTGTTGATAATGATAACATTGCTTTTATGTTTTGGAAACAAACTCTTATTTTTTTTCTTCTGTGCATTTATTGTTATTACTCGCAAGTGGAGTGAGAGTGAGATTGAGAGTTTTGGGTAGAGAGAGAGAGAGAGAGAGTACCCTCAATGTAGGAGGTCATTTATCTATATACTCTTCCAGGAGCCTAATATAAGCACACATATATACACACTCAATCCAATTTCAATCGATATTATAAGTATTAGGAGAATGAAAAGCAAGAGAGGGACATATTGAAAGAGTCAATTAAGTAGATTAAATGTCATAAAATCAATCAACATTTACACAATTGATTTTTTTGTTCACTCTTGCAAGTGGGGTCTTGAGTTATGGCCCCCTTTTTTTTAGTCAAATATAGGTATAGATTACAAATTAATCTTGTGTTTTTGTGTTTTTTTTTTTCGTACAGGACATAAATGTCAATCATCAGGTTATTATGTTATTATTCACAACATAATTACATATGTTTGGCATGTTTTATGTTTGCAACCATTGGAGCAGATTTTTTTTTTTATGTTGATTCACTTTAAGGTGGTTTTAAAGTGTAAACGCCTCTTTTAATTCTTGATTATTCTGTTTTTCAGATGCAAAATGAAGAGAAACTTGAATTCGTTTTAGAAACTAGAAGGGTCAATCACTTAAGGAGAATATTTTTATGTTGATATCTTTCAAATTATAGCTTTTTATGTCAGTTTTAAAAATGATTCAACTTTAAGCAGATGATATTTTTTTTTTTAATTTTTGTCTATAAAAAGTTTATTGTAAAAAATATCAACTTATCCTTAAGTGATTTAGCTAACTTTCTAGTTTCTAAAATATTTTATGGCTTCTCTTAATTTTGCTATTATAAGACAAATTAATGAAGAGTTCGAGAGACGTTTACACTTTAAGACCATCTTAAAGTGAATTACATTTTTTTTTTAAAAAACTCTTGTTTCAATATTTGCAAACATAAAACTTGTCGAAAATCGGCTTTTCATAAACCATTTCAATGTGGAATGCACTTTTTATTATTAAATTATAGTTTTTTTTAATTATCTATTTAGTTAATATCAAATGATGGTGAAAAGTTCGGCTTTGAAACTGTGATTTTTATTTTGTCAGTTTTACTCAATTTGTCACATCATTTCAGATTTGTTAAAATTAAATTAAAGAAACTTCAAATAAAAATGACAATTTAACGAAATGTTTGAGCTCACTTATAATAACAGTAAAAGAAGCTGGCTGAAAATTTAGTTTTAATCTTTTTTTCAAATACCAGGTATGTTTTCTAACAAAATCGCTATACCTTCAAATTTTCTTCTGAATTTTACCTTTCTGTGTACTCCTCTATTTTTTTATCCCTCTTTTCTCCCCATATTTTCCCCACTCATTTTTCTTTTCTCCCCCCTTTTCTTTACTTTTCACCTTTTCTTCTTGTTGCCTTTTTACCTTTTTAATACAGTGTGGCAAGAAGAACATGTTCTTTTGGGTAAAACACAACAGATTTATAGACCAGGTTTATGTGACCCACTTGATACATTTGAATGGAACCCGTCTGTCTTTTCTATATGTATTTCAGTCTTTTTTTTTTGTGTATGAAGTTTTTGGACAACCCTCCGAATGCCTTTTTTTTCTTCTTCACTCACTCACTCTTTTGCAAAAGTATACAAACCGACGCCTCACTGTCTGCCCTTTAGTTTTCATTTGTGAAACGCTTTAGACTGACCACGGCCCATTGAATATAAGCGAAGTTTATTTATGAACTGTCCGACACAAAAGTGAAAATCAACTTGACTTTTCTGTACAAAAAGAATTGTGAAGTTTTTTTTCTCGCTCTCTCTCTCTCTTCTTTTTCTTTCTCTATTGTATACTAGAAGAACCTCTGTATTTTTTTCACAAACCCCTTCCTTTTTCTTGAGCGTGAAGATCGAGTCAGCTACGGAGGCTTTTTTCATTACAATAGGGCATTATAGGGGGCCACTTCACTTTTTTTTGAAGAAGAAGAAGTGGAAGAAAAAATGTCCTGCACGCGTTTCTTGAAGGGAGAGTAAAAGACCTTAAAATATATATTCATATACATAGAGAGTATTGAGAATGACACCGCATCATATCTATTTCAAGTATACCAATGAGATGCAGTCAATCGTTGCTAAAAGGACCATTGACGTGAAGAGAGAAGAGAAAAAAAAAAAAAAGAAATAGTAATAATAGTTGGGGCCATTTCGTCACAAATTTACTCAGCCTTATAGTATTCGTATTACCAATGTGTCCATATATTAGGGGATTTATTGGGTCTCCAGTTTAGCCTTATAATGTGGTACAAAATTTACTGACCAACACGTGACCGCGAGTTTGCTTTTTCTTTTGTGTCACTTATACTGGCATTGGGTATAAAGAGAAGGACATTGGTCAAATTCCAGGATCTTTATTCCATTGTTACGGGTAGCCAAACAAAGTAAAAACTATTTTACAGCTTTATATATGTATTTTCTAGTGTCAAGTTTTCTTTTTCTTCTTCTTCAGTTCAAAAAGATAATGCATTCCATTCTTTCTTTCTTGCATATAATTTCATTTGTGAAGAAAAAAACATTGGTGCAGACAGAATGGCTCCTAGATATATAATATAGCTTACATTTATATGTCTTATGTAACTTATCAATTCCTTGGAGTCCTACTTGAAATATTGAAAGAATTACTTATAGGCAGCAATAAGCATAAAATTAATAATTATTCATATTGAAAATTCTAGTGGTGGTGGAGGATTTCTAAGGTTGATTTTTGCTGGTTGCCAGTAATAATGCACTTAAATTATTTATGTTTTATATCATTGTATGAAATATTTAATCTATATAGTAACATAAGTTAGAAACAGTTTTTTTTATTTATTCTGAGTTTCAACTTCAGTATTAATATTAGAGAGAAAAAAAGATGAGTTTTCAATATATTTTGCATATTTGAGCTTATGTATTGCCAAAATAAAAATTACCATTTGTAAGTCAAATATAGGCTTGCATATGTGGCATGTATAATTCAATACATGTAGGCTATATTAATATGCTTTTGTGTAATAATATTGACTGTGTGTGTATACATACATGTATACTCATAGATCAGTCAGTTCTATTATCATTCTTGTCGCAAATATGCCATCAATATATCAATGCATGCGTGTATATGTATATATGGAATCTACTATTTAGGCCTATACATACTTTAAAAGAGGTTGTTTGTATTTTCTGTATACTATACATTATATGTATAGTATATACTTCAAAGGTAAAATGCTGTCAAACTGCAATAGCTTTTAACATATATTGATATTGTACATTATAACGAGATGCACACGCGGCTTATAGTATGTTTTAGGGGGGTGGAATAGGAGGACGAGGAGGAGGAGGGTATGGAGGAGGTTACTTTGGGAGTGTGTTCAACAGATAAGCTTTCCCAACTGTACTGACATAATTATAGGATGTGCTGACACTTGGTAAAAATGGCAAAGTGCTGGGGCTAAACAGATAGGAACACCCTCGAGTGACATTTTCAATGATGTCAATAGCTAGTTAATGCCACACAATTTCATCTCACTCAACAATGTGTAAAACATTAATAGGGTTCTAGATGATGTGTCGTCTTCTTGACTTGTGTGTATATATGTATAGACACACGTGTTATAATATTGGGATGTTTGTAGGGGAGGGAGGAAGAAGAGGTGTGATTTTTTTTTTGTGCATTTTGACAACAAGCAAGGATGTATATTTAGATAAATAAGAATATTTCTTATACTATTTTGTAGGCTAAAATGATAACCATGAATTTTTTTTTTCTCGTTGCTATTCTATAGAAGTCCCTGATATTGGTCCTCACAGGGATATGAATGGACAAGCTGAGGAAGAAGCAAAACGACAACGGGCCCAGTATAATGGAGACACACTTTATGCTAACGTTAGTGTCGTTCTTTAATTTTTTTTAATGATTGACGTGCATAATTTATTAGCATAATTCGTACATAAATTGTGAACTTTGAAATTTTGAAATATGGTTTACATTTCAGGAGCAACAATAAGTACATGAATTCAAAGTGTGTTAGAAACTAGAATGGTTGCTGACTCACTTAGATCTATAGTATTTGCAGGCTGATCTTTCAAAATAAACTTTTTAGTAGACAAAAATTAAAAAAAATATCATCTGCTTTAAAGCTAATTTCGCTTAAAAAGCTTATTTTTAAAAGATGCCAACATGAAATACAGTATATCATTAAGAGATTTGAGCTATCCTTCTACTTTCTAAAACACTTTTAAGTTTTTCTTAATTTTGCTTTTAATAGGCACAATAAACAGATTTTGATGAGTGTTTTCTTTTTAAAACCACCTTAAGTTTGTTGGAATCTGGAGGTTTTTTTGCCAATGGTCTTTACGGCCTTCATTGCAGAGTAATTTTGGGAATTGAAATTCGAATACAAAAACCTATATTGATAGTATTTTCAAAAATAAACTTTTTATTAGTTTTAAAATCATTTTCTTTAAATTTTTGAACTGCTGGTAAACGTTTATTTTGAATGGTGTCGTTACGAGAATACTTAAAGCATATGAATTATATGTATGAGTTGCTATTAAGAACTATTAGAAAATTACTAATTTTATAAAACAAACAGAAGCATCATTAAAAGAAAAATTCGTAAATTTGTTAGAAACTTAAGTTTGAAATTTATTTTCACTTTCTACACCTAAAATTACTGTTGAGTGTTGAGCCAATTGAGGAATAAAACATCGGGTGCGTTCAGTTCCTAAACACTTTTGAAACTGCTCAAGCATGCTTGCTATATGTTTAGAAACTGAACGCGCATTTATTGTAATTAAGAAAAACTAATTTGTTGTTGGTGTTGTTTGTGTTGATATTATAGCAAATGTGGTTTGAACGTCAAAAATGGCCTCACAAACAGGACGAGAACAAAGGAACGACGACGTTAGGCGATCTTTCAAGTACGGGTCTTACGAACGGATCACCGTACGCTCTTCAATCGTTTCAAGATCAAGGTTATTCAACGGGTGTCGTGACGACGACGACGGAACAACTGAAACATGAAATGGCCGTTTATGACACCATGAGTCCCATCACACATCATCACACGCAAACTCAGTCAACTGCAGTCTATTCACCTCCACTCGGTATGTTTCTTTGATTTTTCGTTTAGATTTATTGTAGTTCTCTGTGCTTTTTTTTGTGTGCAAACTTTTGTTAAGAAAATTTTCATTTCCAAACTCCGGCATCATGTTATATGGTCCACAATAAGTTGAGATGTAACAAGAAAAAGATTTTTGTACATATTTTGGGCACCAAAATATTTTAAATATTAAGTTTCTCATATTTTCATACAATTTTTAAACAAAAATTCAAATTTTATTTGAAACAAGAGTTATTTAATTAATATTTGTGACATTAGTTTTGAAAATTTAACTTTTTATGGTGTTTTAAACCAAAATACTATATGGTTTTCAATTTAAATTTGACAATTAGTAGTAAACTATGTAAATTTTGTCTTTTTAAATACATTGTTATGCAGTTCCTTTGCTAAATTCTCCCTCTGCCATGGGCCATTTAAGGTGCTAGTAGAAAGTAATTATTGAAATTCAAAAATATCATCATTAATGCAAAATGCATTTTTGTTTTTTTTTTGCAATCAAAGAGGCTTGCTGGTTAGAGGTTAGAAGTTTTTGTTTCGTTATGGGTGAATTAAAGTTTAGCTATAGCCTCTAACCAGCCTGTTTTAATCGTCATCAAAATTTGAATTTTTTTTAATTTTAAAAATGTCCAAGTAAAAAATTTACTTCAAGTTACATCTCAAAATAATATTGATTCTTCGAAGAAGAAAAAGAATAAAGAAACTAAAAGAATCTTGAATATATGTACATGCCCACAGGAAGTGGTTCCCTGACTCCATTAACACCCATCTCTGACATGAAGCCGGTGTTTGGACACGGTGGCGCTGCTGTTATTACTCCAATTGATTCTAATTCTACTTCCCCGTACCCTTTGCAAGGTAGATTTTCATTTTTTTGATTTTTTTGATATTTATTATGTTTTTGATTCTTGCTACAACAACAAAAAAACCTCTCAAGACAGTAGAAAAAATATAAATATAATTTTTTTTCTAAAAAAAAAAATAAGGGAAATTATGTACTTCCGGTTAAAAACTACCAACATACACACTCCCACACATTTAGGGATTTTTTCTTCTTCTTTCGGATATTATTATTTCAAATTGGCTCGACCCTTTGGAAGGAAAGAGAGATAGAGAGAAAAAAATATATCCTGTTTTCAACAACTTTTTTAATGATATTTTTCAATGAATTTTTCTTCTAAAGGTGTTTTTTTATATAAATGTTTTAGTTTTGGTATCATGAGAAATACTTTTAGAAAATTCCGACAGGGAAAAATATCGTGAGAAATAGAGTAGGTTTTTATAAATGATATTTTTATAAGAAAGAAAGAAAAATCCACTTCGACCTGGTATGAGGCCTAATTTGTGTGTTGCACGCTATCTAGGTCTACTACTACTAGTACTTCTAGTAGTAGTACTACTCCTACTACAGTATTACTATTACTACTACTCCTACTATTACTATTACTACTTTACTATAGTTGAAAAAGTAGAATTTTATTTTTCATGCACAGTTTTCTTTTTTTTTAAACTGTTTTCATTTTTCAATATAATACAGATTGCTTTAAAAATGTTTACACGTAAACATGGTTAGCTTTTTAATGAATAAAAAACGGATAATAATACAATGTAACATTAGAAGCGAAGTATGTTAATAAGCTTTAAAAAAATCAAAAATGTCACCACTTCTTGGCAATCATTGTCAAACCATGTTTTCTGGAGGATGGATTGCACTTTAAAAAAGGGACTTCTCTGTATTTACTGCAATCCAGGCTATTATTGGATTTGATGATTCGAAGTAAATTGAATCAAATCTAAATCTTCACTGGAATCTTTCAAATTAATTCCAAATGTTCAAATCGAATTCAATTCGCAATATTAAAAATATTTACCAAAGCAAAAGCAGACAAGAAACTTTCAAAATAAAATATTTTTTTCTTTTTGTTTTAGAATATAAAATAATGTTGAATTTAACCGTAATGTATATTATATTTTCAATATATTTATAATTTATTTTAATATAAAGTAATTTTCAAATGTTTTAAAAAAGAATGTGTAGAGAAAGAAATGTTCATAAAATCCAAATAAAAATTGAAGTTATATCACTAGAAATTCAAATCATTAAATTTGCGATGCAGATAAATCCAAATCTGTTTTATTTATTCTTAAATTTAAATCAAATCCAAATTCTCAAATTTCAAATCTAATAATGTCCTGCTGCAAACCACCATTGTATGACTGAAAAGATGTCGGCCATATATGACGCAGCCTTTTTTTGTTGTCGCTTCAAAATCAATTTCGTTGCCATTTCAAGTAAACTATACGAGAAAGAGAAAGTGGTCATTTTTTTTAAGCAATCTGTATATATGACCATGTTTATCAAAAACTCTTTTTTCTTCAGAAGCTATTGTTTTTTTTTTCTTCTTCTTCTTGTTCTCGTGTGTTGTGTGCATGAATATATAGATTGTTATGAACCGTAATCGTGAGAAATTTCGCATGAAAACCAACCAAAAAAATGAAAGAAAATTCAAAAAATATCTTTTCTATTAGGCAATTTTATTCTTGTTGTTTTATTTTACTTTTCTCAACTATTTTTGTTTCAAATGAAGAAATATAATAATATCAAGGATAACATTTATTTTAAAGTTTACATTTGGACTTTTTTTCTTCAAGTCCAGTAAAATACAATTGTATACACAAGAACAATTGGACAATTCTTAGCATTTTCTTTTAGCATTTTTTTTCTCTTCAGTTTTGTGTGTGAATGATCTCAAACGCAAATCTGTACAAATCTGCCCGCCATTTGTGCTAAATCAAATGACAAAATAAGCATTGAAGACTGAAGTGAATGATTGTTCAAAACACGATGTATTGAAAACAAAATGGCTGCCGTTTTTGTCTTTATTTGTTATTTTATCATGTAGCAAGCATGCAGTATGCATGCATCTGTTTTTTTACATTTGATTGTCAGTGTAAAATTAGTGCACACCTTTTCAGCACTTAAGTTCACTAATCACTAGCAGAATAGCACATTTGAGCACAACAACAATTGTGTCAAAGTGCTAAAACTGCTAAAGTGAAATACAATAGAATCAAGAGCCTTGTTTTAACTGTCAAGTAGTCATTTTAATTGTATTTTCAAAACGCACTTGCTATTTTTTTCACCCTGTTTGCACGCATGCTCAGTAGTAGTGATTTTTGTTTGTTGTGCATGTCACTCTTGTAGGCAACAATGGCGTCACACATAGTCCTTCCCCGTCCAAGGCGGACACACCCACTGCTGCCTCCACCCTTACAGTCCTGCAACCCGTTCAATCCGCTGCAGGCCTCAATTCCGCTTCTTATAACGCACTGCCTTCGTTTGGACAGTATTCAGGCAAGTTGACCCCCTTGACCTGCCACCGACACTAAATCGGTCGCACATATAATCTTCCTTAAGCTGCATTTAGACTGCTAATATTTGCTAAACAGTAATTGTTGGCGGTGTAAACGTAGCTTAACATTTGTTTTCTTCATTTTCTTTCCTTACCACTTAACAAACTTTAACATTTTATTTATAATAAACATAGAAATATATTAACACTCACTAATCAATTAATTTTAGTTATAATTCATACTAATGGTGTATTTATGTGTTATGTTAATGAAGTTTATAGAAATTTATAAGATGGATAAATAGGTGTAACTCTTGGTATCGAAGGACTTTTCTTGGTTTCTGTTCAGTTAATTAAAAGCATGATTAACATAAGTTATTTTTTTTAGTAGAAATTGTGTAACTAAACTTCTTTTTTCTTGTTTTTTTTTGTTTGTTTTGTTTGCCATTTTATTAGTGAGTGGCACTGCAGTTCCCAGTGCTGTTGTTCCAGCTCCAGAATATGCTTATTCTCCGGCATACACTCAGTATTCATCGGCTGCTTCTTACGGTGCTTACGGTTACAGTTCAGGAGGCTTACTTAGTAAGTAAATCTCGCTGCTCAGTGAGTATGCATGGAATGAGTATGTTCTGAAAAAAAATATACAAAAAATACTCGCATTTGACAGATAATACTGTGTTTTATTAACTTCAAAACGATTATTTAGAAAATATGAAACCAGTAATTGCAAAAAAAAATAATTAATTAAAACATTTTCGATTTTTGATAATTTTTTTAAAATTTAATTACTAATTTTTGAATCATTTTATGGGGAAAAACAACTGCCACCATTTAAACCAATTTTTTTTAAATTAAGTTACCAATTTATAGTACTTACATACAGTATTATGCAGGCTTACCATATTTAAACTATAGCTAAATGTTTAATGTTTAAGTAGCGAATCAAGAACGATACTTAGAACTTATTCTAAGGGTTGAGTCGAACCTTAAGTGTTAATATAGAAAGAGACCTCTAGTTTTTTATGTCGTAACTCTGTTCAGGGGTTTCAAATTGAAGATCAAGTTCTGAGGTTCCTTCTTGAATTTGCGCGTAAGGCTTAGATCACACATGCCTAAAAACAAGCAGGAAATAGAAATTAAAATCACAATAAAGTTTCAGCTACAGTTCTTTGCGTTCAACGATTCTCGCTAATTACAGTCTTTTTTTTTTAACTAAAACAATTTTCAACATTCTTCAAGAAAATTTTGGGAGTTTAATAGAAGAGTGGGAGAAATATCAAGAGTTGCATATGTGATTTTGTGATCTTATCATAATTATAAAAGTACCAGTTAAAAAACATAATAAATGAATAATCATTCCAAAACTGAAACAGTAAAAAAGCAAATAATCTGATATCTGTCTTTTTTAAATCTGTTTTTCTAGATCCATCATATTATTATCCACATGGTACTAGCAGAGGTTCAGGTCCGGGTACAGCTGCACCAGCTGTGTCCTCACATTCTGCCCTTAGTCCACAAGCCTTTAAGGCAGAACGATGCTAACCTTATTCAAAAGCTTACCAAAAAAAAAAAAGATAAAACACAAATAAAAGAAACTCTTCTCAAAATGAAGTTTTTAGGCAATTTTTGCCTAGTTATTCTCGTCATAATGAACAGTTTTGGGGATGAAACTTATAAGTGAAAAGGAGGAGGATGAAGATGAAGAGGAGGAGGAGAAGCATCTCGAGTGTCTTAACGCGACTATTTTTTGGTTTTGTTTTCCGGTTATTTATTTTATTTTTATTCATATTTTTTCGATATCGACATTCAGCGACAAATGTTTAAATTCTTAAAAACACCAAAAATATTTTTGTGTTTCTTCACTTTTTTTCTCCCCTCACCTCTGGATCTCGTCATAAAGTCATCATCATCATTATCATCGTCATCTTCAAAACATCATCAACTAACTGTCAACACTGGTCTCTCTCATCATTATTGTATTTTTTTTTTTCCACATTTTATTTTGCTAAAATATTTGGTCACATGAAATGAAATATGATTAAAATGAAACAAAAAAAAATATTACACCCCGAGATGTATGAAGCAACAATAATTTGTGTACTTAAAAACAAAAATAGAAGACATTTCTACTTATAATATATTATTGTATAAATAGGTGTATAGAAAAAGAAAAAAAAATCAGAAAAAATCTGCCGGCTTCCAATTTATATTTATAATAATTGCGATAATTCGCAACTTTCAATGTGTTATTGTTTTTCTGTCAATCCTTTTCTTTTTATTTCTACAAATTTGTCCAAAAGTTTTGTTTGTGTGTGTGTTTTTTTATGTACAGTATGATGTGTGCTAATTTTATTTTTATTTTTGGTATTTATGAGGTGTTGATGCATTTTTTTTTCCGCGCGTGCAGAGGTGGACTGGAAGACCAAAAAATGGCTCGAGAAAATTCTTTACCTGGATTTAAAAATGCAACCACCTTGGTTCTGTTTTTCATTTTTGCCCGTAATAAATCCTTTGCTATTTTGGGGTATTCTTTTGATTAGCAGCTACTAGCCGTTAGCTAGTGTTTCTCAAACTTTTTTCAATGGCGGACCGTTGCACATAAGTTGCACATGCGGACCATACTCCGTTCGCCTCCTATTATAGCACAGTGCCACGGTGGCTGTTATATCAGAAACTTAGCGGAATGTCCTCGGCCTGTATAGAAGCTAAACGGCTGTTAATCTAAAGAATTTCTCTATTTTGTACTATCGGGCGTAGCGTGCCGATTTTTTGTTTTAAAAAAAGTGTGTGACTCAGCAAAATTATTTTTCTGTTTAAACAAAAACGTTTCGTTTTACTGTTTTTGATATTTTCTACTGCTGAAAAACATTCGTTTTCCATTCGTTTTTTCTGCAATTTTTTAAATTTTCATTGCGGTTTCATTATGAAATCGGCCACGTAGTGCAAAATTCGGTCCTCAATGCTCCAAACTGTCCATCGAGAAAATGCCCGATTGCCCAATAATCCAGTCCGCTTCTGCACCTGTGAATAATGAATAATTGAAAATAAGAGATTAATTTATCAGAAACATGACAAAACTATTGTATAATGGAAGCTGAAGGAGAAAAAAAAAGGTAGTGAAATAATACACAATTTTGTGTAGTTTTGGCGTATGAACAAACAAGATGAGAAGTAGAAGGAGACACTCGAAATATACAAAATAATAAGAAAAAGTATGGCAACTTTTTGTGTGCATTACTTACATTATTTTTATGATTATTATTATTATTATTATGATTATGATTATTATTATATTATTTTTTTTGTGTACGTGAATCAAACCAAAGATGATGATTGCTTAATTGTATCGTTTGTTATTTCATCCTTTTATATATTATGTAATCCTTGTGTTAATATCCCAGGAATATTTTGTCTCATTTTTCTTCTGTAAAACTCTTTTGTTTTCTTTAATTTTATTTGTTTTTGTCCATTTTTGTTTATGTTCATTTTTTTTTCTTAAGGGGTTTTATCTCTTGTCTTGTATTTTGATTTGACACAAATAACGTATTTATAATTTTAAACTGATAAAAAAAAAACAATTTTCCCCTTTATAAGAGTGATTCAAATTGAGACTTTGTACAAGCTTCAAAAATACAACAAAATAATAATAATGTTCTTTTTATATATAATTAGGTTTTTTATTTAAATATATATTATATATTTGTATATTGCTGCTGGTAGGCCGTTTGTTTTTTTTTTTTTTCTGCTTCGGATGCAATATTTCAACCAAAATTAATTTCTTGTAAAAAGAAAAACACATCTCTTATGATTTAGAACATTTTTTTTTAAAAAAAATTATCATTGAAATTCAAAATTTTTCTAAAAAAATTCGATTTTGAACGATTGTATAATTATTTGTCACTTAACGTTATTTTTTTTGCGAATTTCTTTTAAAATTAAACAAAGAAAACACAAGTCAGAAATTATTTCGACTCACTGGCAAAACAATTTTATTATTATTGTGAGTAAATATTAAAAATTATTTAAGGGGGAAAATGAATTAAGACACCTGAAGAAAGAGAACAATTTTATCATATTTGTTGAGATTTTATTCAGCACTTAACTTGAATATTATGTAAATTATGAAAACAAAGATGGATCTGGACTTTTGATACTTAGTTATAACTTATGAGAGAACACAAAGGAAAATACATTTTTGTGACGTAAACCAATAATTACTTTTTTGCTGTGTGTGAACGACATTGAACAGTTTCTGTGTTTGAACAAAAATTACTTAAATAAATTTTAAAAAGCTTGAATTTCTAATGTTTTAAGAGTTTCATTTCATTTAAATTAAAATACAGTGACAACAAAATAACTGATAAAATATAAGGTGATGACATTGCCAAAATATTCAAATTGTACAGTTATTGTTGGAATACACAGACCACTTTTCGACTACAAAGTAAACTCGAAGGTGGTTGCAACGCATTTTCTATGGAAAAACTCAAGGTTTTCGATCGATTTTGCTGACAACCCGACTTCATTTTGCAGTCAAAAAGTGGCCTGTGTGCCATTGGCGTTAGGGTCATATTCTTCATAATTGCTAAGACAAAGGTAGTGCTAATCTCATTAGCGTTAGATAGGAAGTTTCATGTAAAAGTTGACGAGTTTAGCATTATCTTTGACTTAGCAATTTTAAGCATATAAAAAAAAATGTTTAATTTGGAATTTGATAATATGACGTCACTCATTAGCAGAACAACCGCAATTATGTCATTTTTCAATCAAAATGACTCGTTATTGGCTTGATTTCTGCCATCCACAAACATGTTATAGTCTGACTGAGGAATACAAAACTAGCCTCTCAACCAGCCTCTGTTAGAAAAAGCAAGTGTGTTATTGTGATTCTGCTACTCATTAGCCAAGGTTAGTCACCTAGGAAGAGGCTAAGAGAATTTTGGAAACTGGTCAACGGTCAAAAAGTGAGAAACTGAGTGGACGTTTTCTTTAAGTATGTATAATTTTAAATCATTTTAAAATTGTTGTACTCTTCAGGTATAATGGCGTTCATTTTTAAATTGGTTTGTCAACACCAATTTCTAACATATTTCAGATTATAAACTATGTTTGGTGAATGGTTGAACAAGAAAGAGGGGGGGGGGGAGATAGTGAGAGAGAAAATGGAGGTTGTACATGAAAAGGGACATTCTGAAGAAGAAGAAAAAATACATTTTGATGACTGCTGTTTTGATAAATGGTTTTTATGATGGGTTGGTTCATCAAGGAATCAAACGGGTGGCCGATCCAGCTGGTAGCCATACAACTATTCCGGAAAGCAAGTTATCATCACCCAACCGTGGCCAAATCCTAACAAAAGCTATGACTTTTATTTGAAATTCATGCTGCTTTTTTGCTACTGTCCATTTTTTTTTCTTATTCGTTTTTTCACCCTCTTTTAAGAAACACACCAAGTAGTCATTCTGCAGATTGCCTAGGCAAGCTACAAAACAACCAACCTACTAGTGAATCTGTAAAATTCAACACCTAAAATGTATTGAATTTTGCAGATTCACTAGCAGGTTTTGCAGATTGCCAGTAACATACACACAAATGGTAGTAGGAATATACTATGTATCTGATTATTATTATGTATGTAAAATGGCATCCATATTTTTCTTCCTCGTCATTCTATTTCACCTTTATGACCTTCTTTCCCTCTTCTTGTCTTTCTTCCAGTA
The DNA here is from genome assembly GCA_036925085.1 of Brachycybe producta. Taxonomy (NCBI): domain Eukaryota; kingdom Metazoa; phylum Arthropoda; class Diplopoda; order Playtdesmida; family Andrognathidae; genus Brachycybe; species Brachycybe producta. Next base: position 2,072,615 of record JAUPFP010000004.1, read on the forward strand.
TTATTTGCATTACATTCTTTCGTCAGGAACTTTATGATATATCGTAACCAATGAGAAGTGACAAATGTTATCATAATTTTATTATGATTAGTACAAAAGAATGTTAGGTAAAAACTCAAGAAGGAAACTTACTACTTGAACTTCAACTTCAGAACAAAATTGTTAAAACCCTGTTCTGAGGGTTTAAGTAACAAGTATAAATCATCAATGTGTGGCCTCTCAATAATTAATATAATTAACATAAAAGAGGAATTATTAATTGAAAACATCCGGTTCAAATAAAATTTGTGTTTTTCTGAATAATAATTTCATAGTTGCGATATTTTTTTTAAATATAGATAATGCGCTGAATGGACGAATAGTTTTGATTTTTTGATAATTCTACAAGGCCAAAATTCAAGAAGAAAACATAGCAATTTAACTTCAAACTTCAACCGTCTCAGCAGGATTCCAACATAGAATACCGGGTTCAAATCCTGGCATATAGGTATGGATATTTATGTTATCCTGAAATGATTACTGGATTTTTGTACAAACTGATTAACTTTCGAAATGAGTGCAACTGACGTATGAATTGGTGTGTTTGGTTGGACTTGTGTTGAATTGAATTGACTAGAATGTCCGTCAAAGACCACGATGTTGAAAGGGAAGTTAAATGAATCACTCAACAACCAACATAGAAAAACCATGTTAAATATTGTACTTAGTGAAACATTGGTTTTCTATGTTGGAAGATCAAGGGCCAAGTTTCTGTCGTGAATTTGAGTCTTAGTTAAGCTGCGATCACATTGGCTATATCTACAGCAAGAATATTTACAATGTACATTATTTGTAGAGTAAATTGCAATTTCCAATGTGTCAATACTCTTGCAAGACTTGCATTTTTTTCTTTCACACTGATTTGCATAAAAATTGCTAATCTTTGGGGGTTTTTTGCAAGGCATTGTGCAACACTTAACATTTATCTCGTTTATTGAAGTAAATCTTGCAACAATAAAAAATAACCAATGTCATCGACTACTTTAACTGGCGATCACTCAGGCTAGTTTTCTCATAATATTTCGTACAAGAAATAAGTCAAATATTGCTGTGAATCTTGCACAGTTTCTGTAAGATGATGTGCAAGAAACCACTTTTATGTTTGGCAAGAGTATTATCACGTTTGCAATTGCAATTAATTCAGACACATTGCAGTGAATCTTGCTTTAACACCTTTTTGAAATAGCAGAATTTCTGCAACGTTCACTATTTTTTAATGGCATTTTGTTATGGCAGAAAATGTTTACACGATATGGGACACATTGTATATATTGAAACATGCTGTGTTTTTTTTCTCCTAACAAAATGGTCTGAATATTGGCCCACGAGACAATAAATAGTTATAAAAACATTTTAGAATCTAAATTCTAAAAAAAGAAATACATATTAAAACGAGGTCTTGCAAAATACAATATTTATGTCAGCTTATTTATTCATTTGTCGTGACTGCATGAGTCATGGCTCATGAATAAAAATTATGAATTTTTAGAAACTTCTAAAAAGAATTGGGAATTGTTTTTTTTATTTATTACTATTAGTCTTGTAATTAAACATTCAATTGCAATATCTATAAAAATGATTCAGAATTTATTCATTATTATTATTATTATTACCATTTTTATTGAAATATTGTCTATTGTCTATTGTATCTTTTTTAATTGTAGTAATATTTTGACATTACTATTGATTAATTGAAAAGCTTTTCAACTTTTATTTTCTACATAAGCGAGCGCATATTTATGGCTAGTAATAATTTTTATCCGGCTTCTCGTTTATAATTTTTTATGTAGGCCTACATTACAGAAATATTTTAATTTCTCTTTAAAAAAAAACATTTTATCGTTCTGAAAATCTACATTAAAAAAATGTATTTTTTTTTTTTAAATTTTTCTAAAGGTAAAAAAGCGTCCCATTTCTGTCCAACTCTTTAATAAAGCCGCCTAATATTGTGTCTTTAATTATCTCTAAGCGCAAACTGTAATTAGGCTAGATGTTGCACTCATTTGGTGGTGGTGTCATGTGAATTGTTATCCCACATTATGTGCACCATATTAAAGTGTCCTTTTTTATTAGGCCTGTAATCTTAGTAAATAAGGTGTGATTGCAAGTTAAGGTGAATTCACATTACACAACAAATTGTATTACAACGCTTTAAAACGTCAACACTACAGTCGCTGCATTGTACCTTTAAGTGGCAGTGTGACATCAGAGGGATAACGAAAAAGTTAGGCATGCATTTTGTTGACAGCAAAAATTCTCAACAGTTTAAATGGTTTTTTAAATCCCCTACTTTTGTTATTATACCCATTTCAATCAGACAAAATGCGAATCAAGTTCATCTTTTGGCACTCAGACCACTATTTGACCACTTTTCAACTGCAAATGAAGTTGTGTTGTTGCCAGAACCGACCATAGTGAATGCTTCCGTAGAGAACACATTGCAACCACAGCCTTACCACCTTCGACTTAACTTTGCAGTCGGAAAGTGGTGATGTGTTTTTCACTCTTAGCCTAGTTTCACACTACGATACTTGTATCGCCATACGTGTATGATAGATAATTTACATGTACACCAACGGAAGCATTCATGTATCGCCGTATGAGCGCTTCTATTTGTGTACATGTAAATTCATTATCTACACGTATCGTCTTGTGAAACTAGGCTTACGTGACTGTAAATTGTACCAGAGTAGGTGGAGGGTTTTTGCTGTCCACGTCAGTACTAACATTTGTTGAGTAGGCCTAATGTGTTAACCTATATGTATATGAAATAAATGATAACCTAACTAATTGATGTAGAGTTTCTTTTTTATATAAGAATTTTGCACACAGAACATTTTTAATTTGTCCTAGTGCAACTTTTTAATACAAGTGCAAGTTTCCAAACCTAGTATCTTGCGTATTGCAAGCTTTACTATAATTATACTGCAGTGTTTGCTGCTGCAATCAGTAGGACTACTTAATTTTTTTTTATTCACTTCAGCTAGGTAGAGCCTACTGTCTTTTTGGAATAATTTATGTTTTGCTGGTAAACCACCAGCTAGGTTAATTTCTCAATGGTAAAAAATAAACAATGCTGTGATGTCATTGCAATGTTCTATTGCCTAATTTTTATTATTATTGGATTTATTGAAATATGAAAAAAATATTTTGCAACATACAATTCTAAAAAGTTTTTATAACTGCATGGAATGTATATATTTAATAATAAAACATTGATTTTAAAATAATATTACAACTACTATTCATCCTCCTCCTCCTCCCTATTTTTACATGGTGGCACCTATGTTGTTTATTGTTTTGTTGTTTTTGTGTTGTCAAAACAACAACAAAAAATCATAAAAGGTGTTTACAATTGATAGAAAAATAAAAATCCACACAAAGTAAGGAAAATAGATTTCTCTACAGTTTAGCTGGAAAAAAAAATATATACGGGGTGTCACAAAAGTTTGTTCTTCGTGGAGAAAATTATGAGTTACAGAAATAAGAAAGAAAAGGTAGAATTGTTATTACATTCTGGGCAAAATTCAGAGAGATGGCTAATTTGAGAATGTGCATAGACCTATGTGTAAATACTTAAATTGCTCACTTTTGACTATTTCAGTAATCGATGTGAATAAACTTTTACTTTTTCCTAGGAAATTAGACATTTATGACACTCTGTATATGACTGAAATGGTATATAAGAAGTGTACCCCCAGCAGGATAAAAATGACCACTCCTTTTTGTGTTTTGTGTTCCATTGAGTTGATTGCGGAACAATGGAGACTGCCTCACTGATGTGGAACGACTTTGGGCTATTACTACCGTCACGCCATGTTGACCATTGCCTCTTTTCGAGAGGTCTAAACTTGACGGCTGCTGGTCAGCAGTTTGAGTTTGGCTAAACTAATCTGGTTGAACATGAAACAGTAAAAGGAGTAGACAACATTCAGTATTAGAGCCTTAGAAGAAGAAGAAGAAGACAAAAACAGAAATTGAGGGCCTATACAGATAAAGAAAGACTTCCATTTCCGCTTGTTTATTTGCTGCAAAAAAACATTTTGCGCGCCAAAGATCTTTAACTTTGACTAACATCATCCGTGATGACATCAAAGTAGAAAGACCTATCTAATCCTTTTATATACATTTATATACGAGAACCACTTAAACCTGAATCCATTGTATGACCAGTAGACTTCACATTCTTGTTTGTTTGCTGTTTTATAGTGTTAACATTTTTTTATTGTTTAGTATACATTTTTTTTTTAAAAAAGTCGACAACTTTCTTGTCTATAAAACTTTCAAAAGCTTTTAAGTTTTGTATGACTAAAAAAAATTTTGAAAAGTAATTTTCAAGTTACTATTTTTGGCTATTTAATGCGGTTTTTAAATCACTGAAATGCTAATCGAACACTGATTCTTCTTTCTGTCTTTCAGGAGTAAAATAAAGAGAAACGTGGTGTGGTCTAGATACTAGAATGGTAGCTAGCACACCCAAGGGTATTTTCATGTTGATATAGATTTTCTAGATTATTTCTAAATGAGCTTTTTATGCGAGTTTGAAAATGGCTCAACTTTAAGCTGATGATATTTTTTAATTTTGTCTATAAAAAGTTTATTTTGAAAGATATCAACATGAAATTACTATTAAGTCACCGAGTTACTCTTCTAGTTTCTAAAACACTTTATAGTTTTTCATAATTTTGTTCCTCAAAAACAGAATAGGAGTTTGAAAATCAGCTTGTCAAGTTACTAACTGAAGTGTTGTTGTATTATACTGAATTTACATTACAGCAAAATTAAAAACTCAATTATTTTACAGAATCATCAACACTATACAAATTACCAATTTGGAAGTTTAATCTGAGCAATTAATAGTTTTAGGTTAATGTACAGAATGCTCTATTATGCTCATTACAACAACAAGCCAATCTGCATAGAAAGCTTTCAATGGCATTATCAAGATTAACTTGTAGTTTTTAGGCATTCTGCACATATTTGTCTAAAGTGCTATTAATTGTGCAAATTTAGTAACCAATTGGTGGGTTTTGTACTTGGTTCAGTAATTGTGCAAAATAACTTTTTTCTTCCATATTGGCTGTAATATTGCATTAGTTACATGCAATATAAAGTTATAATGCAAAGTTCCAAATTAGTTTTTTTTTTGGTTGTAACAGTAACCTCAAACATCATCATCCTCATATGTAAGCATGTTTAATGGTGATATAATTGACCATTCACACAGTAGAAAGGCTATATAAGAAAAAAAGGGGGAGGAATATCATTATTGTTGTGACTTATCACTTAAGATGCGGTTATTATTATTATTATTACTTCTACACTATAGTGACTGTTTATGAACCACAATTTCCTCGTTTTCTTTCTTCTTCGTCTTTAGTTTAAGTATAGAGACAGTTAGTCTTTCTTGGATGATTTCACACTTGACCAACTTTATATGTTATGACTGTTCCACTAAAGGCACTCAAGCAAAAATCACCTCGACCAAATTGTCACTTGTTATACTAGATATACTGTACATACTAGTTTCTCAAACCAACACCCTCAAAAGAATTGAGATTTCTTCTTCTTATAATCTCATATAACCTTATAAACATATTTTATAGAGCAGAACTTCTGACTTTACTTAGAAACAACTGTTGACCAAATGACTTCTGAACCTTTTGTTGTTTAATAGAGAATTATTTTTTTTGTTTTTCTCAAGAATACTTCCAGAAACAGTTTGAATTTCTTCACGTTTTCAATAACATTTATTCAATAATTCGCTAGGGCTCGGATTTTTATGTAATATTAAGCAAAAGCTTCTCAATTTGTAGCCTAAATGCCAATTATAAAGTAATAATCAGCATTAGAGCAACTGCAATTATGCTTTTTCTAATGAAAAAGGCTGGTTAGCTATAGATGTCTGGTTTAATATCAGTTGTCAACTAACCAAGCATCTAACTAGTGTTTTTGATTGAAAAATCCATAATTATTGGTTGAGCAAAATGGAAGTGTCACATCACAATTTCTCTCGTGGGGCACAGATTGAGAAACATTTGCTTGATATTGCATAAAAATCCGAGCCCTAATAATGACTAAAGCCAAATTTCGATTTTGATTTTTGTTGAAATCCATTTTATAGGTCATAAAACAAGAACATGTCCAATGATGTAGTAATTTTTTTGTATGACTTATACAATCTAATGGAAAGTCAATTATGAATTTTGATATATGCATTTGCAAAAAAATAAAAAAAATAAATGACGTTACAAAAAAGTAGATATTATAGTCTATATTAATATAATGTATATATATATATACAGTATATATATATATATATAGATATGGGTGGAATACATTTATATAAAATGGATGACGGAAATTCCGCAGGAAACCCCGACCAGAATGGAAGTTCTACCACCCACAGTCCGCTTTTCCGGAGTGAAAACAACATGAAAAGAAAACCCATAGGCCTTAGCTTAGATATAGTTGTATTTCTGTATAAAATTTGATGATGAGTCCAGGCCTGCATCTGTCTATAGTCTGTAGACCAACTTGCAGATTAGCCTTTATTGTATATATTCAAGTGATGTCTGTTACTGGTAATACATATTGGATAAAAATAAAAGGCCATCAAGAAATATGAATTCATAAACTATGTTATCTGCTACAGGAATATAATAGCATAAATTACCATTATTAAATTTCAAATGAGCAAAGTCGGTTTTGGTTGCAAAAGAACCCTTTGCTTGAAAAAGGGTCAGGCAGTAAAATCAGGATGCTGATGGGGGGCAAAACCCATATGTGAGGTAGGGACTTATGAGGCCCAGGACCCAGAAACCTGCAACTACTAAAGCCCTGCCTCATTTTGATTTCGATCAAGACACTTTGTATTTTTCACATTAGAGAAAATGTAGCATGTTTCAAATACAAACCTAACTTTCAATTGCATTTTTGCAATTTGAAGGAACCATTTTCTTAAACATGTACTGTATTCCACACTGGTATTTCTGTACTAATGCCTCAATCATTGTGTAACTGTATATAAAATGATGCGTAGCCTGGTGTATAAGGATCATAGTTTTGTCCTATATGAGAGAACATCTTTTGTTATGTTAATGATTGCAGAAATGAAGGTTTTAAAAACACCATTTTGGCTAATCATCAATTCAAATGAAGGAAATACCAGTCAGATGTAATAGAAAAAAAAGAGGGTGAGGGGGGGGGGTTAGGTTAGATATTCTCTAATGCAATTTAATAGGTCGATAGTAGAAAATAATGTTGCAACAAGACGTTTTTTTAGCCTGTCTCTTACACTTAGCTCTATTACTTTGTGTGCCTGTGTGTTTGTACCCAGATTTATGTTAGTTTAAACTGTGCTTCCAACCGAGATTTAAGGAAATGAAAGGCCTGCATAGACTGTTTGCTGAAGAAGATGCACATCATTTGCATATTTTACTTGCTTATACCACATTTCACTATTTTTTGTTGTTGCATTGAAATATATTTTACTTCTTTCTCCTTCAGCATTTGCATTTTAATCTTAACTTGCACTATAGGACACACTGTATATTAGGCTATTTGGAACCATATACATGATAAAAAAATATGGAAATGAATATGACCTGCTTATAAAGTTAACGCTTCGTTGCAGCTTAAATATAAACCGCAGTTTTTCCACTACTGTGATGCAGAAAAAGCTTCAATTTCTTAGCAGCATTACTTTTCATGTATTAGACTTCTCTCTGGAACAGAGAGAGAGAGACCTATAAAAGAATATCACAATTTGCAATAACAAAAACGGAACATGCTAATTTAACATCAAAAGAATTAATGAAAATTACACATTGTTTAATTTACTAAATTAATAACGATTTCAATGGCTTATTACCCGGTATTGACTTAAATATATTTACTAATTTTGAAGCAATTAAATAATATGAAGATTTTATTTGATATGGCTAAAGTAATCTGTAATTAATCAATTTGAAGATTATTTTAAAAAATGTATCACAATAAAAAATGTGCCAAATATAGTCGCTATAAATAAGGCCTATCAATCCATAGTTTAAACAAACAAACAATTCTATGAAATGAAATCTTACTGTAAATAATTATGGATGTCTCAATAAATGCCCGAAAATTAGAAATAACTAGTAAAAATACATGTAGATGTATTTCCCCAGTCAAATACTGGGTTTGGAATTTTTGAGTAAAACTCGTAAGATTTAAATCATAATGTAATCCACTAATATATCGTTTCCACTACACAAAATTAACTGTAACCAAGTTACCCGAATACAAGCTAGAAGTGGTACTGTTGTGTGCTTTGTCATTTCCTGTTAGGTTTCACTTCCTGTTAAATAGTACTGCATATTGAGAAATCTTTCATTCCTCTTTCATCTTAAAAAGCAAGTACTCTCACTATACACCATGTTATTTGTAGGCTAAATTCGTTTGAATGCAGGAAGTGACGTATTTAACCAATCAGCATTGTGGTTAACAATGTCGTGTCAATGCAGTTAACTCCATTGTTCAGAAATTTAACCATGGTTAATGTAACCATATTTGTTTCCAGTACAAAAATTAACTGTAGTTAAAACTTTAACAGCAGTTAATTTTTGAAGTGGAAACGAGGTATTAATTTTTCACTATTTACTGTGACATATACAAATTATATATGTAACATAATATTTTTGTTCAAATGAAGTTTTAAATTTCTAAATCGATGTTATTATTTTTTTATCTGAAAATATAAAAATGTCAAAACATATAATGAAATATCTGAGGATTCTACTTTCAAAACGTCACATGTCCCGTTTACTCAAATGTATCCGAAATGCCAAAAAAACAAACAAAAAAAAATTCTACATTGAAAGAGATGAACACCTAGATTTGGATTGTGTTTTACTATACATGTATGTGTTCTATTTTGGTAAAAAATGTTTTTAAAGATATCGATTCAGCTTTGAAAACTTACAAACTGCAATAAAATACGTTGTGACCAAAATATGGACATGTGACGTTTTGAAAAAAAAAAAGCTTTTCTGCTCATTATGACATTATATATTAACTTTTAAAATTCTCTTAATTTTTTTACAGACTTAACAAATACTGCAAGTTTCTATTGAAAGAAGAATGATCATCATAAATTGTAAGTACAATGACTCAATGAGTATATATGTTGTGTACACATTATGAATATATTTTCTTGCAAGTATTTCAAGTTCTTTACTTTTTTAAGCTGGAGATTACATTTTATGCATTTTGAGCAATAATGTTTGAAGATTTAAAACTATATGGAGGTGTGGGTGGGTGGGTGGGTGTAATTGTCCTACCATATACTGAATAAGCTCCCGTTTTCATATACTATACGTTACATAAGTAAAAGGTTTCCTATTTGCATCTTATTACATACATATATAATACATAAAAAAAGAGTGGAAGGGGAAGGGTCCTATATCTATGGTTACACCAAGATATGGGTAAAGTTAAAGTCACCAAGGGAACTATTGACTTTGAATTTATGGAAACTGCTTTGAAACATACTTTGAAAAGCAAAACTTCACTCGTGTGAATACTGATTGCAAAAAGAAACTCCTAGGACCTTAGAAAGTTAAACAGCTAAAGGACTATACTACATTTTTTTCTTCTCTTTCTCTTCTCTTCCCTTATACGTTTTTCATCCACCATATATTTATTTGTACGGATTGATAGACCTATGTGCTATATTTTATGGCGCCACTATAGTTTATGCAGTAGATTTATAAACAAATATATGCTTTACACGGATCTATGAACATTTGCATAAGTTTCGTAGTGTGCAATTTTATTTTTTGTGTATCTGTGCGTGCGCGTGTGTTTGTGATATTTATAGTCAAGAGAAAAGTGTATGTGTAGATAAAGTGCAAATAAATGACAGTTTGTCTTTATTCAAAGCATATTGTATCGCGACCCACACACAATATAACTTGTCAAAATGCATCGTCATCATTTGTTCAGTTTTGAAATCCTTTTTTTTTTTAAAAAAAAAAGCTTGAGACGAAAATATCATTATACATTATTTATAATATTTAAAGATGAACATAATGAAGCTCAGATAAATTTATTCTCATTTTGAAATATTGTATTCCACATTTTAAAGGAAGATATTTTTACGAAGGTAGCGGGGTTTCTCATTTGGCGTTCAGATCCTAAAGCTTCGTGATCGAGGACGGGTGAAGACACACGTATGCTTCATTCGTGAAAATGTCTAATCCGAATGTTCAACGAATGAGGCACCATTAAAATTTGTTTAAGGTGCCTTGATCATCAGTTGATCTACAAACTTTGATCAAAAACGTCCATACTCTGAACGATTTTATTTTGACGAACCGACACCGAGCAGCTCCGATTTGCAGAGAATCTCCATGACTTGAATTCCAGGCCGTTCGGATTGCCTCGGATCGACGTACACACTAAAGCATTCACGTGTCCTCACCCGTGCTCGTTTGTGTTCGTGCTCAAATGAATACGAAGCATAACGAACTTGCTCCAGTAACTTTAGCTTGTGAACTCGCAATATTAATAGCATTTCAATAACATACACTGTAAACAATTTAGTTTCATCAAGTTTATTAGTTAAAAATGTAGAAAAAAGGCTTGAACATTAAAGTATATATGTACACGATGACCCAGAATAATAATAATAATAATCCAGCTTCTGAATAATTATTCTAATCTAAATGATAAAAATACAGGCCCTTAACTTCCCCTAAACCTTGCTAAAAGCTGGCATTAGTTAATTAGTTGTAAAAAAAAATTCATAAAAAACGTCATGATTTTCTTATATAAAAAACATGTTCTCGTTGAATATTATTTGATGGCAGCCACAGCCAGAACTTCTTCACAAATTCTTTTGTAATGCCAGGCGTCTCCATTGAGTCGTTTCCTACGAATTCCAATGTAGTCCATCTTATGAAGTCTACAAACTTCCAGTTCAAATGTCAACTTGATTTTGCCATTTTCATCTCGAATTTTACCACGTAGAGTAAAACTAAAACAAGAAATGAAAAAAAAAAAAAAAAACACCGGTGGTAATTAGAAATTTGCACAGTTTTTTATAGTCTCAAGTAAGAACGATTAAAATTTAAGAGACAAAAATTGGCTTTAAAAATAACAACCTTCACAAAAAAAAATGTTAAAATAATTTTATTTTGAGAGTCGTATATAATTAAAATGCATAAGTCAGTGAACTTTTCATAATTAGAAGAAATAAATACATCCCCACATTTTCCTATTAAAAAAATCGAACGTTTTCAGACAAATGAAAATTTTCGTCTGAATAAAAATAGTATTTAAGAAGGTATAACCGCCCTAGTGTTGGGTATATAGTTAAACGATCGGGAAATCGATTTGAATTGACTTTATGAGAGATTTTAAAAATTTATTTGAAACTTGAAGAGTGATTCAGATATACCTTTCTAGTTTCTAAAACACTTTCAAGTTTCTCTTAATTTTGCTCCTGAAAGACAGACTATTCAAGTTTAAAAAAAAATCAGCTGTAACATCGTAACCGACAATTTTTTTTTATTGGTTGTAATTTCGTTAGGTGGGTTCTTGATGGGACGATTCCGACTGGCACAAATAACGCCAAAAACATATTTAAGACTATTTTATATATTAATTTTTATATTTTCTTTGCAATGTTTGGGTCTCCAATGGCCTGTTTAACCGCTCATTTGTTTATACTTTTTTCATTGCCTCCACACGTCACTGCCAGCTTCCTACTCTAACCATTGGCGTCGCCATAGTTGCAATCGTCCCAACAGCATACATGCTTTGGTTACAACTCCATTTACAGAAGCAACTTTTTAATTAACTAGAAACGTTTCCACATGGACCAGTTTATATAAAAGTTTAAAACTTCATGAATTTTTATATCATTTGAAAATCTATATTATAATCATTAATTAATATTTTTAAAAGTTTAAAAAAAAACCTCATTTAAAATTTATAATTATTACAAATAACAGCTTATTTATAAACTGGGTATTCTAATAAATTATTTAAGATCCCACAAACTTCTAATAGGTCAAACAATCAAAACAAAACTTCTGAACAACATCATCAACAAAAAATCATATTTAATGATGTAATCATTAATTAGCATATGTAAAACTATAAAAACAAAAACGTACACGTGTCCAAAACATGTATCTTAACGTGTGTATCCATGTCAAGTGCCGGCGGGTAGGATCAAACATCTCGAAACTCAAGACTACCAATAGTAATAAAAAAAACTGACCTAAAAGTCACCATGGTTGATGTGTCATAGACATAATTACTAATAATCCAAAAAAAAAAACTGGATCTTCAGAACCCTAGTCAAAAGCTAACTGGCACTTACAAGTCCCAACCCCCCTTTTTTTTAAAAAAATTCCTCAATTTTACTCCCTTAAAAAAAGAAATGAGTTGAAAATTCGTGTCGGCTTTCTAAGAAATGAAATGGGGCGAAAAATGGGACTTAAATTTCAAAAGACACACACAGAAGCAGTTATCTAAATATCACCATATATTTGTGAGCATATCCAAGCTAAACCAATCTTCAAATAGTATACGGTGGTGACCAACTTAAATAAATAGCTTCAAAGTTTGACAATGTTAAAAGATGGTAGACATTTGAGACTGTAGGTCCAAATGACTCCAAGGAGTGTCGTGTGTTTTGGGGCTTCTTAGCAGACCTATTACTATATAACAACGAGTTTGAAAAGGAGCTTTTTTATACACAAAGGTCCCTTCTACTCACAGTATGAAATTCATTTTAGAATGGCAATGATGGCGCCATCAAGTCAATACCTGCAGAGAAGGGTATTGTTATTTGATTTGGTTTGCATTATACGCGTGCAAGTCTATTCTCTTATATTATTCCACCTAAAAAAAACCTTTCCATTTCACAACTGTCTACAATAGGTAGGATTTACTTTGATGCTTCCTCAATGAATCCGTCCCATTTTATACTCAAAAGTGAAGTAAAATAACTCATTGGACTCCAGACTTCTAAACTTTTTGTTAACGCCAAAGTGGTAAATCAACTATTCTGCACAATTACTAGACAATTTACTATATCACCAATCTTATAGTAAAACTACACAGAATCATCAATCTGCATTTCAGTTAAAACACTGTTAATTACAGTCATTTACTACTAAAATGGTTGATTTGCACCTCGTTTCCACAACAAAAATTAACTGCAATTAAAAAAGTTAATAATCACAGCTAATTTTCTAGTGGAAACAAATGTGGTTACAGTAATCAGTTAAATTTCTGAACAATGGAGTTAACTCAATTGCATTGTCAGTGTGGTTAACCACATAATCCACATTATTGAATGGTTAAAATGTATCACTTCCTATACCACTTTTAGCTTGTCTGCAGTTAACTATAACCTTGGTTATGTAACTAGTTAATTTTTTTTAGTGGAAACGAGGTATTATTGTCATTTACTTTAGGTTTTTTCTGTATAATGCTAAACGATCAGTGGTAACATACTGAAGTTCATTACAGGACACTGAACAAATGCTGCGTCTGACACTGAGTATCAGTGACACATCCACATTAGGCATGAACAAACTGGAATTAAGTGTGTAAATTCACCTTTAATTCCAATTTTGTTCTTTCCTAATGTTGGTATAGCATATATGCTTGCAAATGTGATTCTACCACAATATGAGTGAGATTAATTTCTTGGTTGATGATTAGGATTTATACTGCATTGTATTGATTAGGCGCAATAGGTTTTTTATTCGAGATATATAATGCAATGAAAGAAAGAGAGAGAGGGTTGTTAGAATTTCAGTCCTGTCCATCAAAGAATGAAAGGCTCTCTTTTTTTTTTTTGCTTCTTGTCTCTTGACTCTTTGATGAGAACATGTGATTGCGGACTCAGTCAAGCATGCTGGGTGTCAGCGCTACAGCAGGAAATGATGTATGACCACAAGCAAGTCATGATTTCAAATCTCTACCTCCCCACCCCACATCTCCTCTCAAAAATCTAACCTCACTTGAAACATTTTTTTTATTATTCTATAGTATAATTTCTCATGAAATGTCAATGTTTTATCATTATACACGGTGTCACATAAGCCCAGCATCATAGGAGAAATTCATATTTTTCTAATTCTACAAATCCATAATTCAAAATAGATTGGCCAATTATGCCATTAGGTTTTTATCTTTGGAGCAATTTGAAAGTGCTCTTATAAACAGAAAATTAGGAGTTTGAACATTTGTGGCAGTCCATTATTGAGAGATGTAAACCCATTAAGGCCAAACTGCATGTTTGCTTTCTGCAACTTTAAAGCTAAGCTTTGTGTTTCATGTTGTTCAGTTTGGTTTGATATTTGCAGCACGGCATAACATTGAAATGCTAACTAACCAATCAGATCTCATGAAAAGTGAAAAGGTAAGTCTGCTGGTTATATGATGTGTAGCACCTACATATCACTTTTTTGAACAGGCTAGATGTTAGATTTTGATGCAACTATGCATTATTGACTTCATTGCTTTAAAGTTTTACTGCTAAAGAAATCAACAGCAAGCAGTAGCTTTAAAGCTACAGAAAGCAATGGACCTTAACTCTTGACATATCTGATATTGTGCATTAAGATCAATGATGGACATATTGAACGAAGATCTTCTGTAAATAAAAGCCCGTGTTTTACCATTTTTTTTTTAGCATTTTCCCTTATGATGCTGAACTTATGGGACACCTTATATGCTACATAATTTAACCCCCACCACCACCCCTATTTGATGCAACTTCCCTTTATTTCCCCAAACACACTCATATTTGTCTCCTGGAGATCTCCATATGTATATAAAACTAAATCATAATCAATCTCATTAATGAACAAACGAAGCAAAAGCCAACATTAACTTCAGATCACATTCATTTTTTTCGTATCTTGATTCTTGGTGCGGTGCAAATGGATACAAAATTCATTATATTTTATCCATTTTTAGACGCTTAGGCAAAGATGTCACTTAGTTTTATACCTATTCAAAATTTTATTGTTAAAGAGGATTTTGTAGACACTTGAAAATTCTTGACTCGTTTTACTTAAGTGTAAAAAAAAAGCTTCTTTGGCACTAAATTTAAACAAAACTTTCAATTGCAAAATAAAACCACAAACTTTTTTTTGCTTTATAAAAGGTAATTTCTAAGTTTATGTAAAACACTGAAAATAATTCACAGTTAGATATTTATTTGTACATAAAACTTATTCCAGTAGCTCTAAATTTGTCCTCCTTTCTTGGAAAGTATTATTAATGGGTGCTTAGAGATGAGCAATGTCACAGCTCAGGTTAGGCAAGTGTTTAGCCTAACTAAAATCATAACATTCTATCAAAAAATGATGATTTTAGCAAGCTTCTTTCTTAGACCCAGATTCAGCTCACATTTCATATTCATAGAAGGCGGGGGGAGGGCTATCATAGTGATTGACACAAGTTTAGGTAATTAAGTTTAGCACATTCTAATGGCACCTTTTAGCATCTGCTAATTCCATTACACAATAAAATAGGAATTGAAACCTTGTTCACTATGTATAAGTTGATGTTCAAGTTTCCTTCTTAAGAATTTAGTGCATCATTTAGTCTCAAATTTGCAGGCCATTGAAAGACATTCAAATTAAGAGATCATTACAGGCATGAATTGAACGACCAAATATGACCAGACGATTTTTATCCCATCGACATAATATTAAAAAGGTCACATACAGAAAGAGAGAGTAGTGACATCTTTATTTTCTTATTTTTATTTTGTATACAACAGGGTCTTATATGGAATTTACATTGAAATTGAACTGCCACATAATGGGCCACTGATGATGGGTCCTTCAATGTACACACAGTACTTTTATGTGTGTATATGATACATGAGTCTCGTATATAGAAAAAGGAAAAAAGGGTGTCCCTAACGTCTATTTTCATCTCTTTTGATGTTCAATAACCCATGGGCCCTTTTTTAGACCTTATATTATAGCCTAGGACTACCCATTGAAAAAGAAGAACAAGAAGACTGTCATCTACACATGCAGTAGTCAGTCAATGTGCTTTTTTAGATGGAGCTGTCATAGACATTTTTGTGAATAAAACGTGACTTATAAGTTATAACCAACTAACTACAGAGAGAGAGAGAGAGAGAGGGAAAAAAAAGTTTTTCTCATCCACCCCTTACACAAAAGAAAATCACCTTGTTTAGTTCACACCAATTGATCAGTTTTCAATATGGCGGCAGCGACATATTGACCGGAAGTCACGCGTGACGCGATAAGACCGAGTTAGAAGGCTCTTAGAAAAGCATTTATGGATTCATGGGTTTGGATGGATGGATATAGAGACAGAGAAAGAGGGGGGGATTTTTGAATTGAGTTGTAGGGAAAAATATTGAGGGAGAGAATGAGAGAAGTTTCTTTTTCTAGATTTGACTTCACTTTATAAGGACCCAATGTGTTTATATATCAAATGGGATTCAAATCTATAGGGGTATATAATAAGCTCTTGTGTCAAGATTCAATTTTTTTTTCCTATTCTAAGACATGACCTCCTCCTTCTCTCCCCCCCCCCCCCAAGAGTTTGTTTGATAAACGATCATATTTTTTCAATTCGTTTTTGCAACATGTCTGTTTTATATGGGATTGCATCCCCTATCTATCTATAATAATTTTTTTTTTAAAGAAAGGTTGGACAATATATTTCAAAAGTTATTTATTAGAAAGTTTGAACTTTTTTTTCTGACTGTGCAACACCATCTATTGGAATGACTAGAAAACTAGGCACTATATAGCTTATTTCTAGCATTTTTCAATGTAGAAACATCCTTGTGCTAATTACCTTGTAAACGCATTTAAATGATAAATATGTTTAACTAATTTTGTGGTAAAGACGATTTTATTTACCTAAATTAACATTTAACTAGGTTAAATGTGCTTAACATTAAACTGTTGCTACAACGTGTTGAACGCAATAGAAATGCTCTGTAAACCACATTTCAAGGTTTCAAAGTATATCAAGGTTGTTCCGACACTAAACCTAGTGACAAAACACACAACAAGCAATTGTTAATTATTAGGGTCGTATTCGTAATTATACCGGATAGCTAAATGAAAGTTATTGCTAAACTCGATATTTTAATAGGAAGTTTCATGGAAAATTGATTATTTTACCGAAAACGTTTCTGGTAGTTTTTTTTTTCAGATTGTGTGCAAGACGTTAAGCAATATTTGTCATTTCAAAATGGCGACATTGCAAGTACGTGTGCAAGATTGTCTGCAAGTTGCGCAAGATTATTATAATATTATCAATAACGATTTATTACAAGGAATATTGCACTGAATCTTGCTGTAAAAATAGCTAGTGAGATGCGATGCCAGATTGTAATTAATTGAAGGTATTCAATAAAACATGTTTAAGTTGAAGATATTTGATGCAGATGGGTGTAAGCTCGTGCTAAACTCATGCATAAATATTTTTAATGAGATTAGTAGTTCTAAGCTAAAAGATACATTAGCATATGCTAAACTAGATTGCCAAAAGTCACGTTAGTCACCAAGATAGATACACCAGTTTTGCTTTTATTAAAAATATCCAATGTGAGCCAGATCGAGTTCTGAGCTGAGGGTCGTATTCTTAATGATTGCTAAGTTAAATGGTAATGCTAAATTAATCAACTTTTAATAGAAAGTTTGGTACAAAAGTTGATAAGTTTATTAGCACTAGCTTTGACTTAGCACAATCCTTAAGAAAACGACCCCTAAGTACTATTTGCCTAGCTGAGCTTCAGAACAATACTCACATTTAAACATCCATTAAGAATACCTCACATAAAACATCAATTGCAACTAACAATTGGTTTTCAGATTTGCAAATCTGCAAATCGATTCGTGAGAAATGTTTTTGGTTTAGAATTTCTTTTTTAAAAAATTCAATGCTGTTTCGTAACCACAAAAGTTACAAATTTTTTTATTAACAATAAAAAGAAAAGTTTGAACTTTTTCTTTCGTTTTTTTCAAGATAGAAAAATTCTGTATATATGAAAGATTGGAATTTGATTTTAGTAGCAACAAGCACGATTTTTTTAAAAAATCAAATCTTGTTTTCGTGCAGATGAAATATTTTAAGTTCGAAAATAAACAAAAGTTGAAGAAAAATAAATAAAAGCTTGAACTTTTCCTTTACATCTCGCCATAATACAGTGGTTAGAACACCTTAAAATATTATCACCAAAGGCCAATTTGAACGAGGAAAAAAAAATTGCAAAAAGAAACAATTGAGATGACTGATAAGTTTTTTTTTCTGCAAAAAAGTTCAAGATGGAAGGTTATGGCTGCCGTTTATTTTTATGACATTGAAATTGTTAGATAAACAACAACAACAACAATAACAAATATAAAGCCTTTTTTTATAAAAGTGGTCAACATGCTTAAAGTGCTGGAAGTGATTAAAATCATTATAAGCATCACTTAAGCTGCAATCACACTGGCTAAATTTTATGGCCAAATTCGTTGTAAGATATAAAAACAAATGTTTCTGCTGAATCTCGCAAAATATCAACATACAAAATTAATAATTTAATTCAATAGAACCAAATATTATAAACTTCAACTTACATTATAATTATTAGGGCTCGGACTTGTATGCAATATCAAGCGAATGTTACTCAATTTGTGGTCCAATTGCCAATTGGGAAGTAATTATTATCATTAGAGAGATAAACTGCAATTATGGCTAGTCAAAATGGCTAGTTAGAGGCTAGATGTCTCTGGTTACTAGTGTTTTTATTTAAAAAAAACAATTCTTGGTTTATCTAAACGGGATTGTTACTTCACAATTGGCTCTTGAGTTACTGATTGTGGAATCCAACCCATAATAATTATTAGAATTTAAAAGATTAAAATAAATTTCAGGCTTATTAACATCTTAAAAAAATAATTGGGACTAAAATTGAGTTGGCGTCAACAAACGATTAAGATTTTTAAAGATTGTTTAAAGGCAAAAGGAAAAATGAATCTGTTTTACTCTTAACTTGCGCCACATACGCAATCACTTTAATAAAAAAAACCATTAATGACGGACGATCAATTTCAGTGAAAATCAAGCTCTGAAATCGCGGGCGCGTGTGTTTGTGATTACCCTTCTTTAACATTTTTAAATCTTTATTTCCTCTGTAAACATCTTCACACCAAACTCAAATTTACTTTTCCTTATTATGGGCCTTCAATTTTGTAAAATTGAATGTTGAGAATAGGTTTGAAATTGGCAATTGCATGTGTGTGCGAGCAAAACTCATTTGAAACAAATGAAAACAACCCCACCACAAAAAATAGGTACATTGAAGCATACAGAAAAAAAAAGAACCAAAAGCTGCATAATATGTAATCATTGTAAAGAACTTGCATACCAAAGACCTAATAAAACTTTTTATTTCTTACTATTAAGAAAGAAAGTTGCACCTTGAGTATTGGTATTAGAATCATTACCCATCCTCTCTTATTTCTATTTGGATTTCTTTTTTCACTTTGTGATTGGGAAGTATCGAAATTCTAGGGAATCTAGTTTTATTAAAAAATAGCTCCCAGAAGAACGTTTTTGTTTAGAAATTTGTTTGAATGAATGAAAGTTAAAAAAAAATGTGGCAGTCTCATGATATTCAATGTAATAGCAAGTGTCATAATATAGGCATCATCATGCACATACCTGCCAGCGTCATCTAGTAACAAGAAAAATAATTTAAAGTATAGGAAAACTACCATTTTTATTTAAGAGAACAGATAAGACTCCTTTTCCTCGATTGCTTATCTGTCCTAATAGATAATAATGGTAGCTTTCACCATTGTCAAATGTTCTATTGCATATTTCATATTTTTCAATAGTTATTTCACTTTGACAGTTACTGTATTATATCTATAAATACATTTTTTTTCTAATATTAAATTTTGAGAATTAATAACTTTCATAAAGACTTGTCACACCTTAATTTAACTTTGTTCAATTCGTAGAAAGTGTATATAAAAGAAATGTGAGTTTCTTTATATTCTAACAAGAAAAGAAACAAAAAATCCCCAATGAAACAACAGGAAACGACGCCAATTTTGAATCTGTTACGCTTAACTTGAAATATGTTTCACAAGAGCAATGATTTCACTTATAGTCTCTCCATTCATCGTCACAATAAATTGATAATTTGATATATATATATATATATATATATATATATATATATATATATATATATATATATATATTGGAAATATGCCATGTATAAGTGAAGAATGATGGGAGGACTAACAATAACATACCACCATTCAATTTAGTAAATTTACCAATAAACCCCACCTTGCTTTTAAAAAAAAAAATTACTAATATGGCATAATATAAAATGGCATGAAGAAAATTTTGATTATCAGAAAACACAACTGTGCAAAGTTATTTTAAATTTAAAGAGACATGTGTGTGGCTCAAAAGTTATTTCTAGAAATAGAAAAAACTTTCCAAAAAAATAAAATTCAAAGTTTGTTAAAAAAAAGTGAAAAGTTAATATGAATGGCTTAAGTTATAAACTAGAATAGCAAGTGTTGCACGCTTAAAAAACCCGCATAAAAAAGAAATGATCTAATTTGAATAATTCTATTATGTGTTACATGTTCCTTAAACTGTGCTGAAAAAAAAAACACTGACTCTGTGTCAACTTTTTTTTTTATTCTACCACACAGAATTAAATTTTATAAAGCCAATTTGTAATTAATTTAACCAGAAGCGCAATATTTCTTTTGAGTGCAAAGGAACACCGAAATATAACTGAAACATTATTCTGATTTTTCTATTTCTATTTTCTTATGGTTTTTCAGCGTGTGTAATCCATCCCTTTTAAAAAATAAGCCGTTCATTTTACAGGGTGTCCCAGATATCGGGACTTGTAAAAACAACAAAAAAAATGGCAACACAAATGTAACACTATCATTCAGCATTTCTGATTTGTCTGGATTGTCAAGAACAATGGTGCACACATTGAGCCCGTTCTGTGAATAAAGACATTTATATTGCCATTAATATTGTTTCCATGAATACAACCTTATGGAATACCGTGTGTAGTTTAAAAAAAAAACACTATTGAGTTATAACTAGGTTCTAGTATGCCACACGAAATTCTATTGAAGCCAACCTTTCAATAGAATTTTGTGTGGCATACTAGAACCTAGGTATAGCACTATAGCTCGATGGTATTCATTTCCATAGGTTATGTTTAAAATTTTAATTTCAAATATTTTTCTTCAACTATCCTGGGATACCTTATCCAAGGATAGTTGAAAAAACATATCTGAAATTAAAATTTAATAAATATTGTCAGGACAAAATGAAACTTTATGATCACACTGTATTCTTTAAACTTGAAAAATCTGGAAAATGACTCAGGATTTTTTTTTTTAATATTTGAGTCTTGCGACTTTTTCAGGACCAGTTCTTATGTGATGTCCGCGTCATAATAATGGTGGAGAGATTTTGAAAAAAAAAAATATATATATATTCTCTGCATCTAACCATTATTAGGCTAATAGATGCTAACCTCCTTGGCCATGGCCCATGGCAAAAATGTCTGCTAGAAAAGGCGACGTTCAATCTAGACTTGTTATACACAGTACAGTCATAAGAACAAGGGTTACCTACAAGCGTAGTTTTTTTAACCCCTGGAGGAAAGTTAATTACAGATCGCAAGCTTCTTGTAAACGCATGTAATTTGATTGGCAGTTGTAATTAGTCGGCGAAATGAAGAAAAAAAAATGGCCACCATCCATGTTAACCCACGAGTCCTTGAAGAAAAGCTGTTTCTATAATCTTAAATATTATTAAGCACAACTGAGATTACTCCAAAGTATTATGTCGACAGTCTGAGATGAGATTTTAAAAGGTTCCAATTTAGAAATGGAAGAAACATATAATATTAAAAAACTAACAGCAAAATA
This sequence comes from Brachycybe producta, assembly GCA_036925085.1. Classification (NCBI taxonomy): domain Eukaryota; kingdom Metazoa; phylum Arthropoda; class Diplopoda; order Playtdesmida; family Andrognathidae; genus Brachycybe; species Brachycybe producta. Next base: position 2,094,637 of record JAUPFP010000004.1, read on the forward strand.
TCCGTGAAAATGACAGAATGTAGTTATTCCTTCAACAAATATTTCAAAAGTTAACATTTCTATTTGACTTTTGCACATAAATATTAGTCATGTAAGGCCTACAATAAAAACATTTAAAGACAGTTTTTTACATTTTGAAAATTGAATTTAACTAGAATGTAGGTAGGTTTTGCGTGTGTGTGGTCCTTCTTCGTCAGGCTCTTACAGAAGCTGAATACAAAAGTATGCCTACATTTGTTAGAATACAATCCAACTTGTGTATAGTTGGAAATCTGTGGTCATGAGGCAAAAAGTTAACTTGCTGTCATATAATAATGCTTACAGCTGACAGTGCAAGTCAGATGTTCTAAGATTACTTTGGCACGCGATATTTTCTTAAAGTAGAAAACCTTCATCCACATTTCCAGATCACCAGCCATTCATATAGAACTAAGAATAATTAGGACTTTGTTTTCTCTCTCTCACTCTCTCTCTGTAAATATGGCAAGGTTTAATATAACACTGACATAAGAGATCAGACAATAAAGTTCCATAATTAAATCACAACAATATTCTCTAGTTCGTAAACTTCTTATTTTCGACGCAATATTTCGTGCAACAAGTGAGCCAAACATTGCTATGAATCTTGCACAGTTTCTAAAAAAAAACAAGATCAGCGTTTTTTATTCCAACCTCATCATAAGAAGCTTGTGACGTCCGGAAGGGCTGATGAAAAATCTAGAATTTTGTGATTTTGTCTAATAAAAAGTGTCATGACAAATAAATTCAGGAACCCTTTGTTTTAACTATCAGACTAAACGACACAATCCTAAATTTTACGTCAACTAATCTGATAACACAAGCTTCTTCTTATGATGAGGCAAGTATACACGTCAGTGTGCGAGAAACCACTGCAAGTGCTTCCACTTGTTAAACATTCAATGAAATCATCACCGTTTTAAGTGACAATCACACTAGCTATTTATCCCATAAGATTTATTTATTGCCAGAAATTACTCAAATTTTACTGTGAATCTTGCAAAAACGAAGATCAGCGTTTTCTGGATATGACTATCACACAATATATATTATTTCCTAAAGATATTCACTGCAAAATATGCAGATAATAAACTGTTGGTGCCAATATGAAAACAAATTATTTGCAACAGTTTCTTGCACACATCAACTTGTAGAAAATGCTTATCAATTTATCATCTTTTAATGCGAATTGTTATTTATGTACATTTCACAGAAACATTTGTTGAATTTTTTTTTGCAGTGAACCTCCCTGTATAATCTCCCTGCCTATGTGATTAGTGATACCTTTTTAAGATACTTTCCACTCATTCTGCAAGTTTGATTTGTCTATTTTATATTAGAAAAGCAAACAATCACTTAAAAAATAAAATACAGGGTTTTTAGGCCTACATTCCGCCCCATGTAGAGCTTCCTTTTCAAGGAGGCGCACAACAATATTCGACTACTCCCAGCACCTTAAATGAACGCCCAAATGCTCACATATCCGGTGGCAAAAAAATATAACTAAAGTCAAGAGATCACAAATTTCCGGCAAATTATGTATTCTAAAATGAGACTATTTTAACATTTTTAAGAGCCCCCCCTTTTTCTATTTTTATACATAAAGTTTCTTATAATAAATGTTTAAAACACATAAAACATAGTGAAGTTCGCGGAAGAAGAAAAAAAAAATGAAAATTGGATAATATTTCATTAAAATTTCTAAAAACGTTTACTTACTTTTGTTGTTTGCATACTATTCCCTTTCGAGCAATGGCTTGTTGAAGTTCATATAAAACTACATCGGGATTATTATTGGAAGTTGTGGACACATTGTATAAAGCCTAAAACGAAACAAACAAACAAAAAAATATGTAGTAATTGTATTTAAGATTTGAAATTTAACAGACAAAAAAATTTGACAAATATTTTGATTAATAAAATGTAAATGTCTAAATGGAAAAATTTCCAAGTATTTCTGTAGTAAGAACTTTGATTAAGAAGAAGAAACTGAAGTAGCTACCAAACTACTTAAAAAGGTAGGACTTAAGTAGAAACCCTGTAATTTCGCAAATTGCCATTATGTGCCGCCAGAAATAAACACTGTAATTAAAACTGCCATACCTAATCGAATTGAAAAAGGGCTATAATGTAAGTTTTTTTTAATACTAATAGCGTAAGATCTGGTTGGTTTTAGAATTTTTTTATGTAAGGCGGCTTTTGTTTTCTATTAAGAAACCTAAATGATTCACGATAATGATTAAATAGCTTGAGGCAGACTTTAAATTGGATAAGAAGATTGAATACAAGATCAGTTTCAATGGTAGAAATATTACCTGTGCTTTTATATACATACACATTAAAAACGCATTTATTTATTTTTATTAGATCAAAATTGTTATGTGTCAATGTACCTACAGTAGATGTGTGATTGTGACCACGTTTTAAACATTCTCTCTTCTCCCATTGTTATCTGTTGTACAAACTACAAAGCAAATAAATGATGGGGTTGGCAAAAAGTGCGCAAACGTAAAGACAGGGGATTATTAGTCATAATGTCATACAGCAAGCTAGAGGTGGACTGGCTTATATCAGACCATTGGGCAGTTTCCCAATTGGCCGTTTAGTCTGAGGACCGATTTTATGATGGAACTTTAAAAATTACAGAAAAACTTCTGAGCAGATAGCTGATGTTTTTTAATAATAAAAAATCCCAAAAAAATTACAATTTTTGGAAAAAAATATTAAAAATAGGCTGGTTTCACAATTTTTTTTTAAAAAAAACTTGCTCGCTACGCTCACTGAAAGTTATTGCAATACAGCAAAAAAAAATTGACAAGTTTATTATAGGCAAAATTGAAAATACTGTAGAACAAAATGAAATTTTGGATGGAGTTCTAGGCCTTACCTACTAGGACATGTAAATGGTTTTGCCCTGGGCTGTATTTTTCTCCCAGTCCGCCCCTGAAGTAAATCATACTAACAAATTGTAATGGTCCTATAGGCTCGTAACACTTATTATTATTGTAGGGCCTTACAAAGTATAAAAGAAAATGGTCTTGAGTCACTATATAACCTTGACCACTTCCTATTTTATGATTTATCCCAATTAAAATGAAATATTGTTATAACTACTCCTTGTCCGTGTAAATTAATTGTCCGGAAGTTTTAACAAAAATATCAAATAAATATTATTGCAAGGATAAAATACAGGCTATTTGCGAGACACCTTACCATGTAAGTGCACTTACATAAGTAGAAGTAAAATAAATCTAACCGTTAAAAAAACCTAAGTATAAGTCTATAAAAATCATGAAAAAAGGAAAATATAATTTGAGGATGTGTTATTTCTATATGTCGACTTAATCATAAAGATGTAGGAGGAAATCCTACAACACCTTTTGGCCCCTTTAATCCACCCTCACATCCTTTTACTTCAGGTTTGTGAGAATTTTATCTGCATCGAGCCATTAACTATGAATAACATATAATTGACTTGATGTACACTTATGAATCATGTTAGAAAACAGTTTGTTCAATTAAAAACCTGTGTCACTTTCTAGTTTCCTAAAAGTCAATGCACACTTTACTAATGATAAAAATGACATTTCCATTGAACTGCACCATAAAAAAGCTGCAAACATGTTAGTAAAATTGCGATCATATTGGTTATTTTTCTTAGTGAAAGAAATGTCAAATATTGCAGTAGTAAATCTTACACAATTTCTTGCAAAAAAACTATGATCAGTGTTTATTGCAAGTTAGTGTGAAAGAAACCACTGCAAGTATTTTAATTTATTCAACTAAACATTGCCCTGAATCTTTCTGAAAATATTGCTATTGTTTTCCACAACTTAAAACTCAGGATTTTTTTATGGTCCTCGGAAGCCTGTTGGGCCCTCCTGAGTTCATTTCAGTGCTTTTCATGGCATCTAGAAGACTTTCATTTTTTGCCATTTTTTCTGGTATTTTTCTAGTTTCATATAGGTCCTACGATATTATTTATGAAAGGTTTTATGTAAACATACTTTTGGGGTTTCATAATGTTTTAAAGTTCCGTGGCTAATTAAATTGGGCAAACACTGCTATGGAGTATATACTAGATACTAATAGTAATTCAAGGCGTTTGGAATGTTGTACAGGCTGTTTGTCTTCTAAGATAGACCGAAATCATTCACTGGTGCATACCACCTCAATCATAACACAATTTCATTCACATTTACCTAATGATAATGTCAGTAACTCAGTGACATTATAACTAATGTCCTAACATAAGTACACTCATATAAAAGTGGCATTGTGTTTATCTTGACTATTCTCATGCATGGTACATTTGATTGTCCTTCTATCAACTAAAGTTCTGTTTAACTTGACAGATATGCATAACTGTCTTAAAATATAAAATGAAAATCGTAGTTACAATCTAAATTTTGAATTCAGCTGAAAATAAGATTCGTTATTGGTTTGAATCTGAATGAAATTAGTGGCTTTGAACTTGACAATGACAAGAATAACGATGCCATTTCATGGATTTCCTTGTTTTTGTGTGTGTGTATTCCTAAAATATTCTTTTGAGTATGTTTAAGTTCTATTATCAGAATTAAGAGTGAATCATTTTAATGATAGAAACTACCAGGAAAAAAATATATTTAACCGAAAAAAAAATTCAGTTTTAATCGACCAAATGAAACTTGCTGTGTTTACTTACTTGTTTACAACATTAATAAATATTAAAGGTTTTTTTTAAGTATACAACTCATGAACGGGAAGAAAAGAAAGTCACACTTGATGGACTTAAGTTTGAATGATGGACGGATAAAAAAGTAACCACTTGTAAATGAGCATAAAAACTCAAAAAGAAAACATAGATGAAGGGGCTGAGTGGACATGTCTGTGGCGGCTGAGTGCACACTTATTCACAAAATGTTTTAAGTAGGGCTTATAGGAGAGATAGAAGCTGAAAATCAACGAACCAAACTACTGGACTCGTGCAGAAACGCGTGCCAGTAGGATACTTGTTTCAGAAAATGGCACTCAACCAAAAAAAAAAAAAAGTAAAATAATCTATATAAAAAAAAGGATTTCAAGCATACAATGCATTTCTTCAATGGATTCACATATTAAAAAGCAGGATCTAATAATTGTGCTGAGACAACTCTTATGAATCAGAGATATATTATTATTTTTATAAAACCATTTTTCTGTTAATTATTAAATAACAGGAAGACCCAAGTTGCTGACAAATACAAGAATTTTTTTGTTCAGACTACTCTTTAGTAAATTACAGTCAAAAGAAACTTCACAAATTGTATTGAGGATGTTATTCTTTTGACAACATCCTTTTGTTATAATTGCAGGTGACTTTAAAGGTTTTCATTCAAAAACAGAATATTTTTTGCACACATTTTATCCTGTGAATTTTCATTGCATTTTGCATTTTTACTTCTTTCTGTCTTGTTTGCATGTTTACGAGAATTATTTTGAGCTCTGTACAATGGTTAGCAATATTTGTGAGTAAAAAGTAGAAAATGCGCTCTCTTTACGATGATGGTGTTCCCTGTGTATTATTTATTTGTTAGGCGAAGAAGGGGAGAGGGGAATTCAAATTAAATCCCGGAAAAAGCAATTTTGTGCAAATTTACAAGAATATAGTAGGACCATCATTAGAACATATAATTTTATATACAACCACCCACTCTTATGATTCAGGGTAAAGGACTATATGTTATACTGTATGTACAGAAAGAGAGAAAGATAGAAAATGGACTGAGATGTAATTGCCACAACACAGGAAAAGGAAATTGCACAGACTGCATGAGAATTTTACAAGTTTTTCATGGTATTGTGGCTCAAATGGGTTAGGTAGGTCAATGTGAAGTTGTGGGTGTATAAAGCTCATTTTAGGCTTTAAGCTTTTGTATAGTTATTTATATACTGATAGTGAAATATCAGAGAAACAAAAAAAAAAAAGGATTAAAAATACAAAGGATAAAAAATTAAACAAGGTAAATGTCCACAAATCTACCACACCCTCACTATCCAAAATACACTTTTTCACAAGAAAATATTCTTTCACATAAACTTTAAACCACTTTTCCCATAATTTTTTTTGAGAAATTATTATTTTAAGCTTTAACTAACAAGTGAAGGTAAGTTTACACCTGACACATTACACAGACATACAACAATAAAGTTCTAGGATTAAACCAATAGCTTGACAAAATTCCTGCTGCATACACTTTTGCTGTTAAGATATTTTATCAATAGTTGATTTTGTAATTTATTTGTTATTTTGCGTTATAGGCGCACAACGCTAAGTAGAAATTGAAAATGCGTTAGAAACTAGAATGGTATCTGAATTACTTAAACGTATTTTCATGTTGATATATTTTAAAATAAATTTTAGATTTATAAAAAAAAAATATCTTCTGAAAAAAGAAATCAGATCTGAAACTTTATTGTAAAACCACGTATCGCGAACAGAGGAAACCCATCTCAAAATCTTTCTTTTATAATTCTGTTCCAACATATAAAATATAAATTAACTGCAAATATAGTAGAGAAAAGCATGACAGTAGGAACTGTACTGTTACAGTCTTGCATGGGATGTAGTGCATGCATTTGTACAATTTGACAATCATCTTTGATCATAACTGGTTTTGTAATTGATGCTATCATGATCATAACATGCCTGCTAGGCCGTAACTTCAACATTCTAAAGAAATTCCAACTTTTAAAAAAAAAAAAGAGGAAGAACCTTGTCAGATTGTAAAGACGAGTTTTTTTTTTGGTCGTGAGATAGAAATTCTAAACGCATTTGACCATCATGATAGACCTTGTTGTAGCCATACACACGTTCACTGCCACAATAATCCCAATAAATGCATCATGATGATGATGCTCTCCACGTAAAAAAAAACCAGCTTTTTGTTAATGCTTTATGTTCTCATTTTTAATGCTTTTCACGCTTGCTACACGCTTAGCACAACTGAACATGTAGTCGTGTGCGGCATCAAGTAGCTGGCTACTTACTACATAAGAAATCTGCCAGTCAGTGATTGAAGGCCCACCTGTTTTCGGATGTTTATCACAGTGGCGCCTACCTTTAAGTTAAGCAAGACAGAATACATGATGTGTAGCTGCTAGCACAATAAAGAGAAATTGCAGTTATATTATTATTGTCAAGCCATAAAATAAAAGGATTTGAGTTCTTTATATTTCTTAAACTGACTTTATTTTAAAATATATCAACATTTAAAAAAAACCCTTAAGTGATTGAGTTAACATTCTGGTTTCTAAACTTTTTTTTTTAATTTTGCTCTAAAAAACAGAATCAGAATTTGAGGGGCATTGTCACTTTTTAAACCACCTTCAAGGTAAAATGCATAATAGTGTTTAAAATTATCCACAAAAAATAAATACTTAGGCTATTCAAAAACTTCCCGAAATGTAGTTAATGTCCTTATGTACTTAAAACCATTTTTTAAGGGAACAGCCAGAAATCTCACGGTGCAAGGTTGGTTAAAATAGAGAGACTCCGACACGACTGCGATTAGTTTAGGCCAAACAGTTCTGATCTGCATTTGCCGCTCAAGCACTGTTGAAGCTGCAACATTCTGCCAAAACACGTCGACACGTCCACATTAAACTATCCTGTGGCACAATTGGTAAAGCAGTCAGTCGAGCCGGTTCATACTTAGCATTCATGATTATGAAGATCGATGTCAGCTAACCACAAAATCTTCCGGGAACTTTTTGAATGCATTAGTATTGACATTTGGGAAGTGGCAAACCACATGTTGCATATTATAAATAATAATGAACTCATTAGAAAAATAGGCAAAATGAATATCATTAATAGAAAAAAAATACATTTATAATAATAATTCTGTGAAGTCCAATGCAGCACCTGTATCGATTTTTAAAAAGCCAAAATGTATTTGTATCGAACTACCGAATATGGTCCGTCGGATCAGAATTATGTAAACGTAGAAGAAAAAAAAGCTTAAAAGGTGGTTTTAATGAGTGAAAGTCTTCGACCTCTAATTTTTGTGTATTTCAGAAGCAAAATTATAAGAAACTTGAAAGCGTTTTAGAAACTAGAAAGAGTAGCTCAATTACTTAAGGATGTTTTCATGTCGATATCATTTAGAATCATCAATTGTAAATTTATCAAAGCTTTTAAAAATAATCTTATTGTTAAATGATACTGTTAAATGTTTTACTGGTTCACTGAACTCAAAGCATTACAAAAAATTCATTGGAAAATTTGTGAATTTCGCTTAACTAAATGGGGACCTCCTAATAGTTTTACTTCACTGTGGCTCAAATTCAAGAAAGAAAACTTAACACAAGAATTTAACTCTTGAACCCTCTACACAGGGCTAAAAAAAAGTCCTGCCTTATTTAGTACCATAAAGTTTAACAGGGGGGGGGGGTTATATGACGAAACCCTGCTTAGTAGGTGGTTCAAGTTGAAAACAAGATTTTTTGAATTTGAGCTGAAGAATTAAAGCTTTAAAACCTAACATAAATTACGTATAAATTTGGTAAGTATGAAATTGAAAGAAATCACGAAGGCGTTGTTTCAATAATCATTGCATTTGATACATAAGCCTTTAGCACCAAAAAAATCCACTTAAATATTAATGTTATTAATATTTATATTTGCCTAAAGCCTTATAAAAGTCTTATAACTTTATTGCCACGCCTATACTTTCAATTTGTGGCTACCTAGGCCACCTTAGAGATAGGAAAACCCGCATTATTTGTCCATCAATTTGTAATGCCCCCAAAGAGAAACTTCAAAATTGTTTATATTAGCAACATGAAATTTAAAAAAAAAAAAGCTTTCGGGCTATTAAGAAAAATATAATGCAATCTAAAATCGTTACCTTTACTACACGTGGTTCTGTTGACGTGTGTGATGATCCCAAACGTTTCCTAGGAGTTAGCATTGTTTTCATTTTGTCTAAACTCCGTTCAATGCTACCAAACACCCCTTTACTGCTTGAATCGGAAGCTTTGAACACGTTCATGCGGTTAAATCTGTCGGGTGTTTTGGCTACGAGATGACTTTGATCCAATTCACTATCAATCGACAGAGCTCTGTATAAGAAAATAGGAAAGCCATATAAATTAGTTATTGCTTTTTCATAACAAATACTTTATATTCATTAGTTAAGTTCGTGTATTAAATAATTTTTAAATTATGAACGAATTATTGCGGTGTTATTTTATAACCTTTTAATTCCCCTATTTTGTATTTGTTTGCTTTTGGATTAGTAAAATCATATAATACATTGGTATTATTAGGATATAATTAAATTCTGGATCCTGATTTTGAAGTGTAAACGTCTATTGAACTACGGTTATTCTTTTAGAAACAAAATTGAAAAAAAGTTGAAAGTGTTTTAGAAACTAGAAGGGCAGCACTATTAGTTCGAAAATGACTGATGAAATGAGCGGAGGATATTTGTAATTTTTGTCTATAAAATGTGTATAAGTGATTGAGCTACTCTTCTAGTTTCTTTTAATTTTGCTCCTGCAAGACATAATAATAACCTGAGGTAAAAACTTAGCTGTTTATAAAAGAATTTAAAATAATTATTAGATGTATTATTTACAAATCGGTGAATTTTGACAATGAAAATTTAAAAATAAATTTCACAAGAACTGAAAGAGATGTAAATGATATATCTCTTGAATTCAATAGGTTTAAAATGTCTTCATTTCTGAAGTAAATTATAAGCAAAACTTTATTTAAATAAAAATTTCAAATTTCTACAAACACAATTAATTATATATGTTTAGGTACTACATTAGAACAGTGGATAAAAAATTAAGTTAACCAACTTTATTATAAATAACTATAAAATATGATTTTTTTTAAAATCAAATGTCATTTACATGACTAGTTACAGACAAACAAGACTTGTCAAAAAAAAATAATAAAAAGCCTCAACCATGAATACAAAAAAAACAAACATGTGATGTTATCAACAACTTCCTTTTCCTGTCAGTTGTTTTATTTTTAATTACTGTAATTTAGGCAGCAGAGACATTGCAGGTAGATAAAATATACATTTTGAAAGATGTATCGTTTCATACCTCTCTGAAATGGTTCATATTTAGTACAATAATGTAGACTAGCTATATTTCACTTTCTAAAATAAAATTCTGGAATAAAAGTACAGTACAATGTGTATACCTCCATTGTAAAGGTTGGAAAAAAACTAGCATATAATAATGGCAAGAATAGAGTCACATTGCGCAAACAAGCAAAATTACACAAACATATTTTGTTTGTTTGTTGCTTTTTTTTATTTACCTGTTCCCATTAAGTTTGTATTTATTATTTGCCATCAGTATGAAATATGGATTGTATAGTTTACGTTTATTGATGTTTTGTTGTGCAGTTTGTCTGAAAAACATGTCAGTAAATTGTCATATCTAACTCATAACTTTTTAACAGTCACAAAAACAAATCATAAATATTATGACAAATGATGTCATATGACTCATTGATTGGTGTACAGAATAATATGACAGTTATAAAATAATAGTGCACAAGCAATGGCATCACAAGGTATGATTGTCACAGTTTTACAACTGTTTCTGTAATGAGGCCAATGGTTTTTACGTATTCAAGAAAGGTTCCGTTGAAATGTACATTAACTCACATATAATTTCCAACACTGATAAACTCTGTTTAAAAACAATTAATAAACCAGGGGTTTTCTGTATTAAACCCTTGATCAGAGTAAGTTGACATGCCTATAGTTTCCTTCTTGAATTTGCCCTATGAGCATGTCAACTTTCAAACAGAAATACAAGTGATCACTGATCATAAATAGATTGTTGGTTCTCTGAATATAGTAGGATTACATTTGTTTGAATTTGTTAGTCTTTAACCCTTGGCATATCTGACAACAGACGTTAGTCATTTTATGTCATTATACATCAAACAATTGTTTACCAAGTCTGCTTCAATATACCCACAAGTCAACAAAAAAAGCTCAACGTATTTGACTGACTATAAATATATTTGCACATGACAATTGTGACTATTGTTTGTTTGGATTTAGAAATGATGATTTTTGTATCAATAAACACAAATGACTTTGATATGATGATATAAAACTCTTTAAAAGAATTAAAATAGACATTAGAAGTCACTTATGATCTGATGATACTTAATGAAAAGTACTGACCATTTCATATTATATAGTGTGTTGTAGAGTTCGATCAGAATTGAATGTAGGCTTAAAATCTCTCTCTATACAGGCACCAATAACAGCCAACATCAATAACAATATTCTTTGTAATGTTCCAAGATGTACAAAGAGATCATAAAAAACAGTGGCATTTTGAGATTGCAATTGACAATGAACATTTTGTACGAAGAAATGTGGGTGGTACATTGTTAAGCCATCCATGAAATGCCAACTGGTAGAGAGACTTACACATATTACAGAAACCCTCTTATAATTTATAAAACAGCTAGAAAGAGGGGTGAATAAAATCACAACAATACACCTACTGTATATACTATATGTAGACAGTGGCTAGGGGCCAATATTACTGGGCTGGTTACATAGAAATATAGTCCTTGTTTTCAATCATACATGTTACCATTGAAATGCAAATCAGGAATAGATAAATGAGTATTAAAGCTCGATTCCCAATAGTACCATTACTCTCTGTTGGCCATGTTCACATGTATGTACAGTATGTATAGTAGTAGCCTTTTATACATCTCAGTTGCTGTAATGTGATAGCTTTATAAAGAGTCATCTGCTTGTTAATAAACTTGTCACTTTTGATATCCAATAATTTGAAATAAAAATATATTATGGGTTTTATAGAGTATATACATGTATATAACCAAAGGTCTTTTGATTTTACACAATTGATGACTATATACAGTGAACATCATTCAGAATATTGGATTCAATTGTATAAAAACCACAGAATGAAATATATAGAATTGTGTTATGTTTTTTACTAACTGCCCCGTAGATCATCAGTTCATTCTGTAATATATGCCAGATGGTTGTAAATATAGTCAGAATTCGAAATACAAATTTTAGTGTCAAGTGTTCAATAAAATATTGTTATTAACTTAATTATTCTAAATTGATGCGCATTAAAAAACAAATAAGTTTTCATTTCTTTATTTCTGCAACTACAATTGATAAACATTTCAAAAAAAATCTTAGCCTACAGCCTATGTACAATGTTTTGAATAGTTGTGTGTTTTGTGTGTGTGTACAAAATAGTTATTTTACAAGCAGTCAAGTTACTTTTTGTTAGAAAGATCAATCATCATTTATGGGAGACACAAACAGACGAAAAAGATAAAAAAGAAAATGGTCCAGGTGATGAGAGCAAGAATTGAACCAATAACACCATAACGAGTTGTTAATCCTTCATTCATTCCTCCCATAAATTGTTGAGCAAATGCTTTTCCATGTTCCACAGTATCAGTCACATCTTTTGTATCGAAAGCCTAAGACATGATAGGTAAGTTATATTTCTTATGCTAAGTGTAGAATCTGCTAAAGTCGGAGTTAGAAAATATCAAGTTACCATGATATTTTTAATATATAAATCATAATATTTTAATATATATCCTATAAAATGTTTTAACCTAAATTCCCACCGTTTATTCCATCTGTTTGCAATTCTGATTAAACCATACGTGTATGCTGAATAACATTATAAGTTACACAAAAGAGCAAATTATGTGAAAGTATTTTATTTGCATTTGGTCTTTATTAATTTTAGAAAATGACAAAATGGTGGCGCGCTTATTAATTTGTTAGAGTATATTTTATAAATATGGCTGTTAAATTTTTAGTTTTTTTTCCAACATTGTGCAACATTTTGCAGATATAGAGGATTACTTTGTGTAAAATTACAATAATTATTACAGATACGATATAATGTATATCATATATATATATATATATATATATATATATATATATATATATATATATATATATATATATATATAAAATCATGTTTTGTTATAAAAAATGTTTGCAAACATTTTTGAACTTTCATAAATTAATAGCAAACCAATACAATTTTAAAGTTATTGATTACTTACTGAGACATATGTCACAATAACCAGAAGAGATACAGCGGCAAAAATTGCAACCTTCATTTTGATGTAACTGTAGTTTTGTTAGCGAAACTTGTTACTAAACCTTTTAGTGAGATGGTGCAGGCTTTCTGATGGATTCTTCAGTCCATTGCGGTCCTTTTATACTCTTAGTAGAAAACATTTCAAATCTGTTTGTTCCAATGTCATATTAGTAAAGATATGACGCAAATTAGTAATAATATTAGCTAGTGTCCTACTTTCCTATAGGGAATATCAATCATAGAAAGTTTTAGAGAGGGTTCGACGGAAAATTGTTGTTTTTTAATAGTTGTGTGTATAAACAAACAATTTCCTCCATTTCTACAATATTTTAACAAGATTCTCCACATATTGGACTCAAAGGTTTTGCTTTCTAGTTTACCTATTTATTCAAATATTATATTAAAGGGTGGTGTTTAATGTATAAAACCTATGGTCAATACTTGGCATATCTCGTTAGAATAATTGTTTGCTGGGCTTATAGATTAAACACCATCATTTAATACATTCTTTGATTATGTTTGGCCTTTCTAGTTAAGAAATAATGATCAGTAATGTAAATTTGTAGCATGAATTACTAACTTTGCTCATCTAAAAAAATGGTGATACATTTTATATCTTCATGAAAAATTTCTGAATTCAATTGTATTTTTTTTTTAAATTTGGTTCAAGAACAACATTTATGTTGTTTTACATTTTGTTTTCATAAAATTAACTGACACAATAATAATCCATACAAGAATGACCATTATTTAGATAGTAATACATATGTAACATGGGAATTTACATCAGATAAACTCCACAATATATTTAAATATTAATCATATTCAACTAGAAAAACATCATCTGTGTTTTAACAGATTTCCTTTGTTTTTTTTAATACATTCGATTGAAATATGATGAGGTAGAGGCATTAAACATACATGTGTATGTGAATTCCAATAAACATTCACTTATTTATATAAATCATGTGTTTACAAATCATGTGCCATTAATCCAAAATCGTTTATATAGATTTAGCTTAAGACAATATTCATATGTATGAAATGCACACATAACTTGAGCACAACATTCTATAGACCAGTGATTCCCAAAGGGTATGCCGTGAATTTTGTTAGATGTGCAGCAATGAAGCTCATTTATTTAACAAGAGAAACAATATACATGTAAAACTTTTGATTCTTGGATTAAAATAATGTTGGCTCATCTCGATCAATAACGTAAGTCACTAATTTAGCTTCAGTTTGTTTGAAGCTTAAATAAACTGCGAGCAAACAGTTTAGTTCTAACAGAATCAGCTATAAAATAACATCAAACTAGAGAATAATGTCGGTTTTGTATTTAACTGCGTTTATTTGTAATAAATAATGGGCTTTTATGTCCAATAATACTTTGCTCAAAGTATATTTGGCAATATGTAATCAATACATATTGTTGTTTCAGTATATTATTTGAAATAGAAACCTACATTGTATAAAAATCTGGAGCCCAGCCTAGCCCTTGAGACTTATACTATGCCCACAAAGCCCATGGGCCTTTAGCATAAAACTGCCGATCCAAGCCCAGCCCATGGGCTGTGCTGGGCTTTTGCAAAAGCACACCATTCCATGGGCTTTATGTAGGTCTCTTATTTCCATACTAAATGGTTCACAAGTTCAAATGCTTTCCTAGAAAAGAAACTGCCCCGTTTAATGGCTTTAATATGTTTATTTTATTGATGGGTCAGTGAGGGAAATGTGTGAAATATGTGGGAAATATGTGATTCAGTTCTATACGTTTGTAAAGAATCCCATAAGAGAAATGATCAAACGCGTTCCAAACCCGTGAAGCCCACGGAGCCTGCAGGCTCACAACGACTG
The DNA here is from genome assembly GCA_036925085.1 of Brachycybe producta. NCBI lineage: Eukaryota > Metazoa > Arthropoda > Diplopoda > Playtdesmida > Andrognathidae > Brachycybe > Brachycybe producta. Next base: position 2,109,646 of record JAUPFP010000004.1, read on the forward strand.
GGCTTTTGCAAAAGCAAACCGGCCCATGGGCTTTATGTAGGTCTCTAATTCGAAATGTAGTTTCTCAATCGTTGAAAAAGTCTGTGTTAAAAAATCTCCGATTTTGTTGCGACTTGCGAGTGGTAGGCTTTTAATAACACAATTAACTTTTGTAACGTCGTTTTTGTCCACATACTGTTGATTATATACAGTATCATGTAGCTCATTATAGTTGGTAAGACTTAGAGGCAACATTTTTTTTTATTATTATTAAGTATACTGTACACCAATAATATACTAATTAGTAATTATATTTTTAATCAATAGGGCCCTAGATAGCCTACATTTATTTTTAAATTGTTATTAGCGGGCAAATTAGTATTGAAACATCGCCATTTAAGTTAGAAGAAAATATCTTAAAACTCTAATGGCATCTCTTTCAAATTCGCTTGTTGATAAACACGTTTACATCACTGGTGGGTAGCCTATTATTGGTCCATTTTTCAATCCCTCAGGCATTAGCTCCTAGTCTCATGCATCTTTTTTTCTAAGCCTTTAAGACCTAATTTAGTTTTAAGATATAATTAGTTGTGTAGGCTATGAAACCACATTTTATTAGCGGTATTTGTTGAGTAATTACTGCACTTGCAAATAAATGCATATCTGTTTTTTTCTACTTCTCAAAATGACTCTCTGCAAAAGTCATATAACTTGCAAAATAAGAATCTGCTGTAAGTTCTTATTTTATGAGTCAAAATATCATCTTTAAATGAAGAAAACTTTCGGTTAATTACATGTTTTAATTTTCTAAAACCAAATTAAATGGCTGCGTTTTGAGAATTTCAAAACGGTATCTAGAGAATCTGTGAAACATCGTAGAATAACCCATAAAACACTTTATATATTACAAATTGCAATGTTTGTGTTTTCAAAAAATACAGGTATTGTTTAAAGTGGTGAACTGCTGCAAACGTACTAAAACGTGAATCTTAAGTACTTACTAGTTTTAGTCATTTACAAAGAATGGAAACTGGATGTGATATTTTGAACGCAAACTGTGTCATTCATCAAAAGTCACATTTCATATGTAAAGCTTTTTTATATGTAATAATACACCTTATAAATATCTTCACGCTCTTATGAAAAATAAAACATTTAACTTAACTTTAACTAAATGTGCATAATAAATGATAGTACACTTCATTGCAGCCAAATAATCCGCCAGTAGAATAAAAAAAGCTAAGGACCTAAATATGAAAAGTCATAGTGCTACCAGTGCTATATGAGTTTGCGAACCATTTTTAAACGCAAACCATCATCTTAGCGAGCAAAGCGAGCGTGAAATTTTTGTGAAATGTTTTACGAAAATTGCCAATGAACGTAAAAAAATGATTTAACAAACTTAAAATTGTATGCAAATAATTTCGCTATTGGTAGTTACATTACAAATTTTTTAAAAAAATTCCCTGACTTTCGCGGATTTTATTTTTATTTTGACAACATTCAAAGTTTATTTCCACAACATTATCTGATTTTTCTTTAGGTTTGCCCAAATTTCATTGCAAGACTTCATGAAAATACCACAATGAAACTGGTATTTGTTTATTTTACGTTGTTTTCAGTCTAATTATTTCACTATTAGTAAGATAACTACGATTTATTTTAAAATTTAATACAGTAGAGTGTAGAGATGTGTAGTAGTAGTAGTAGTAAGCGTATTGGTATCACATTGGATCATCCTGTATCGTCATATATGTACAGTATATGTATCTATGTTAGCAGCATAATCCATAATATGCGATTAGACAACCATTTATTATAAAAATATGACAGGATACTTTTTCCCCTTCATTTTTTTGAGAATGCCAAAAAGAAGAGGAAAGTGATCGTTCATCGAAAAGAAGAGAAATAATGACGGCTAATTATCATTTAAATATAAATGCCAATGCAAGCATGAAATCTACTTGGTTACGGTCATCCATTTTTATCTTAAATAGATGACCTGACAGATGAAGACTGTCCCTCAAATCTACTCAGTCATTTTCCTCCTCTCAATTCAGTCTCCTTCGATAATACAATTTCTCCATAGTTGTTGTTTTTTAGTCATAAAAATAACGATAACTATTTTAAAAACAAAATCTGTTCTTTTTCCTTTGTTAAATTGTGATAATCATACCTTATGATGTCACTGCATGTGCGCTATTATTTTATGACTGTCATATTATTCTGTACACCAGTCCTATGACAATAATTGTTGTATTTAAATTTTTTAATTAGTTAAAAAGTTCTAAGATAGATGTGACCATATATTATCACATGAAAGTCTTATTTTCTTTTTTTTTTTGTAATAACATCTTTGGTTTAGTCTTTTAAAATTAGCAGTTTTGCATGACTAGGGCCCTAAGTATACTTACGTTTTGTGATTTTCCTTGTATAATATAAATTCAAAACGATAAAAAGAAACATCTAAAATGTTTCTAATAATATTTCTAACTTATACTCTGTAGATAAAAGTCGATCATTTTTGTTCTTCAAAAATACCATTACGAAAAAAAAAAATGAGCCCATTTAAATGCATGTTAAGACATTCTTATTCAGATAAGTACTAAAATTCTAATAACAGCATATGAATATTAAACAATGTATTTCATATTTGAAACCCAATTTCATATATTATGTGATCGATATATTTATGAAAGATAACCAAAAATAAGTGTTGTTTTCAGTAGTGGTAGTTGTTTTTTATATACAAAAGGAGGAGGAGGAGGAGGGCCACAAATACATGATTGAGGTCAAAACATGAGCCACCATCATTTGTTCTTTCTTTAAATAACCACAGTAAAGTGTAGTATATGGGGGAGGGAGGGGGCCCTTACTTACACTGGTCGATACAAACCACAAGATTATACACAAACTCAAAAGAAAAAAATGACTTCTTGTTTCTATACATTTACCATTTATATGTATTTTTTTGTCTCTCCTATACATAAGAGAGAAACAAAAAAAGTAGAATTTGGAGGGCAAGTTGGTAACAACAATATAGGCGCATGGTCACGGCATGTGTTATGCCAAGCGTATCGAACTCATATTCTGGTACAATATCCTCCAAAAACATTGTCTACGCCCACAAATTTCATCTCCATTTCAACCCGAAAAAAATGTTACATTATAAGGCACATATTATACTCACTATTCCAATACCATCTGTGATACTAAAGTTTTGAGAATGATGATGATATACATGTACATTTTGCATGATGGTTACAACAAACAATGGCCAACGATATTGCCAGTTTATATTCAAGATTTGTACATTATATGAAAACCCATTTTTATGTGTGTATTCTTGTATAACTTTTATGAAAAAAAAAAAAAGAATGCATTTTAATGTGTTTTCCATTTCTTTTTCAAGGATAAGTTAGCAAAACTACTGTAGGTTTAAAATGAAAATGAAAGGAATTGTATGAAAATATAAAAGGTTTTTTCACCCCTTAAGGTAGGCAAACAATGAAAGCACACTCAGAGTCAGTGAAAATAAACGCAAAAATGTTGCGCAGTAATTACCCAAAAGTAATCGAATTACTGTAATTAAGTTACTTTTTTTTAAAAAAAAGTAATTATTAATTCAAAATATTACTTTTGACTCCTTGTGATTTATAATTGTAATTATCATTTCTGATGAAAAAATTCAATTACTTTATAATTTTTTTTAACATTTGTTTTTTGGCTTTTCAACTATTTTTGTTCTAAAATAACTCAGAACTTTGAATTAAATGTCATTGACTATTGTCTAATAGACTGATACGCATGTGGGTATTACTGTTCTATTATTCAGTTTTGTAATTGTTATTTTTGAAATTGTTTTATTTGGCGATAAATCAATTTTCATTATCATCTAATTTGTAATTGTAAAGTAATTCAAAAACGTTGAAAAAAAGTAATTATAACTAAATTTTTAAAGTTTGTAATTGTTGTTAATTACTTTAAAAGTTACTTTGTTCCAACGCTGGAATTATTGCTAAATTCTATTTAAAAAAGACTAATATATTATAAAAATGTTTTCTTACTTTTTGTTGGCTTCCAGTGGTGCTAAATTTGTTGCAATTGTTGTAGGCGTAGTTCCCAATTCGTTCAATTGTGTATCAACAGATCGAGAAGGGCTTAGTTTTCCGTGAGCTATATTAGAAATTAAAATATAAAATTAAAGACTTTTAGTTTTAACAGTTGTAAATGAATATATATCCATCATTTGCAAACAGCGACACAATGCAAAAAAATTATTTTTCAAGTGTTTAATGATTTCAATTGAATTCAAATTCTTTGATTATATTTCGACATTACTTGCAATTAATAAGTGTAATTACTGAATGACACTTGCGTCGTTATTCTTGTTAATATTACACTTCTTTGTGAGTTCATTTTCTTAATGACTTGTTCCACTAGTCTCACAAATGAGCGATATAATAATGTATATAATCTTTAAAAAATATTTCAAATATTTTATAGTTGCTTAACATTTTATCATTTATAAACTGCTTCATAAAAAGTTTATTTTCAAAGATAAAATTAAAACTATCATTATTGAATAAACTTCATTTGTGGTGCTAATAGCCTCATTTAAAAAAAACCATTCACTTTATACAACTAAAAATTAACTATTTAGGTAACTTCTTAAAAATGGTCCTTCTTCTCTTTAACTGTTTTAAATTTTTGAAAACCAGTTCATCAACTTCATCCATACGAAGTATCTGAATGCATTTAAGGAATTAGGGGTGGTGTTGGGAGGAATAACACATGATAGATTAAAGTGATTGGTTTGTAACTCAATTTCAGTTAAGAAGACAAGACTATATTTAAGATACATGTATGATATGATATTGGGCGGATGATTTTGAAGAAGAATAGTGAGTTTGAAAAAATAAATTTCTAACTTTCCGTCATTGTTGTCTTTCAAGTACATATATATATGAGCAGTCATCCATATAAAGCGTCATTTTGTAATACAAGTTCCTTATTTCTCATGATTAATTACATTGGTTGGCTTTAAGTTTCTTACTGTCAACGTTTTTTGAGACACACAAGCCAAGATAGATGAATTCATAGTTGGGGTATCATCATATATATGTATAGGTTTATACTTAAACTTCAACAAAAAAAGTTTTATGGAATGAGAAAATGGAAACAAGAAACACAATAACATAGTTTCCTTTCTGTGTTCAACGGCGTGTGTTTTTCTTATTTTATGGTTAACGTCAGCACTTTTGAATAGTTTTCAAAATATTGCGGACTGAGAACGTTTCTATTTAGTGTTGTCCACTTTTTCAGTCATTTTTGGACTTAAAATACAATGATTAAAAAATCCTTAATAATTAAAGCTAAAACTTCGCTAAGTGATAACTTCTGAAAGAATTCTAGTCTCTAAACGTGTTTTTTTATTATTGAAAAAAGCATAATTTCTTGTAATTATTAATAAATTAATAATCTGTTACCAAATTTAATAATTAAATATTTGTCAGTTTGCTAAAGAAAATTGCACAGACAGTATGGTAGGCAAATGCTACTTCTATTATTTTATACCAGTGCTTCAGTAAATAGGGAACTGTCTTAGGCTGGTTCAGTCCTTTGCTAGGACAGATTCATATTATTGGTCTTTTTTTCCTAGAGTTATAAGACAATGGAACTCTCTTCCTGAGGCAGTGGTGAATGGGGATAATTTTGTTTTGTGGGATTGACATTTGTATATTCATTTTGTTTTGATATATGTGCATGTATATGTGCTTGACAATGTTTAATGCTGCATGTGGACTCTTATGTCCCTCTGCCATAGGTCTATTTGGCCGCTAGCAGAGAACTAATTGTAATTGTACACTTGTCACATATTTTCACATTGAACCCTGTACAAAAAGAGTTTAAAGGTGGAGATATCTGACAAGTATAAAACCGATTAATAAAAAATGAAAATGACATTTGTCAATAAGAAACTAAAATTTAACTTGAAAATTTACTTAGAAGATTGTTTAGTTAAAATTCGTTTAAATAATCCAAATAATTGTTGTGTAAATCATTGTTTAAACTTCAAACTCTTAACAAACGTTTTAGTTACAATATAAACAATTTCGAAGAAGAAAAACAAAACAACGAACAAGAAACTTTTGTTATTGGCTGTACAAATAGAAAAATTCTTGAAGAAACACCAAAAAATAAGGTAAAATTGAGAGAGGAGAATGAGATGAGGTAAAATTTGGAAGCTCAACAGGAAACGATAGTTGTTCAAGTACGTTTGCGGTGAACATACTATAAATTGGACCTCGATAAAACAAAATCGTAAACTACTAATTACATTCCGACAGCAAAAATTATTCAAGAAGCTCACATTGCACCACAAGTCTTATTTTTCTTTCTTTACTCTTTTTTTCCGTGGGAAATTAGTTTAAAAACCCAAGAAATGAGAAATATATTTTTCCATGAGAGCGTCAATTTCGTCTCCCTCTTTGTTAACAAACTCTTAATTTTTTTCTTTTGCAAAAAAAAAAACATAATTATATATAGTAGCTTAGAATAATTAAAGGGTCTATAAAATTACTCAGCTCCGTTTGGTTAGACTTTCAAGCGAAATCATTAATTAAATTATTTTTTATGCCCAGATCTTATGTAAATTACTTTCTTTGAAAAGAGTAATTTATTTATATGTATCTACAGGGTTTTTATTTTCTCTTAAAAGCTTATTATTATAAATTCAATCAATTATATGAAATGCCTATGGTGTGCTTATCTTGGCTAATACAGATTTCATTGTACATTCATTGTCCAAAATAATTATACAAATAAAAATGTCGTATTGTGTAAATATAAAGTGCTCAGCAACATTGTGCAAATTTCAAAAAATTATGTAGTATGTGCCATTTTTAATTTTCGATATATGGTAATATTGTGTAGTCAAAAAGGACGGTACCGTCGTTATGCGTTATCTGCATTTTATACAAACGTTCGACCTTAATTATAAGTTTAATTAAACATTTTAAATAAAATAATGAACATTATAATAACAGGTAATTTGGTAGATCACAACCAGCTAGCTAGTGCAACCGAATACAAATGAATATTTATCTGTTTTGTAATGGTAAAATGAGTTGATACGCTCGTAAAATTATAAATTTCTAATTAATGAATAAGTTGAATAACTTCAGAAATCTTTGCAGGGTTTGTAAAAAAAATGATGGTAAATTCAAACTCCACTCTATATTGTTGTAGAAAAACGTATTCTGAAAATACTAACTAGTAAATACATTAGAATGGAAGCCCTGGGTAAAAAAGACCAATAAATAGCTCGAAAATGCTAAATATCTGTTGTGTTTATTAAAAAAAACTTACAAAATAGATAAAAACAAAATTACCAAACTAATTGCTTTATTTAGTAATATTTATTATGAGTTTATGTTTCAAACGAAATGGTTCTTCTTGTTTTTTGTCTCTGAACCAACATGTTTTAACAACAGCGCCGTTTATGTTGCATCAAGCAAACTTCTAAAATCCTTATGTGTTTTGAATAAATTCAAAACAAGATGAAGATCAACAAACTAAAATGTTTCTTTAGAAGCAATTTACAATCACCCTAAAACCATATGTAAATATTATTTTTCTATTATAAGATATAATAACAATAAAAATATTGACATACTATATAAGATCACATTTGCTGATTCGCAACTTGAAAATCTGTGACCTGGACCAAAAACCAGAACAAGTGAACCCCCAACTACGAACATAATGTGTTCTTTGAAATGTGTTTCTATGTTGAATTTATTTTTTTCATGCGCATCATCATAAAAATGTTTGTAAACGTGGAGTTCTGTATTTCTTTAAATGATTTTGGAAGCCGCAATTTATTAGTCTCTACAATGTGCTTAAATACGAACTGCTTGTTTCTCGACTGTTCGGAAGTTGGAGTTCGCTTGTACAGCGGGGGAAAACCCAGAAATCTGTATTTTTAAATAAGCGAGACTGGTGCTAACATTCTTAGTAGAAAGTGACTGATTAGAAATTAAAACTGGATTCAAAGTTCTATACTGCAATACATAATCTCTCGATTTTTCTGAACCATCCAGAAAAGGTTTTGTCCCAAACAATGAATAAACTGGAATCATAAACTGTAAATAGGTCACGCCAATTCCTTAACAAGGGTGGCAATGCAAAATTTAAAACAAAGCAAAGAGAAGAAAGTAAGAAACAAGAAAACTTTTTAAAAAAATTTCACTCACTTTGAAATAACAGTGGACAATTAGAATTTTGAATAAGAGTATCGCCTCCAGATGGTGTTTTCTCTTTTCTGGCTTTCCTAGGAGTCGGAATTCGTGGCTGAACAAAGTTCTCCTTGTCCGCATTCTTCTTATTCGACCTTTTCGGAAGAAGTGACTCTCGTAACACGTTACGATCGAACCAATGTTTCTTTGTCGGTGTTTCTGTAGAATTTAGAATAAATTAAATGGGATATCGCCCTTAAAAAAAGTAATTAATAGGTTTGATGTCGGCATTTACCAGTGATAACTTCCGATTTATCGTCCCATTTGTTCGAATCGATAGGAGTGAGGCCAAGATCACTATCAACATCGAATGTAGTAGTTTTGATGTTGCTATCCGAAGAAGTTTGAGGCGGAGACGGAAGATCAGACGACAACAACTCCATTGACAAATTTCTATTGCAACTCTTTTCACGAAAAAACAAACAAAACACGTATACTTTTAATTACGAAAACTGTGGTGATTTTATTATGATATTATTTTAAATAAGTTCTTTCACCTTAAGTTCGTTGTCAGTCCTTACATTTCTCGTAATTCTAACCGGCAGTCCCTTGCGCTTCATATTTAATAGTATGAAGTAGATGGACGTGATGTAATTGTATCGCCACTTCAATACAAAAGAATGGAATTACTATTTACTAACAGAACTAAGACCCAAATTAAAGAACTTTAACTTGACATTTCTGACACGAATGAAACACCATAAGAAAACCCTCTTGAGGATTTTCTACCATTCTAACTTGTTTCAGGGGGTTCAAAGTGAATGTTACATCTGAAAAAAGTTATTAACTTTTTATACACCCTAGAAATTACTACTAATTGTTGAGTATAAATTAATATATTTAAGATCACTTTCAGTTGGTTTTAATTCTGGCTATTCTTTTAGAAGCAAAATTAAGAGAAACTTGAAAATGTTTTAGAAATTAGAAGAGTAACGCAACACACTTTGTGATCTTTTAAAATGAACGTTCTTATGCAAGTTTAAAAATGATACAACTTTTAAAGTAGATCATATTTTTTTAAAATCTCCGTCTATGAATAGTTTATTTTGAAAGATATCAGCATGAAAATACAATAGTGATTCAGCTACCATTCTAGTTTCTAACACTTTAAATTTATCTTTTGTATATCGCTTCTGAAACGCAGAATAATTAGAGTTCAAAATCATCTGTCCATAAAACAGTCTTAACAGTAATTTGTATGTGTACGATTAACTTTGAATGTATCGTCGTTCGTTCTTTTGTCGTATTCGGTTCCTTCTTTTAAAGTTAAAGTAATTATTCACATGTATTTTCTATTTCAATGAGTTATTACAAGGAAAACGACCAAGTAATTGCAACAAATGAACACACAAACAAATGACACTTTCGTAAGTTATTATTACCAGTAACAGATTCCTTTCCATGACATTCTTTGATCTACCGAAATAAACGGCCATTTCGGTCAGACAATCGTCATCGATGACATTAACCTAAAACAATACGAACTCCATCGTAAGGCAGTTTGAAACAATATGCTTCTCTTTATATCTCACAATCTAGAAAAGCGATACTTACTCCGTACTGACTATCACAATCGACCGGATATCCATAGCCTTCCTTGAGCCACTTGTGATCTAACATTTCTTTGATCGTTACTCGTCGTTTAGGATCCACTCTTAACATCTTTTCGATGAGATCACAACTCGAAGTCGAAAGCCAGACCGGCTTTTCATAAATTCCATTCTAAACCGTTACAAACGTGTTAGTTATCTATGTCTCAATAACGAAATCGATTCAATACCTGTATCTTTTTGTAAAGATGCCCGACGTTATCGTCGTCAAACGGTAGAAACCCACAAAGCAAAGCGTAAAGTAGGACACCCATGCTCCATACGTCGGCCTCGCTTCCAAGATAGTTCTTTCCACTTATTAGTTCGGGAGCAGCGTATGCAGGACTACCGCAACACGTTTCCAAATGGATTGACAAACCACCCTGAAAAATTAAACAAGAATCAATATTAAGAAAACGAAAACACCATTTATATTACAGTGAAAACTTTTTAACATAAAAAGTCGTTTAACACGAAATATTTTTTCGAGTTTTTGGTCCCTTAGAATAGCATAAAAATAATTTTATCACGAAACTTCGAATAATACGAAAAAATATTTTTCGTCATTTAAATTCCGTGTTAAATAGTTTTCACTGCAGTTAACTGATTTTCTACTTTAGGGCGGGCGCAAAGACCGAAATCAATCAACTTCAAATTCTGTTCATCATCTAAGAGAAGATTCTCCTGAAAACAAAAATACAAAGTAACTTAATAACTTTTTGAACTGTCAAGTTATTTTGATTCAGTTACGAACTGGTTTGAGATCTCGATGTGCGTAACCAGAAGCGTGAAGGTAACCGACAGCAGAAACGATCTGTCGGAAAAAAAGTCTCGCTTCGTCTTCATCTAGTTTGTCTTTCTCGACAATGTAATCAAAAAGTTCGCCACCAGGACAATACTTGGAAAAAAATAGAGAATAATTAAAAATTAAGGCTTTTACTCAGGATAAAAGGAGCCTCGGTTAAAACCACTTTCAAACCTCCATGACTAAGAATATTTTTCTAGCATCTTCTATAACTTGAAACAGTTTACAAACATTTTGATGATTCATTTCTTTCAGAGCCTCGATTTCGAGACGAATTCTCGGAAGATCTTCCTATAAAAAACAACAAAATAAGACGATCGGACAAAAAAAGATTAAAAAAAAGATTCTTTCGATTGGGAGCCACTTAGCCTCTAGGTACGAGCTCGCCTCATTGCACGCAATCGTCACAAAATATATAACTTCACAGCCTTAGCTTAGAGGCTCCTAATCGATAATATTTAAGATTGGATTTACAGCAAGCGTTTTCTTATCCATTATCTTGATTGCAACTTTCTCGCCAGTTAGAACATGTTTTGCTAATTTCACTTTTGCAAATCCACCTAAAGTGTTAAAATAAAACAAACAAAAAAAAAACATCTCAGAAAATTTTAATTTTTTTTAAAGTTTATTATAAAACTTTATTACCAGTTCCGATTGTTTCCAATAAAACATATTGGCCATCTAATGCATTGTATTGGATGTTGCTTGACTTCATTTTTCTCTATTTTGTCTTTTAAAAAAGTCTAAAAATAATAAAATCAAGTTACAATTGGATTTTTAGTTTTAGTTTTATTATTTCTTGGCATTTATTTGCGTTTAATGTTTTTTTTTTAATTCTTAGTTAAAAAGTAAACTACCAGGATAATTTCTTTTTAATGTTTTTAAACACAGGCGTTAATGAGGTTCACGTCATTTATAAAAGGCGTACATGGGTTCATATCGTTTATGAAGGACCTAAAAAGTGTGTTTATAAAGAGGGTCCCTTCCTTTCGTTATTCGTGAATTACACCACCTGTAGGGGCGCACCATGTTGTTTACAACAAAATTATGTTGGAGCCTCTCATAGCATTTATGATTAATTTATATTTGTATGCGACCGAAGGGTCTCAAGTGGATTATAAAGGACCCAAGAAATATCTTTACGTGTACTACAATACTCATAATTATTGTAATTATTAATTGTTGTTTTTGAAAGTTTTCTCTGAATTATGCTAAAAGTGAGTATTCGACAAGCAATCTGTTGCATAAAGAGAAACCCAGGTGAATTACAAGGATCTATTAGGTTTATTTTGAAAGGACCAAACACACAGTAAAGTACCAAACAAACGCTTATAATAAAATAAAGTTCTTTTTAAAAGTTTTCTCTGGATTATGGACTTGTAGTCCATTTTATTGAAAGGATCCAAAGAAACTAAATTTACTCATTCTATATACAGTTTAACTGTAACAGTTATGAGTATTCTGTGAGCTTTTCGTTACAGAAATCGCAATTGCAGAGAAGCCCATTTCCTTAACGGTGTGTCTTTCACACTCTAGGCCTATAGAGCTTCGTATTTGAATAATGGTGGGGAATGAAAAGCCTAATTTGCAGTCCGTTATGTGTCTGAATGAAACGAAGAAGAAAACGACCGTGAAAAACATTAACCAATGAAAAATGTATCAGTTTAAAGCTAAGGTTAAATCGTTGAGGTCATCACAATACATTTTAGATTAGTAAATTTGAATATGAATGCTTAGGAATGTAAATATTTAAAAAAAAACTGTATAACTTACCAGAATACAATAGATATCAAAGCCATAAAATAACGAAGTTTATAATTATTTTGAAACTCGTCCCTCTCAGTTACGATATATCGATTCAAGCATGATTGAATCGATATATTGTAACTGAGAGGAACGAAGTATTAAAATGATATTTTATTATCATTGAATATAAAACGTTCAAAATATAAGTCACTTATAAGAATTATTTGATAATAATTGTTTTAAATCTGTGATTTTATTATTTTGCTAAAATATTTACCGGTTTATTTTTTATCCGATATAAAGACATCGATATATTATAATTACAGAATACATCGATATATGACGGTTTAAAGATCGATATAAATGAGTTGCTAAAAGGTGAAACGATCCTAAATGTAGTTTTGTCATTACAATTTTAACAATGACAGTTAATTAGAAAGTAAAAACCAGTTTGAATGAAACCAGTTATCAGTAAATATAATATATTTAATAATTTTCATTCGTTTCATTATATTTTCTTTTCAAGCAAACATAAAGATTTCACTTTATAGAGGATAATCCGTTTCACGTTTTAGAGCTAACAGATAAAATGTAAAATGGCGCTTTCCATGACTTTTGTCGTTTCGTTGTAATTTGTGTGATTTATGTATTTTTTTTTATGTATTTTCCATTCGATGTTATAGTTAACTTAAAGATGAGATACGCATTTACCAAGTAAAGTTATTCGAACGTGTATTTATTATTAATATAATCGATAATTGTTGTTTACTCTACTTTTGTACAGCTGACTGTAAGCCATATTGGAAAGTTTTGGGACATTTTCCTCAAATAAGGTAGATTTAAAGTTTAAACGCCTCTTAAACTCTAGGTTATTCTGCCTTTCAGATGCAAAATGGGGCAGCATTATTTTAATGAAGGACAGAACTAAAGTCGGAATAGACATTAGTTTGTTGAAGAGAGGAACGTAGATGACAAAAGGGTAAGTTGATGCCGACGGTTGATGCATTGCAGACCGCAGGCAGTTAGAAATCGGTGAGAAGTTCAGTTGGCTCCGCCCTTGCTATGACGAACGCAACTTCTAATTTGTTGGTTATGTAGTCTGACGTCACATGCTCCGCCCTTTTCAACGTCGAACCACACAACAAACCAATTAGAAGTTGCCGGTCGTCATAACAAGTGCGGAGCCAACTGAAGTTCTCTCCGATTTCTAACTGCCTGTTTGTAGACCATTCTTTTTTCACATTTACTCTGCCTAGTATATGGTTCTCTTATCCGCTCAGTGAGCCATATGTCCAATAAGCGTCTCTAGTGGCAGTAAGGCTAAAAGATGGCCCCCTCAGAAGTTAGCAGACGAAACTTCAACATAAAACTCTATAGAAAAATCGCTGCACGGGTAAGTTTTTACAGAAAGTTTTTAAACATAAACTTTTAACATGGAAGCCAATGGAGATTTCAATAAGTCGGTAAGTTCTTTTGTGTAATTTCTTGTAAATGACTTGCGCAACAATTATCGTGGAATTTTAAAGAAATAAAGATAAATAGGTAGTTTTGTAATTGTTTAATTAAATGTTCTTCCTGTTTGTTTGTTTTTCATGTGTTATTCAAAAAATTCACTTCAACTGTTAGTGTAGAGTTCAGAATAAAACATTGAAAACAAACAAACAATGAGGGACATTAAAAAAACCAATTGTGAAACTACGTACTTTTTTCTTTATTTCTTTAAAATTTCACGATAATTGTTGCGCAAGTCATTTACAAGAAATTACACAAAAGAACTTACCGACTTATTGAAATCTCCATTGGCTTCCATGTTAAAAGTTTAGGTTTAACAGCTACGTTCGGAACAAAACATCAAAAACAATAAAACAATGTGAAATATTAAAAAACTAATGCAAGGATGTGAAACTACGTACTTTTGTCTTTATTTTTTCAAAAATTGACGAAAATTGGGCGTGTAATTTGCGAGTTGAAGTTTAGTCTGCTGACTTCTTAGGGCCATCTTTTATCCTGCTGCCACTAGAGGCGATTATTGGACGTATGTGGCTCATTCAATGGACCTTATGTCCAATAAGTGCCTCTAGTGGCAGTAGGCAAAAAGACCTAAGAACTTATAATATAGATGCAAAAATAGCTGCACTGGTAAATTGGTTTTACCGTTTTCTTGCAAATTATTTGCTCAATTTTCGTGAATTTGTTAAAAAATAAAGACAAAAGTATGTAGTTTCACATCCATGCATTTGTTTTTTAATATCCTTCGTTGTTTTTTAGTTTTCGATATTTTGTTCTGAACGTTGCTGTAAAAACTAAACTTTTAACATGGAAGCCAATCGAGATTTCGTTAAGTCTGTAAGTTCTTTTGTTGTTTTCTTGGAAATTACTTGCATAATTATCATGAAATTTTAAAGAAATAAAGATAAAATAGGTAGTTTTATAATCAATCATTGTTTAATCTAATATTCTTCCTGTTTGTTTGTTTTTCTTGTGTTATTAAAAAAATTCATTCCAACTATTCAATGTAGCGTTCAGAATAAAACATTGAAAACAAACAAACAAACAAACAACGAGGGACATTAGAAAACCAATGTTCGGCTGTGAAAGTACGTACTTTTATCTTTATTTTTTTAAATTTCACGATCATTATGCGAGTAATTTGCAAGAAATAAACAGAACAACTTACCGACTTATCGAAATGTGCATTGGCCTTCGTGTTAAAAGTTTCGGTTTTGCAGCAACGTTCAGAAAAAAATATCGAAAACATCAAAACAACATGAATCGGAACTAAAGCAATAAAAAGTATACTCCTATACTAAAAAAGCCTTTAACCCTTTAAGCCTTTTGCCTGTGTTGTCACCTCGCATTACTTTTAATTCACTATTCAAATACATGTATTTTCTATTCATTTCAAAGTACTACGGATATTGGAATTATCCCCACCAGCCACGTGGCTCTCGAGTTGACGTGGAAGTTGTATTGAGTTTTAATATGGAATACATGTATTTGATTAAGGAATTATGGAAACGTGATGTGACAACATTTGCTACGAAATTGAGGGGAGGTGACTAATAAAAAGTCACTTCATTTTTATTTTTATTTTTTTTTTTTAATTATTTTAGGAATCGTTGGGTAAGTCTAGACGATATTTCAACCAAAAAATCCTGGGGGTAATGGTCTGTTTAACTACTGCTGAACAATGGGATCAATGGCATTTCGTGGATGAAAAGTTAAAAAAAATTAAATAAAGGTGTGATTCTTCCGGCACGTCTGGCATCCTGGCGGGCTGCGGCCGGACTAGTTCTTTATGTGAGCAGTTCCTCTAGTGCGCATGCGCCTGGCAACCAGTGTGCGACCTTTACCGCTCGTGTGAGCAGTACAGACGCAGACGCAGTAGAAAACGGGTTTTTATGCTGAGTTTTTGTGTGTGCTTGTTGTAGTTGTTTTGTTGGTGTCTACGTGTCAGAAAATGTAAGTTGACAATTGACTGATGATACTGGCATCAGAAGACTTTCTTTTTTCTTGGCCGCCAGACGCAAAACATGTAGGTTCTGCCACCCCTAGGACGGCGTCTGTGGCCGCGTCTGAAGTCTTTTGCGTCCATAACCGCGTTTGCATCGCCCTCTTGATTCCTCTGGTGCATCTGGCGGCCGAGGAAAAGGAGAGTCTCCTGATGCTAGTATCAGCAGTCAATTGTCACGTTGTATTTTCTGACACATAGACAGCAAGAAAACAACTACAACAAGCACACAGAAACTCGGCAAATAGACCCGTTTTTCACTGTCTGCGTCTGTACTGCTCTCCAAGCAGTATAGACGCGGTAGAGACTTCGGCCACACGCTCAGGTTGCCAGACGCATGCACACCAGAGGAACTGCTCACATAAAGAACTATTGAAAGCAGTCCGGCCACAAGATGCAGACGCCGTCCGCAGACACGTCGGAAGAATCACACCTTAAAAAGGAAGCAGGTCATGAGTGAGAAATATAATCATTTTTAATGCCGTCGTCAGGGATCATAAAGTTGTCGCCTGTGACGCTCTTTAGCTCTAGTAGGATTTTGCAGTAAGCCCTAATAACCACAACCAGTTTGAAAAAACGATTTCAGTTCTGAGGAGCCTAAAGGAACCCTATGGACCCTTGTTGCATCATCTATACTTGTACTATTTTGTTTGATCACATGGCATATCCATGCTATGAGTAACTTAACATTTATTTTTTATTAACCTTTGGCAAAAAAAAAATCATTTTAATAATTTTTATTGAAAATTGCAGGATTTATGCTCATATGATGTTTTTGGATATTTTGTTTTAGATTTTAAAATAATATTAAAATTACAGTATTCCTAGGGCCTTCTCCTTTTTTGTCTAATATAATGAAGGAGGCCTATGAGATGGGTCGTATGTTTTCATTACCATTCTCCACTTTACAAAAGTAATTCATGTCTTCTTAATATGTTGTTAACATAGGACGAGAGCCATAATGAGCTTATTTTGTGCCTGAGACAGGTGCCTCCTCACCTTGCTCTAGTCATGGCTCTCGAGTTTTGGTAAAGTTAGAACAATTTCTTGGACACTTTGCATATATATATAGTATTATATACCTTTTATATTTTGCTTTTTATCAAAATTTAATTACAAATTATAATTTGTGATTAGATCTTGATGAAATTGTACTTGTTTATTTATTGGGTTCTGTTATGTAATTGTTTATTTTAAATATAAATAATTCATTAAAATTGTTGTTACATTTATGGCTATTTACTTGAATAAACTCAATTATGAAATTAATTGTGATTTTATACATATGCTGCCGTTATTATTATTATTTATAATTTATCATTGTACATATCATGTTAGTGCATCAATATTAATGTGAAATCTGTTGATTGTAATCTTTGTTAGTGACTTTGTCTGTTTAAAATGTAAGATAAATAGGATAAATTGCAAATTTAAATTTTCATTTTATTATGAGCTTATAAGTTTTTTGCAAATGATGGTGGGATGACTACACTTGTGTCCATAAATATCATTATTAGCGGTCGGATTTTTATGCAAATTCAAGCAATTGTGTTTCAGTTTGTGTTTCAAGTGGCCAAATGTGAAGTAATCATTATCATCAGAGCAATTGCAATTACGGTTTGTTTGTTTTTTTTTAATAAAAAAGGCTGGTTAAAGGCTAAATGTTTCTGGTTACTATCAGTGGCAACTAGAGTTCTAGCATCTAACCAAATATGGAGCAAAACGGTTTAAAAGAAGACTATACAAGAAGGTAAAATCCACACATCAATGAAAACCGGTTAACTTGTAAACGAATAACATAAATAATCAAATAACACAAAATATATTTTCGTTTATTTTTTTCAGTATATACGAAAAAGTATTCTGGTACCTTCCATTTCCTGTTAAATAATTTTCACTGTACACAATTTTTTAAAAATTTACTTTTAAGTGATTTAGGTATTCTTTCAAAACCAGTTGCGCCGAAGGTGCTAAATAAGAGCAGAAGCTACGTTTCTCGTGCATAGAGGCTAAGCAGCTGCTAATTGAATGAATAACCATTGATCACACTATTTTATTTGGCGAACAGCTTGTTATGTGATTGATCGTGTGTGCTGACCTTACTACAATTTAGTCCGTCACCGACTGCCTGTCGTCTGCGGTTTCCTAACACAGACCTTCAGAGCCATAACTAGGGCCAAGTGAGGGAGGGAGGCGCCTGGCGCGGGTGCAAAGCTTAGGGTCGCAAAATAACTAGAATGACTATTCTAAGGGGTGGCAGACTGATTTTTGCCTGGGCTCAAAATTCTCTAGTTGCAACTCGAGACACATATTTGAAATTATTGTTATAACCGCTGAAAGAAAGAAAGCCAGAATGTGAAGAAGACTCGTTACTTTTTTGTGTATTTGTTTCAGGTAGTGAAGTTGATGATCGTAGTGGTGATCATTTTTGCCATTTGTTGGTTACCGTATCACGTCTACTTCATTCTACTTCAGAACATCTATTGGGTCATTTATTGGTTAGCCACGTGTACCGTAAATACCATGTATAATCCAATCATTTACTGTTGGATGAATTCCAGGTGAAGAAGAAATAAGGAAATGTTTTAATTCTGATGTTTTTATTTCTACGTAGGTTCAAGTCGGTTTTTAATTGTTGTCCATTTGTAAAATCTGGTGACATGGGAGCCAACAATCATACTAATGTTAGATATAGTTTCTCACATTCTCCCGAAATGGCTTCGAGGGTTGAAAGGGACATATTAGTCCACATTTCTTTACACACTTTGACTGATGTTGTGTGTGACGGAGGACAATTGAATGGCTCTCGTCATTTCGCCGGTCCCGTGAACCTTTTAAGAAAACTTCGAGAATGCAAACCGATTGCAATGTGATCAGAAAAGAGTACATTCTGGTTTTTACTTTATAGCTATCGACTCTTATTTCTGTAAATTTTGTCTTTCTTATGGTTGAAAATAAAAAAAACGAAAATATGTGTGTACAACTTCACAGGTGCACCCATGCCCCAGGATGTGACTTGATACTTTGCGGGCTTCAGAGAGGAATGAAAACGGCAGAAATGCGCCACTCGGGGTAAGAGGGACCCCAAGGCTATGGTAACACAGTGAAGGTAAAATACAAAGTGTTACAAATCGTTCTTGCTTCTCTCAATTTCTACTCTATTTTTTCTTAGTTTTCTTTATTTCTCCACTACTTTTTCTTGCTTTTTTCTACTCTGCTTTTTCTTGCTTTTCTCTATTTCTACTCTTCGTTTTCTTGCTTTTCTCTATTTCTACTTACTTTTTCTTGCTTTTCTCTATTTCTACTTACTTTTTCTTGCTTTTCTTTATTTCTACTTACTTTTTCTTGCTTTTCTCTATTTCTACTTACTCTTTCTTGCTTTTCTCTATTTCTACTTATTTTCTTGCTTTTCTCTATTTCTACTCTTTTTCTTGCTTTTTTCTATTTCAACTATTACTTTTTCTTGCTTTTCTCTATTTCTACTCTACTTTTTCTTGCTTTTCTCTATTTCTACTCTTTTTCTTGCTTTTTTCTATTTCAACTATTACGTTTTCTTGCTTTTCTCTATTTCTACTCTACTCTTTCTTGCTTTTCTCTATTTCTACTCTTTTTCTTGCTTTTATCTATTTCAACTATTACTTTTTCTTGCTTTTCTCTATTTCTACTCTACTTTTTCTTGCTTTTCTCTATTTCTACTCTACTTTTTCTTGCTTTTCTCTATTTCTACTCTACTTTTTCTTGCTTTTCTCTATTTCTACTCTACTTTTTCTTGCTTTTCTCTATTTCTACTCTACTTTTTCTTGCTTTTCTCTATTTCTACTCTACTTTTTCTTGCTTTTCTCTATTTCTACTCTACTTTTTCTTGCTTTTCTCTATTTCTACTCTACTCTTTCTTGCTTTTCTCTATTTCTACTCTACTCTTTCTTGCTTTTCTCTATTTCTACTCTTTTTCTTGCTTTTATCTATTTCAACTATTACTTTTTCTTGCTTTTCTCTATTTCTACTCTACTTTTTCTTGCTTTTCTCTATTTCTACTCTACTTTTTCTTGCTTTTCTCTATTTCTACTCTACTTTTTCTTGCTTTTCTCTATTTCTACTCTACTTTTTCTTGCTTTTCTCTATTTCTACTCTACTTTTTCTTGCTTTTCTCTATTTCTACTCTACTTTTTCTTGCTTTTCTCTATTTCTACTCTACTTTTTCTTGCTTTTCTCTATTTCTACTCTACTTTTTCTTGCTTTTCTCTATTTCTACTCTACTTTTTCTTGCTTTTCTCTATTTCTACTCTACTTTTTCTTGCTTTTCTCTATTTCTACTCTACTTTTTCTTGCTTTTCTCTATTTCTACTCTACTTTTTCTTGCTTTTCTCTATTTCTACTCTACTTTTTCTTGCTTTTCTCTATTTCTACTCTACTTTTTCTTGCTTTTCTCTATTTCTACTCTACTTTTTCTTGCTTTTCTCTATTTCTACTCTACTTTTTCTTGCTTTTCTCTATTTCTACTCTACTTTTTCTTGCTTTTCTCTATTTCTACTCTACTTTTTCTTGCTTTTCTCTATTTCTACTCTACTTTTTCTTGCTTTTCTCTATTTCTACTCTACTTTTTCTTGCTTTTCTCTATTTCTACTCTACTTTTTCTTGCTTTTCTCTATTTCTACTCTACTTTTTCTTGCTTTTCTCTATTTCTACTCTACTTTTTCTTGCTTTTCTCTATTTCTACTCTACTTTTTCTTGCTTTTCTCTATTTCTACTCTACTTTTTCTTGCTTTTCTCTATTTCTACTCTACTTTTTCTTGCTTTTCTCTATTTCTACTCTACTTTTTCTTGCTTTTCTCTATTTCTACTCTACTTTTTCTTGCTTTTCTCTATTTCTACTCTACTTTTTCTTGCTTTTCTCTATTTCTACTCTACTTTTTCTTGCTTTTCTCTATTTCTACTCTACTTTTTCTTGCTTTTCTCTATTTCTACTCTACTTTTTCTTGCTTTTCTCTATTTCTACTCTACTTTTTCTTGCTTTTCTCTATTTCTACTCTACTTTTTCTTGCTTTCTCTATTTCTACTCTACTTTTTCTTGCTTTTCTCTATTTCTACTCTACTTTTTCTTGCTTTTCTCTATTTCTACTCTACTTTTTCTTGCTTTTCTCTATTTCTACTCTACTTTTTCTTTCTTTCTCTATTTCTACTCTACTTTTTCTTGCTTTTCTCTATTTCTACTCTACTTTTCTTGCTTTTCTCTATTTCTACTCTACTTTTTCTTGCTTTTCTCTATTTCTACTCTACTTTTTCTTGCTTTTCTCTATTTCTACTCTACTTTTTCTTGCTTTTCTCTATTTCTACTCTACTTTTTCTTGCTTTTCTCTATTTCTACTCTACTTTTTTTGCTTTTCTCTATTTCTACTCTACTTTTTCTTGCTTTTCTCTATTTCTACTCTACTTTTTCTTGCTTTTCTCTATTTCTACTCTACTTTTTCTTGCTTTTCTCTATTTCTACTCTACTTTTTCTTGCTTTTCTCTATTTCTACTCTACTTTTTCTTGCTTTTCTCTATTTCTACTCTACTTTTTCTTGCTTTTCTCTATTTCTACTCTACTTTTTCTTGCTTTTCTCTATTTCTACTCTACTTTTCTTGCTTTTCTCTATTTCTACTCTACTTTTTCTTGCTTTTCTCTATTTCTACTCTACTTTTTCTTGCTTTTCTCTATTTCTACTCTACTTTTTCTTGCTTTTCTCTATTTCTACTCTACTTTTTCTTGCTTTTCTCTATTTCTACTCTACTTTTTCTTGCTTTTCTCTATTTCTACTCTACTTTTTTCTTGCTTTTCTCTATTTCTACTCTACTTTTTTTGCTTTTCTCTATTTCTACTCTACTTTTTCTTGCTTTTCTCTATTTCTACTCTACTTTTTCTTGCTTTTCTCTATTTCTACTCTACTTTTTCTTGCTTTTCTCTATTTCTACTCTACTTTTTCTTGCTTTTCTCTATTTCTCTACTTTTTCTTGCTTTTCTCTATTTCTACTCTACTTTTTTTGCTTTTCTCTATTTCTACTCTACTTTTTCTTGCTTTTCTCTATTTCTACTCTACTTTTCTTGCTTTTCTCTATTCTACTCTACTTTTCTGCTTTCTCTATCTTTCTACTCTTCTTTTCTTGCTTTTCTCTATTTCTACTCTACTTTTTCTTGCTTTTCTCTATTTCTACTCTACTTTTTTTGCTTTTCTCTATTTCTACTCTACTTTTTCTTGCTTTTCTCTATTTCTACTCTACTTTTTCTTGCTTTTCTCTATTTCTACTCTACTTTTTCTTGCTTTTCTCTATTTCTACTCTACTTTTTTTGCTTTTCTCTATTTCTACTCTACTTTTTCTTGCTTTTCTCTATTTCTACTCTACTTTTTCTTGCTTTTCTCTATTTCTACTCTACTTTTTCTTGCTTTTCTCTATTTCTACTCTACTTTTTCTTGCTTTTCTCTATTTCTACTCTACTTTTTCTTGCTTTTCTCTATTTCTACTCTACTTTTTCTTGCTTTTCTCTATTTCTACTCTACTTTTTCTTGCTTTTCTCTATTTCTTCTCTACTTTTTCTTGCTTTTCTCTATTTCTACTCTACTTTTTCTTGCTTTTCTCTATTTCTCTACTCTACTTTTTCTTGCTTTTCTCTATTTCTACTCTACTTTTTCTTGCTTTTCTCTATTTCTACTCTACTTTTTCTTGCTTTTCTCTATTTTCTACTCTACTTTTTCTTGCTTTTCTCTATTTCTACTCTACTTTTTCTTGCTTTTTCTCTATTTCTACTCTACTTTTTCTTGCTTTTCTCTATTTCTACTCTACTTTTTCTGCTTTTCTCTATTTCTACTCTACTTTTTCTTGCTTTTCTCTATTTCTACTCTACTTTTTCTTGCTTTTTCTCTTCTATTTCTACTCTACTTTTTCTTGCTTTTCTCTATTTCTACTCTACTTTTTCTTGCTTTTCTCTATTTCTACTCTACTTTTTCTTGCTTTTCTCTATTTCTACTCTACTTTTTCTTGCTTTTCTCTATTTCTACTCTACTTTTTCTTGCTTTTCTCTATTTCTACTCTACTTTTTCTGCTTTTCTCTATTTCTACTCTACTTTTTCTTGCTTTTCTCTATTTCTACTCTACTTTTTCTTGCTTTTCTCTATTTCTACTCTACTTTTTCTTGCTTTTCTCTATTTCTACTCTACTTTTTCTTGCTTTTCTCTATTTCTACTCTACTTTTTCTTGCTTTTCTCTATTTCTACTCTACTTTTTCTTGCTTTTTCTCTATTTCTACTCTACTTTTTCTTGCTTTTCTCTATTTCTACTCTACTTTTTCTTGCTTTTCTCTATTTCTACTCTACTTTTTCTTGCTTTTCTCCTATTCTACTCTACTTTTTCTTGCTTTTTCTCTATTTCTACTCTACTTTTTCTTGCTTTTTCTCTTTTCTCTTTCTCTATCTTTTTCTTGCTTTTCTCTATTTCTACTCTACTTTTTCTTGCTTTTCTCTATTTCTACTCTATTTTTTCTTGCTTTTCTCTATTTTCTACTCTACTTTTTCTTGCTTTTTTCTCTATTTCTACTCTTCTTTTTTCTTGCTTTTCTCATTTCTATCTCTACTTTTTCTTGCTTTTCTCTCTATTTCTACTCTACTTTTTTCTTGCTTTTCTCTTTTTCTACTCTACGTTTTCTTGCTTTTTTCCTTTTCTACTCTACTCTTTCTTGCTTTTCTCCTTTTCTACTTTCGTT